>OW029915.1:10067500-10667500 GCA_932305915.1 Agriopis marginaria
TTAAAAACTTAAAACTCTCACTGCCGTATGTGTGATGACACACGGCAGTGAAACGTGGTCTCTCGCTATGGGCCTCATAAGCAAGCTCAAAGTCACACAACAAGCTATGGAGAGGGTTATGCTCGAGGTTTCTCTACAAGATCGAATCAGAAATGAGGAGATTCGTAGATGAATGAAAGCGTCATAGCCCACCGGATTAACTAGTTGATGTGGCAGTGGGCAGGGCACATAGGACGCGCAGTGTAGGACGTCCATCCTCAAGATGGACAGACGACCTAAAAGAGACCGCAAGGGAAACGCTGGATGCAGGCCGTTTCGTTTTGGAGATCGATTTGGGGAGGCCTATGTCCAGCAGTGGTTGTTCTATGGCTGAAACGATGATAATGAAAACTCACAGTTTTCGAGTTACTAAGTATACATTTTCGAAATCTTTTTCCATGAAACAACAAAAACTCGAAAATTATGAAATTTTTACAGCATATTTTTTTTATCTTCTGAATAGTAATAGTTAAGGTGGAGTCAAAGGATAATCCACTCATTACCACACCCATCTATGCTAGAAACTATTATTTCAACTTCTCACTGATGGGGATTCACTTATCAGACAAAGACAAACAGTATTTTTTGTTTAATAAATTTTGTGGCTATACTTAGTCATAATAAAAATGTAAAATATAATAAAAACAAATAAAATATTTTTCCTTTCAGATATATTTGTTAGCTGCTCCACCGAGTAAGACAGTCACAGCATTGTTCCGGGTCCATCTGAATTTACTAAATGGCCCACTTTTGGCTTTTTTGTTTCCTGAAACTGCTTCAAGAACGGTATAAATTTATTGCTTTGTAGTTATTTTTCCACACGTCATAATAGGCCGGAACAATTATTTTTGATTGTCTTATAAAAAGGCTGCCTATAAATAGAGCCAATCACCGAAAACAAAATTAAATTATGTTCAAAATTAAGGAAGATAATAATTTTAGTGTTTTGATAGAAAGAGAGCGCACTATAATCACGAATGACGTAATTTTTTTGTAGGCCATACATATTCCATACTGACCCTGGGCCCTGATTCCGTAACTTTAACACGCACGTAACACGGCGCGTTAAGTTAACCTCTTAAAATTTGGACTCTATTCCCTAGGAATAAAGACCAAGTTTTAGAGGTAAACTTACCACGGCGCGTTATGTGCGTGTTTGTAGTTACAGAATCAGAGCCCTGGCTTTGCAGGAACGGGACAGAGTATACCTTCCTAATCTAACCAAAAACTTTAAACGCATATAAATAAATCGGAACTTTAGTAGCCGTTTCATTAGCCATAATTTCTTCAGTATTATGTATTACATTTAACTAGATTTTTCACTATCCCTGTTATTTTTAACAAATCAAACACCTGTCCAATATCCTATTATGTTGCTCGTTTTATAATTTATCATTAGTATTTTAACTCCTGAGTTATTAATGTCTGTGATTGTAGACAGCCGATGTTAATGTAAATTATAAAATAATCTCATTGCATTCACCTTTTTTAGTGGAAAAAGATTTATAATCAAACCTCTTTGCACAATGAAATGTTGCACACCAGATATTGGAGGAGATAAAAAATTTACTCCAATTGGACTTGAATTGGATTGGATTTTAACTTTGGGGAAAGTAGAAACTTACTACAGTTCACACTAGTTCTTTAAATAATGGGTACATTGAATATCATGTTCGGAAAAAAATATTTGTCTTACAAGAAAGAACAGACTGTCTTTGGTAATAATTGTATTCATTTGTCTGTCCATAATAGACAGACAAATAAATATATTCCTCAGAATATGTGCATTTGTTTCTATTTCACTACTGGGGTCTTAGGTTGGATTACAATTGAGCCGGTTGCAGATAATGCGCAGTAAACTGGCACAATTAATACTTGCGCAAGTTCTGCGCATCGTCTGCAATGGGTACTAAGCAACTATCACTGCCACTGGCACTAAGCAAAAAGTTGTAGTTCATTGCACACGATGCGTAATAAACTGGCGCGAGTAATACTTACGCAAGTACAAAACTTAATCCAACACGGATTAGGCTAAATGACTTTGTGCCATCAATCCTCCCTCATCACTACACATGCACAGGGCAAAAAATCCAACTGAAGGTCTTGCCCCTCATCAGCCACAGCTATGGAATCCAATACCGCATCAAAATCTCAATTCCGCAAGCCTGCGGGATCGAAGTCATCAATCCCTCAGATCCGCGAGATTTGCGGGACTGTAAAAAAACATAATTTTTAGTCTAAGTTCAAAAATTTATGAAGTATTAAATAAGACAAAAGACAATTAGGTTAAATAATATTTTTTATTCATAATTAGTTAAACATGATGGTGTGTGTCTTTTTCATCAGGTGAATTTTATTAATTAGTATTTCAGATAAAAATTATGTAGTTATTTAAAGTTTCATCTTTTAAATTAGATCTTATTTTGTTACACATACAAATACCCAGCGGCATCCGCCCAAACGTACGCTCGGCTTCAAAACTTGTTAGCGGAATCGACTTCACATAGTTATGAGCAATCAAGAATCTAATCTAATCACTGTACGCTCATAATATGCTCGTGGGAATCCCCTGTCGTAGCGTTACTAAACTACATAAATATACTTTAACTCAAATGCGTAAATCGAATGTAATCATTCGATTAAACTAAAAATGCTGTATTGTTTAGTAGACAGATGGCACAATTTTTTTAGTAGGCAGATGAAACAAACCAATTTAAATATTTTGTAGAGCGTAAATCTGTCTTTTCTGTAACATTGTTAGTTTTTCTCTAATCCCGGTTCTTTTACCAGGTCATAGGTACTACAGCTCAAATACAACAACATTTTATTTAAAAAAAAACTCGTGCCGAAAACTAATAAACAAACAATTTTCCATAAAAAGTCGAATCATTTTATCAGCTAACTAGAAAAACAAACAATTTTCCATTAAAAATTTATCATTTTATCAGTTCAGTTAGTTTAGTTACATGGAAAAAGTTGCTTAATCACCTGTTAATATGCCGGGGCGAATAAATATTTTAAAAGACGTCTGCGTCAATTTTTCTACTAATTCAGATTTTTTTCAGTCTCGCTAATCCTACGGATCCCGCATGTGTGGCCCTATTACTTATACCGCAAAAAAGGTGCGGGATCCCACATTTGCGGGATTGGATTCCCTAGCCACAGCCTAGTCTTGATTCATGGTAAATATGGCCATGACATTTTGTAATGCTTTATGTACAGATTCTGGCTGAAGTTGCACTTTATTGGATCCAACATGGCATGATGTTTGTAATACCATATTACTTGCTGAGAATTGGAGGTTTGTGTCTAAATATCCACATTAACATTTTATCCCTTGTTTATGTACCATTTTATCCATTTTTTAAACGGCTGCACTGGTCTGATTGCTAGTGCAAAAGCAAAATCCATGAAATGTTGAATACCTATATCCCGGACAGCTGCAGTGAGTAAAAGTGAGGGAAAACCATGTGTTTATTTACCTTGTTAGTTTTTCTAACATAATCTTGTAGGTAGTGAAAATATTTTATTTTTTAATATTTGATTTAAAAAAAATATATTAGAATAAAATAAGTAACCCTAGTCCCATAGTAACTTTTTTTTAAATGATGCAATTTATTTCATGTGTCAGTGATCATTAGATAGCGAATAGACTATATAGTAGGTCCAAAAAGGATTAAAGAAGTTATTTCCCTTATAATGGACCTTCGATAGTAAAAGAAAGATAACCTTTTGATCAGATACACCAGCTATTCACTGTTATACGAAAATTGTTTATTGAAAATTATAAATTTAACTTTTTTTCAGGTGTCTACAATGTAGAGCCGCTCTGGGATTTTAGCTGGGCAATGTTTAGCTATTGCTTGAATATGATTTATCACTTCGTCATCCTACAAATAATTGCAATTGTAAGTACCTACTACTTAATATAGTAAGTAAATAGTAATATAAAAACAGAAAAACAAATTTAATTGATAGAACATCAACCCCCTAAAGCCTTGGAAAAGAATGGAGAAAACATCCACGTAAACTTCGTGGATGGACTTTTGAATCCCTTTTTTAAATGTTTTTTGAGATAATTTATCAACAAATTATTTCTACATTATTTGTGTACCTTTTAGATTCACATCTTGAAACGGAACTTAATCTGAAAATTTACTAGTTGAGTTATCATCATATTATTAATGGACCGAGTAGATTATTAAAAGAGAAACAATATATCCGACTGCAGTAAAAATGTTTCTCTGCAAAATAAAAAGTTTAATTTACAAAATTTTGCCTATAACTCAGCAGGAAGACGATTCTAACGACACCTCACACATAATCGGTCTAGTTTTTTAGACTATAGGAGATAATAAATAGAGTTTCACCTTTAGTTCTAGTTACAATACAATATGCAATATCCATTATTGTAATATTTTCATAATGGCTGTCAAAATAAGAACATTTAAATAAAAAAAAAATAAGCATTATTTAAATAAAAGCTTGTATTAAATATATATTTTTTATATAAAAGCTCTTTTGTGGTCCTAAAACTATTTCACAACTTGGAATGCACAAACTTTTGTTACAAACCAATTATACATGGTCAGGAATTACAAAGTTCTTCAAAATTGTGCGGGGTTACAGACCTCTCCGATTTAATTTCTTATTGTTTCGTTTTCTTTATTTAGGTAAATGCTATTATTACGAGTATGTTGTATATTTAATGGGCTGAATTCTGTTAAATATGTAGATTTTTGAGGGTATGCATGATTAGTGTGTTCTTCATCCTTCTATTTAATTAAAATGCAGTGTGAATGATTGAATGTATATGACATGATATACAGGTGAATTTTTCAAGTGGGTGGCCAAATTCGAAACAGGAATAGCGAAACGTACTCAAAGGAGTCTCAGGCCCGATTTTGATGAAAACTAAAACTGCATCATTAGGTTTTTGAAAAATTTATACTCAGCCAGGAATGGATCCCGTTAACAAAGTATTTTGTTAAAAATGAGCTCTTTCATAAAGTTTGCCGTACGTCATTACTTCCCAGGATTCGATCCTTATTAGCGACACTATCAAATGGTGTAATAGTACAGTTTTTTTTTATCTACGGGTTTGATAGAGGTTTTGGCACCAACTTTGTTCTTAACCTGTTCAATAATAAGCCATAAAAAAATTAGTAGAAATAGAACATTGTAAAATTTCGGTGTTTTGCTTTTGGCTCCAACATGGAAAAAACATGTCGTCTCATTGTATTATTTTCCTAAAATTGTGTATTTTCGATTGTATAGTAATAGTGGATTATTATTTATTAAGTTGCGCTCGAGTGTGGGTTATTGTGTTATACTAAGGTAAAACATGTTTTTTCATGTTGTTTCCAAAACGACTATAGGTATTACTTGCAATATCACTGTTTAATTTCCTCGCAATTAAAGTGAAAAGCCGAGTGCTTAAAACTAATATTATCCTCGACTTAAATATAAATATAAACGTCTGGGCTAAAATGACTTGTTTTAAGCACTCGTTGTACATACAATCTACTATTTATAGTGGATATGTTTTTAATGTGCTATTGTTTTTTGCATTAAAGTTATCCATATCTTTATGATTATACAATAAATAACGTGCAACGAGTATCTTGCTCCCGGGGCCGCGCGGTGATTGCGAAAAGTTGCACGACTGCGAACACTGCACTGCACTGTAGGTATATACGTGCGTTAAGGATAGCGTTCGCGTGATTTTCTGCAATCACCTAAACTGAATCGCTGTAACCAGGTGACAGTACGGCCCCTGGGCCTTGATTCCGTAACTTTAAAGTGCACGTACCGCGGCGCGATAAGATAACCTCTAAAATATTACCTCTTTCCTAGAGAATAATTCTGCCCTTTCCTGACTGACTAGTGCGAGTTTTTCCAATTGCATTACGACTACGATTCTCTGTATGGTTATGGCATATCTCCCTTGTTTGCCTGATCTGAGCTGGCAAAAGCGTAAAGCGCTTCCCCAGCATCTTACAACTTACATAATATTATACTCCTACAGCTTTCATTGATCGATGATTGTTTCTGCTGTTTTCAGCCGGCCCAAGTGAACCTGAACCACATGCTATGCCCTGCAATCCTGGACCCGTTCGACGGCCCCTGGTACCGGATCGCAGCCGTCACTCACCAGGCCCTGCTCTGTCCGCTTTTATGCAAGTTCTTCTGCTTTATGTCCGATTTTTGCCTCACGAAGTTCCCACCGACAAAGGTGAAGCCACAGATGAAAGACTCTCTACAAGACTCTATACCTATAGAAGCTATAGATCAACAGAAACACACTGACTAGTATCTAACTAGCCAACTGTTAAATTAAAAGGCACCTACAATGTTTGTATTCACGGCTGTAATCCCTCTCAGGGTAGTAGAATCTCTATTAAAATTATATTCTAGGGAAGAAATATTTCATCGCGTCCATTTGGTTTTGAATCGTTTGTAGAGTTAAATTTTAAGAGTAAATTAAGTAATATACGAGTTTGAATTATCTAGGAAGTTTGTTATTGTGACGCGTCGTTCAGCTAGATTATAGACAAAGTTAGTCACGACGCGTCGTTCCGCTGAATTATAGACACTGCGATCTATTTTCGTCCGCTTGAAATATTGACGCAACGGAAGGTTTTGTCTTTCATAATAAATTAGTCAATTTTCCGCAAATTTGTAGACTTAGCACTAGTAGATTGTAACTAATAATTATTATGTAATAACACAGTGTTTTGAGCGCATTAGTTTCGGATGGATTTACTGGTGTACCAGTGCGACCATTTTTAATTTGTGGAGATGACTAAAATGAGGTTAAATTGAGGTTCCTTCTTTTGGTAAGTGCGTCTCACTGCGAGCGTGAAGTGTCTAGCCTTGCTTTGAGCCACTCCTAAGTGGACGCTTTTACATCAAACCTAACGCGACACCTAGGGCTATATTTTTGAATCTCCCGTGTGATTTCGCACGACAATATCATGCGAAATAAAATAAAAAAACTATTGATAGAAAGCAGATTCGAATGGCACAAACGTTTCGCTAGCGAGTGATATGACTTTTGTTTGGGATTTCGTTCGAAAGTCAGTCATTTCGCATGATTTCTCAATATATTTTCGTGCAAAATATACGAATTCATACGATTCGAAATCAAAAATCGAGACCCTAGTCTGAAAGTGCCAGAACGATTCAGAATCTTACTGACAGCTACGCTCCAGAATCGTCGATTCTGTAACGGTTAGAAAAAGAACTCGCGCGCAGTGAAAGCGCTTCGAACGCTTTTTATGCTAAAATTTTTGAAGCGATTTGCTGTGCATAGCTGCTTGCAATAATTAACTATGTAGTGATGAACTTCGACCAAAATAAAATTAATGGACGGGCCCAGAAGGAGCGCATTTTTTAAGATTTCAAAATGAGCGCCGGCGCTCACTTCGTTTTAGTCGGTCTCTAGCCGTAGGAAGTGCGACACAAGACTATTGTTACATGATAACGAAACATCTGACAAAATTATGCATTCGTGTGCTTTTCCGAAGTGAAAATCACAACAAAAAACCGCTATCAATTTTTTTTTGTTACTAATGTACTGTACATGGTTATAATTAGGCGTTGAAGTATATTTGCGACGGTTTTGACTCGTTTTTATTGAGCAGTTCAATGGTTATGGCCCGTCCATTCATTTTATTTTGGTCGAAGGTGATGAAGCGAGAGTCTATTTACCTAAATGTAATTTCGGAGTGAGTACTGAACTTGTAGTACTATATTACAATAAAAACTAACGTGAGCGTGATTTATTATTTAAAATAATAAACGGCTAGCACTCACGAGTATTGAAATCGAAAAACTACGACTTCTACTCTTTCGACTTCAATAGCACTCACGGGAGTGCAAGCCGTTTATTAGTTTAAATATTGTAGTACTATCTTTGGTTCTGACCTTAGTCAAATCGTCCAAAGGGTAAAATCTCTACAGATACTGTTGGTCGCACTGTTATATTATTTTTCTCAAACAGTGATGTCTATTTTTTGAAGAATATGCTTCTACCAAAGTTAGAATTTAAGGCTTCGACCGTTGCTAAGTAATTGCCGGCCAATTTTCGTTTACGCGTGTTTAATATTTTAATATGAAAGAGGTTTGATTATGTTTTCCACTAAAAGGAGGCGAATGTATAAAGGTTTTGTTAGGACAAAAAGCAATTGACATTTCTCGATGGAGTTTTGGGATTGCTTCATATTACAAACAGTGGCCATCGCATTTTTTTCCGATTTTTTAAAATGAAATGCTAAAATTAACCATAATATATTTATGTGTATTTTACGTGAATGTCCACGCAGTGTTTGAGAAAAGTACTATACAAACCTTGGCGGCAACGGAACATTTTGTGTTGCCGGCCACTGTAGTAATGTACCATATTATTATCTATGTAACAGAAACGATAATATTAAGATGAGCAATTTAAAACCACATATTAGTAACACCAATTAATATTAATTAAGTGTACGTTACAATATAATAGAATTCAGGACAATGCTGAATAATGTATCTGCAGTCTATTATGAAAAACCCAACTATGTAAACACAAATGGAATTTTATGACCAATGACAGCTCTGAATTTAATCAGCGATCTGTCATTGGTAGCCTGTCTGCCAATAATTGGTCATCTGAAAAGTCAGACTTTATATTCCTTGAAGTAATAGCCTATCGGTTTTTTTTTTTTTTTTTTTTTTTTAACTGGCTTAGCGAAAAATGTTATTCATTGTAATCCGTATACTGAAGAAACTATATAAATTGGCTTGATTGGCTAAATTGATTCTGAGACAAAAGCTTTCAGTTTTTGGTCCAATTTCTTTCCCGCAAAGTGTCAGTATGAAGTTTGTATGGCGTACTTACTAGTGACATCATTAGTAAGTATTATGCGCTCTCTTTCTAGCACGTCATTAAATGCTTATATCTTCCTTAATTTTGAACACATTTTGATTTTGTTTTCGGTGATCTGCTCTAACTAGCCGTGGTAGCCCATTTGGGAGACCGCTAGACTTGAAAGCGGGTCGCGGGTTCGAACCCTGGGCCCGTACCAATGAGCTCTTTGGAGCTTATGTACGGATTTTCATACCACTGGCTTTTCGGTGAAGGAAAACATCGTGAGGTAAACTGCATACGTACGGAGAAGGAATTCAATGGCGTATGTGAATCCACAAAACCGCACTGGGCCAGCGTGGTGGATATGGCCCAATCACCCTTTCGGGGGTAGGCTAAAAGTCCAGCAGTGGACTGTTAAAAGGCTGATTATGATGATGATGATGATCTGCTCTATTTATTTTTGACTTTTTTATTAAGGTACAAAAAAATATCAGTCCGATAGCCTGTACTGTGTATATATTAAAGTATTGTAGTAAAATACACCTAAAATATCCTAAAACAAGTATGTACTTGGTTGTTACGCCAAACAACCAATGGAAAGTTGACGCGGCGTACAAGCCGTGAAAAAGTCAACTCTTCCCGGTTTACCGTTCAAAATTGTCTCCACCGCGCCTCGAAGCTCTAATAAATGAGATATTATTTTGAACCTAGTGTAAACGGAATAGAGTTCACTTTTCCATGACCGCTTGCCGCGACGCTGCCTCAACTCAAAGTCGGCGTTAGGTCTTAGTATTTAGTACCACACACGGTAACTTCGGATTGTTCCATTTTCCTAGATTAAAATATTGTGTGCTCAGATCAGACAAACAAGAGAGATATGCCTTTCGTGTTCAAATGTATCCGTGTTTCTCCTACTTTTTAACCGGTTTTTTGCTGTTATAAGTTTAAAGTGTGTATCTGTGTTTTGTTTGAAAGGTGACTTGATCGAGTGTTCTAAGCTAAGATTAATGGAAATCTGTTCAGCCGTTTAAAGATTACCAGCTCTTATATCGAGGGTTTAATAAAGCAATTTATACTTGTTCACTATACCGCTTAAAAACACTGTAAAACTGTATGGACGGCACACTTACAATTTTTTTCTTGCACGACTAAGAGTCTTGCAGCGTCGCCAATAAACTAATAGCCGACATGCAAAAAAGGTCGGTAAGGTTGTCTGCAGGGTGAGTTTTTATTTTAAGACATAGGTGGCAAACAAGCAGATAGGCCACTTGATGGTAAGCAGTCACCGTCGCCTATGGATACTTGTAACACCAGAGGCATTACAAATACGTTGCCAACCTTTAGGAGTTCGACCAAATCAAGCCTGATGCGTTCGCACCCGCCACGCTACCGTAGCATATCTCCCTTGTTTGTCTGATCTGAGATTGTATGTAAGTATAATGTAAATTACTTTCGTGCCCTGATTATATTAAGATTCTAGTATTTATGTAGTTCATTTATAGTATTTATTACTACCTGGCTAGCTGCACTCTGCTGTTTCAGCCGCGACCCTAACTAAGGGATAAAAAGTGGTTTTGTGTTAATTCAGGGTATAAGCTATTTCCATACCAAAAAGCATTATTCATTATATAGGCCCTGAATCAGCAAATTTAAAAAAATACAATTGATTTAAGGCCGCGTGCAGACCATGCGAAGTACTAAGCACTTCTACGGCCACTTGCACTAAGCAAAACGTTGCAGACGATGCGCAGTAGGCACTAGCAACTTGTACTACACATGGTCTGCAACTGCCTTGAGAGAATCTATCCGTGGCTAAAACATCCAAGTGGACTGTCTTTTCACTCCCAAAATCAGAAACTTCCCATTTATATTATGAGTAACGTACGTATCATCATCACCAAGTATCATCTAAGGTAATTTCTTACTAAATATACGGGGTAGATACATCTACGTAGCAAATGTCGTAGTTATGCCTATTATACCATCAATTGCCATCTAACGCCCGCGGCTGATGAGACAATACTTGCACTATGAAAATGTATGGCGCCGCTTCCGAGGTTTGTGTTAGACACGCGCGGCTGCCATCGGCTGCGGTCGTCTAACGACCGCACGCGGCCGATGGCATAATAGGCATAACTACGACATTTGCTACGATAAATGTATCTACCCCGTATATTTAGTAAGAAATTACCTCGGATCAGACAAACAAGCGTGCTCCATCGTAGGCCCCATCATCGCTTAACATCAAGCGAGTTGGCGGCCAAGCGCAAGCCTATTTATAATAAATAATAATAATAAACAAGGGAGATATGGTAAGGTAAATATTCAAGATATATTTGCACACATGGTCATCTGACCCCAAGCTAAGCAAAGCTTGTAATATGGCTGCCAGAGACTGAAATACATACATATAATATTTTAAATAGATATCAACACCCAGATATAGAAGAAGCAAATGTTCATCACATGAATGTTTGTCCTAGGGAATCGAACCCACGCCCCCAAGCGCAGAAGGCAGGTTCAGTACCAACTGGACCAACGGGGCTCATATAAAGGATATAGTAAAAAAAATTAAGGTAGCGTGGCGGGTGCGAATGCTGATGGCCTAAATCAGGCTTGATGCCTTTAGTCCAACTTACAGAAAACGTAGCCGCCTCTAAATATATTATTATTTGTATATATTTTTTGCATTGGTGTCGCTACAATTTTCTTAGTGTGCGTGAAAAATGTTAAGTGAGCAGTACTTACAGTTTTTACGTTAAGCGGTTTAGCGATATAGTGAAAAAAAATTATGAAACACATGAACACAAACGATAATTTTATTGTACTTAGACATATCTCCCTTGTTTGTCCAATCTGAGGAATTTACGCATTCCCGCCGAAATGAATGCAAAGCACTTGAAATGATACCTAAATATGTAAATCAGTAGTTATTTAGCATATTATATTTATATGATAATGGGTTGAATTTGAACAATGTATATTGGTCTTTTATAAATCGCTCAAGTAGTTAGACTTTGAGAGGGAATTAAATTTGGTTTGCTCACTTTCACTGTATTTTAGGATCTGCTTTCATTAAGTATACGTTGTTGTCGATTTTGAAGGTTGACACAGAATTAGCCAAAAATATAATATTGAAATAATATATAGGTATGAAAAAGAAAAATAAGACGAAGACGGCAACACTTTAACATAATTATATAGTATAAGTTCAGTTTTGTCTTTCTTGTAAAACCTCAGAAATTGACATCATTCCCGTCCTACCTGTATCTCGTAACCATACGTATCGCTACCTTTATAATCTTTAATAATACGTATTATTTACGACTTATTTTTAATGCAACGTTTTGTTGCGGTCCTTAATTATGAATAGCAAGACTTTGTTTATCCCCCCTTAATACCTTATTTCTATTAATTACACTAGATACAAATTGTAGCAATGAAACCAATGACTTGTTTTGTATACCTACTGACCTACATAAATTAGACAAATATGAATAATGTGATACTAAAGTTATTATTTATGTATTGTGATAATATTAGCAATAATGAAGTTAAGCCTAATTAGATGTACCTATATGTTAGTTGTTTCACTATGTGCATTTAAAATGATTGGCATAATAGAACAGTGCTAATACCTTGTTCAGACTATGATCGAGTAGGCTGCTAATTTAGTAGAGTAACGAGTAATGCGAACCCCAAACATATTTAGCATTAGTAAGAGAGAACGAATCTTAAATCTACTCGCTACTCGATCTCGTCGGGAAGACACCCTGTAACCAATGACATGAAAGAAAATACACAGAAATGCACTCTATGTTTACGACTGTCATAATTGCTTTTACATTGCCCAGAAACAAAAGTAAAAGAAAAAAAACATCATCATCGCTACACATGAAGCGAGATGGTGGTCTATTGTTCTTATTCTAATTCAAAGTGGGGGTGATAAGACCTGCACTGACATCCCGCTTGGGGTGTGTTGTGCATTTGCCCGCCAGCCTACACAAACCAGCCGAGCTCCCTAAAATAAAGAAGCACGGCTTTGGGTCGATGACTAAATAAAACTGCTCTACTCCTATTTCGCCAGTTGTTGTGCCTATTGTTTTTTTTTAAACGGGCAAAAATTTCGCGCTGGCGCATCACTATGTGTATGTATTTATATAACCGACACCTTAGAAGTTATTCAAAGTAGCTTTAATTTTTCGTACTCGCTTCGCTTGCGCATTTTGATGACGGCCTAGTATCGTTAGTCCGATTACTTAACCTTTTATTTCGGACTACCGATACTAGGCCGGAAATAATCCTGTCGGGGCGGAGCCTATGCTACTTGAAATAAATTACTAGCGTAGTCAAAGGGGTCCTACCAGCCATGGTGCGAACCGGACCGATAGACGTTACAAAGTAACCCGATACCTCTTATCATATACAAGTACCTAAGTATTAAAAAAATGGAACGCCTAGTTTCATAAAGATCAACATATTATATACCCTCGTAATTGAAATGCAATCTTTAAACTACATAGTCAAACACAGATATTGTATGTAGGTTTAGATTTAGGTTACCTATCTACCTACATACCACAATACTGAACTTGTAGAATCCGCGACTTGTTTCAATTTGTGTTGATTGTTTTACTGGTGTTGGATTGATCTCGTATAAATCATATTTTTAAGCACTTGTTTTAAATATAGGTAGTATGTATACCTATGCTGAAATAATAAAGTTAGACTACTACCTAGATACCTTACTTATATATTTTTTGTAGTTTGGTTTTAATCTTTACAAAAATTAATTCTTTCGTTTTGTTTTATAGTATACGGGAATTTTTTGTCCGGCGCAATCTACTATAGTTTCAACCGGCGACTACACTTTTAGTGCTAATATAGATTTTGGCGGTTTTTTTATGGTTTCGACTCGCTTTGCACTATTCCCGTATAATATAAACAAAATGTGTGAAAACCAGTTTCCAAAATATAATGAATTCTTATTTGAAAATATATACATCGGGCGAGTTGGCGATGTTTGACTCCCGTGACATTATAATGTAGGAAACGACTCGTGTAAAAAGATACCTACTTGCCATGTGGAATGACTAACGAAACTGTATTATTGTACCTATAAACGGGGCTACAACTAATTTTTATTTTAAAAAAATCTGTGAATTACATTGTTACATTAGATTATAATAATAATAAAAAACTGTTTATTGTTCTGAAATAAGGACGTAGAAACTGAATTCAGAATAATGATAATTCTATTTGTTTAACTCTTATTATTGTTTGCTATCATTATTAAAAATATTACGGCTATGTCAATTTTAAAGTTCATAAAAAATAATGAATTAGCTTTTAAATAGTTTTTATCAAGTACATTTTATAAGAGACGGGTAAAGATCTGTAGCACAGATCTTTATCGAGATAGATGCCTCGAGTTCACCTTCTTTACGAGTGGCATTTTATGTATGATGAATCATCCAACTTCATTCAGTTAAAACTCTTCGTAAGCAGTTAGGCAGACTGGGTTTTCATATTTTTTTGCGTTTGCGGTATCTATCTTGATAATGATCTGTAGGGATGTTTTTTGATTTGCAACATCTATTGGCGCGCATTGGTAGTAAGACCCACTCGTATGCCGTCATGTTACAAACTTGCCGGGCATACCGTGACGGCCATTTTTTTTTAATGTTTTTAAGCTGCACCTAATTTTATACAACTAAATTAATAAAGGTAATAAAGTAAATTATAAAGGTAGGCCTACTTATTAAGTGCTGGTTGGCCCAAGTCGTATGAATATTAGGTGCCGCTTACCTAAAGCTCATCATTCATTATCATTGTATCTAATATTGGGAAATAGATCTGAGAAATGAAACAATAAAGAATACAATTAACTAACAGAAGAGTTTTATTTCTGCTTATGAAAATTAAACAATAACAAAAAATAAAGACATGGTAGATTGTAAACGTGTCCAATATCCGACAATAATACCTATGGTAACGGTATGTATAATTAAGATAAGTACCAATAAATAAAAAATTTAAATCCGACTAATTCGGAAAAGACCTTCATTACTTTTAAACAGATGGACCGAATGACATCAAATACACCAAGAACCAACCCGATTAACTAGCTTTAAAGTAAAAAAATACTCATTTGATATCGGTCTATCCGTTTGGGATCTGCGAAGACAGGCGTCAAACTTATATCACCCACCTAATAGCTTATTATAGTCAGATATTAAAAATATAGTAACACAAGATTAAAATATAGCGCTAAAAGACTGGCTATAAATAGTCTATTTATGCAATGCAACAAGATAGTACAGTATAACAGCATGTTTATTGCATCAATGACAAAAGTCAATATAAAATTCCAGTTTAAAAAGCCCATGCTAAGTAGATCCAATACAAATTTTTCTGCATGATTACACTACTTCGTCTCGGAATTGCATCAAGATCGATTCAGTCGTAACATACGCCGTATTTTATAATTGGTAGCATCTATCTAGAAACATGGATTTCGGGTGAGAGCTCAAAATGTCCGAGTTAAATCGTCAGAATCACAATAAGGAGAATAGTAGTTGCAAGCTACATTTGAGGACATAGGATTATCGGTATTTCTTTATAAATGTATCTAAGTTTATATTGGATAATAATAATGCAGGACACTTTCGTGAATTTTGTACTAAATACTAATTTTAGTGTGATTACGTTTCTGCGCTTGCTGTGTCAACTAAGCATTGGTTGGTAAGTATAATCTACACAGATGTCTAGTAAATTATCGCTTTTGAATTACCAAAATTATTCGCTTAAATACTTTTTTTATATATTTTTTTTCTGAACGTAACAATAATGACACTTATCATACGAGCGAATGCATACTATGGACTTCGATGGCGGATGCTTAGTGGTTAGAATCGTAGCAGCTGTAACACAGGTTTTCCTAGAACGCAGCTGCTTACGAGGCACATAGGTATTATTAGGAAAAAGAGTTTTTGCGAGGTAATTTTTATTTAGTACCTATTAGTTAATAATTTCAACTAAGATTTTTGGCAATAAATATCTACATTGATTGATTGTTTATTAACAAAAAAAATATAGCAACCGACTTCACGGATGGTTCAAAGAAACGGGATTTATTCCCTAATTTACCACCCTTAGATATAACGATATTTTATAGCCTATTCAATAAATTAAAAAAAAAAAAACGATTTCTCAATCTGCGAAGATATTGCGTAACATACAAAACAATAAGAATTCGATCGAACTAGGAATCTCCTTTTTTGAAGTCAGTTGAAAACTACGCAAGAGAAACATTCCGCCGACTGAAGGTCCGTCGTATGCGCTGGCTCTGACTAAATATGTACCTACTTATGTTCTAGCCACCTTCAGACTAATAAAATTAAAATTTAATAAAACCGTACTAAAATTGTGGGCCGATTTTCAAATGAACAAGCCATTCATAAAAAACCAATCACGTGGCTATACTATTATGACTCGTTTCTCAAATGCGCGACGACGTTGACGAGCTTCCCGCCTGTATAAGCACAGCATTTTGTCGTTTTTGACGCGTCGATGTTGAATCCATAGTTCTGTTTTAAATATCTTTGGTGGATAACAATGCACTGAAGAATGCGGCAGTTGTCTACCAAACTGAAATTTTTAATATAATTGCCATTTTGTATTGTATTAAAACATTGTGTAATATAATGAAAGTGCTTAGCCATAAGTACCTACATTAAAATAAACATAATTGCTAATTTTAATACTTTCATAACATCAATATAGTTGTTTCTCATGCTTATTGGAATTTGAACCATGTCATAATAAGTAAGTGTAAAAATGGTGCTATTATATTATAATTAGTATATAACAATTGTATTTAATTATTAATTTTAATTAAATTATGGGCGACAGGTTAAACTTCAGCAGGCCTAGCACGGGCCGTGGACAAATTGTCTTTCCATCGTTTTTGTCCTGCGAGATAGAGACAAACATATATTATATTATCCATATTCTAGCTTTGTCGCGTCTGCTAAGCACGGATAAAAACGGTGTAAAAGACAATTTGTCCACGGCCCGCACTAGGGCTGGAGGGTAACAAAGGCCGTTCGTGTTAACAAGTCTGCACGCCGCGATGTGGCGAGTCGAGTAGCGTAGCTTCTTTTGTTTCAATTTTACGAAGTTAGATGTACATATTATTAAAATCACTACATCGTGGTGGTAACGCGGCGTACCTATAAGATCACTGCAGTCTGCAGATTGAGATAAGCGTGAAGACGGTTCTATTCAAGAGCGCAGCGAGAGTTGCGACTCTACTGGAGGCAGGTACTTCCTTTGCTTTGTGTACAAACGGCCTATTTATCTTTTTCTCTGTTATCAGAATACATGAACGCATGTGTATAGAGGGATACGCGGAAAGGGGTCCGTTATACCTACCAATCATTATGAACGTTTACTGTGGGACCAACTCTAGAATCGTGAAAAAATATCTGTTATTCCATATTGTTATTGTAGAGTGTGAATGACCGTATTCTATAGAACCGCAGATATTTTTTTTCGCGATATCAGGATTGGTGCCATTGTTGATCCATAAAACATAAAAGTTGTTCGTAATGACGGGTAAGGGTATTATGAACTCTTTTTGGCATATGACACCCCTCCAAGTAACTTTTTATAGATCATTCTTTACTAACAATGTTTTCAATGGTATGTGCTTATAATAAAAATCTATAGCGTTGCACCATACAGTGCGTGGCATCGGTTATAAAAATATCAATAATTTAAATCAATAATTACTATATTTACTTAGTAAATTGCCTTTTATTATTGCAATTTACAATTTATCTTTTATTTTATCTACATTATCATTATAAAGCTGATAAAATTACAATATTTAGTCATAGCTTGTAAGCATTTATAAAATCATTTATAACATAATTTAGGTATGGAACTTTTGGGGCCATTCAAGTTATACGTAAGCAGCAAAGGAGGGAAGGGGTGGGGGGTTCCTTGCTTTGATTTTTTGATGACATGGAAGACCGGGGGGAGGTCTGGATGGCCAGTCCCTCCCATGTCACGTGAGCAATATTTATTTATTGACTTTAAAAAAAATCTGCTAAATTTGGTTGAATAAATATTAAATGGACATTAAATTAATAATAATTATTATAACATAAGAGGCGTATATATATTATAGTGCAAGCATAGGAGTGAGGGGGGTTCTCACTGTTTTTGACAAGGGGGAGGGGTTAAAAATGACTAAAATTCTACTTACGTAATACTTGAATGGCCCCTTTATAATTTCTAATTGGCATTAATTATAAATAAATGATGTGGATGCATAAATAGAGCTGAAATTATTCCATGTACATAAATTACGATTGTAATTGTAAATTACAATGTAATATAATTGGGATGTGTTCATGTGTTACATTGTAGCCAACTGTTACCAATAAAATGCTTGATTGTGATTCATTATGTACAGTATATGGAATGTACAAAACACGTACCTAAGGGCTTTATTACTGCATCTGAACGTTTAACAAAGAAGTGAGTCACGCGATTTGTAAATGCAGTTTCCTTGCAATAGTCAAGATATTTAATTTGATTATTAGGCATAGTGCTCGGCAAACATCTTGAAAAATTACTACGCAATAGCCGACTTTTAGGTCTCTTTGGTGGTATACCAAAGTCAGGGTAGCCAAAGGGGGTACAATGGAATTTAAAACGCACGAGTCTGCGCTTTTGGTTGTAGTGTTTGCAATGTATATGTAAACGTGCGTGCGCCAACTTTTCCGCACTACACCGCTTTTTGCTTAGCTTAAGATGTTTGCCGGTAACTGACAGATATTATTTTGTATCTTTTGCATTTATTATATTTTCAATGTTAGAGCCTCTAGATCTATCGCCCAACATAACAAAAATGAAATGACATTTTATTCCAAGACTGGGTATGGACTACAATTTCGTTTCCATGTCAGTCGGGACGACCACGGGCGACGCGCGGCGGCCAGCCTCTTACTGAATACATAAATTATTACTTACAGAATATCAATAATGTTATGATGGTTTTAACTAAAATAAATAAATAAATCTCTGAAGAGGTTGTACAAAACACCAGCTGATGTTGGAGGGCCAATTTAAATACTGGCCGCCAAAGTCACCC
Organism: Agriopis marginaria; assembly: GCA_932305915.1. Lineage (NCBI taxonomy): Eukaryota > Metazoa > Arthropoda > Insecta > Lepidoptera > Geometridae > Agriopis > Agriopis marginaria. Next base: position 10,086,559 of record OW029915.1, read on the forward strand.
GCAGGCCTGAGGTTGGACAGCCCTGCTTTATTCTAAGCCAAACACATTATTGTGAAAATCCAGATTGATTGGTAACATAAAACTATGTATTACATAAAAAATATATGGTACATACTTATCACATTGTTATTGACTAGAAATCAATTGAGTTTCTAGACATGCTGATTCTCTATCAGCCATCTACAGGTGGTCCCAAGTACACCATAGATACTTCAGTGTTCCCATACACTGCTGACACAGTTGGATATAGCTTTTTGTTTGGAAGGCCTGGAAACAAAAAGGTCATTAAAACTATTGTATTGAAGTATTTTATTTCCCTTAGGTTTTTTGAATTTGCATTCATGCTCTTGAGTCAGAAACTAAATAAAATAAAGACTTCAAAATTAGTAAAATACGCAATTTAACTAGATTTTGATTTAAAATCCAGACCATACAAATGATTTAGTAGAAATTTCCAAATCAGTTCATAAATGACGAAATTCTGAGGTAGCAAACATAAAAAATAAAAAATACATTTTTTTAAGTCGGTTATAAATAATAACAAGTTATAGAGCAATACAAGCATTATGTCATACAATGAAATTATTGTGGCAAAAGCTCAAATATGTATAAAAAATATTGTTCAAAATGTGCAATACCTCTAAATGCAACTCCTAAAAATTCATAATTTCTTTCAAATGACAATGTTTTATTTTCACAATCTAGTATGACCCTTATCCGCTCTCCTACCTGGAAAAAGAACACCTGCGTTACTGTGGGCAAAATTATAGTATTGAATGGCTACACACACAACATGCAGGCTGCATTTTTACATGACCCAACCAGTGGTCCCAAACCTGGGACCTTACGGTAAACTGCTATTGCGGCACCTAATCCGCTCGGTTGGAAAATCACGCGACCGCAATCCGTCTCTGGGCGCAATAAGGTTCACGTTCGCGTGATTTTCCACGCGAAAAAGAGAGGTGAGAGTTCAGTATTTCTACTGATTTGTGGTTTGTCTCCCTGATTTATCAGTGGGCTACCAAAACATTAAAGATTTATTCAGAGGTATAATAATTGTATAATTATATATTTATTTCTAAAAAGTGTTACAGTACTTAAGAATAGCCAATATAATTTACCTACTGTTATACATGTGTACGTACATAGATTTAACTGTGGGCCCCAAACTAGGCAAAGCCTGTGCTATGGAGCCCGTTGATATTCTATCAGAACATTTACCTTTTAAATCAACCCTGTTAAGACTTTTAAAATTAATAGTTGTTACTTTAACTTATGAGCTATTTGGGAAGTGGGAAGTGGGATTGAGGTGGAAGGACTTGCTCAAGTGCAGATAATGCGGGTCAAAACAGTCTATTGTGAGTGAGAGTGAGTGTTCGGTGCCACGCCATATAGCAGCCTCGACTTAGGCTCGCACCGATAATGCTTAGCCGATAATTTCACTCAATGTGCACGAATAGATCTTCCGTCTCTTTGGCCGTACGTGTCCGAAGCCATTCTCTGACGATTCCTTTGACTTTGAAAAGGGTGCAGTCAAGGATTTCACAGCTGTTAGCGACTCTGTTGTACAAGAATGCATGTGAGTATTTAGGCATACGCCTGGCAAAGACCGTTCGAACTTTAGGAGGAGGGATAACAGTGACACGTTTTCGCTTTGATTTATCCAGCTGTGGGTTTTGTCTGTGTATTCGTAGTATTGCTTGCAAAATAAACAACTGCCGCACTCGCAAAACGTCAGCTTCCTTGTACAGGTTGTCGGTTGAGTAACGGCGAGGCTTTTTCATAACCTTCAGGTCCGCTCTCTGAGCAATTTCTAACTCTTCAAGTGACGTCTTTGCCGCGCCCCCCCCCCCATACCCCTATGCAATATTGTAACACCGATTGACACAAAGCTATATATATAAGCCTACGAATCCTGATGTCAGCCCCACGGCGAAGCTGCTTCATCAGGTAGATGAATTTCCTAACTCTGTTAGATAAAGCTGATATATGTGCGTAGAAGTTCAAATTTTGATCAATCGTTACCCCCAGGTATTTTGTAGATGTGACTCTTGTTATTTTGTTACACGAACATAACATGTTGTTCTTGGATTGTAGTCGGCAAGCCTGAGGGCATGTGGAGGAGTGGATTTTCAGACTTTCTTCAGTTGGACAGGATGCTTTGGAGATGTGAAATGTAACGAAATTAGTCTTTTTCACATTCATGGACAGTAAGTTATCGTCGAGCCAGTTTGCTATGGAGGTTATACCTTTTTCAGCGGTGTTGAAAGCGGTCTTCCAGTCAGAGCCTTGGAAAAGAGCGACCGTGTCATCTGCGTAGCATATCAGAGTGGCATTTTGCAGTGGTAATTTTAGGATGTCATCCATGTACATGATGAAAAGAGAGGCGCTAGTATGCTTCCCTGCGGGACTCCGTATCCGTTTACTAGCTCCTCGCTCATCAATTCACCGATCCTGACACGCTGGCGCCTTTTGGTTAGGTAAGTGTCAAACCATTTCAGAACGCTTCCCCGGACCCCGAACCATTCTAGCTTTTTAAGCAGTAGTTTAGTTGAAATGCTATCAAATGCTTCGGCAAGGTCGAGGAAGATTCCAACGCACCGTTTGCCAGAGTCAAGATTCGTCGAGACTGTATCAGTGAGGAGTCTAACTGCATCTTCAGTACTTCTTCCCTTTCTTAAGCCGAATTGATTTTCTTCCAAAAAACAATTTTTCTCTATGTAATTTACGAGCCTTTTGTTAACGACTTTTTCTAGGATTTTTGAGAATATACATAGCAGGGAAATGGGTCTAAAGTTATCGACTAAATTTTTGACACCGTTTTTGTGTATAGGAATGATGACTGCTACTTTCCAGCTATCGGGGAATACCCCACTTTCCATGCTGCGGTTGCATATAAATGTAAGAGGCTTCAGGATAGCGTACTTGATGTGTTTTATCAGTCGAGGTCCTATAGAGTCTATACCTGGGGCGCCGTCAGAATTTAATTCAGTTATAATTTTATCAACCTCATAATCGTCAGTGGGTCTTAGGAAGAGGGAGCTAGGGCAACTGGGTCTCTGTTTCATGTGATTAAATAGACTGTCCTGAGAAGTAGCCGTCCTGTCGAGAATGTGAGCAGCTAACTTTGCTCTTAAACATTGAACTTAAAGTCGCTTTAAAAACTAAAGAAGACATAGAAAATGCAGTTAAATATATTACAACATTAATACAGGAAGCGTGTTGGCGGTCGACACCAGTGATAAAACACAAAAACAGTGTTAATATCCCGCTCAATATCAAAACTATGATCAATGGAAAAAGAAAACTCCGTAGAATATGGCAGCAGAGTCGACTGGAAGCAGATAAGAAACTTTTGAATGAGGCATCCATTACCCTCAGAAAAACGCTTCAAGAGTGGCACGACACTACACTTTGTTCAAAACTAGAATCCCTGACAGCGACTGCCGCTACGAATTACTCCCTCTGGAAGTTCACTAAAAACATGAATCGACCCCAAACCATGAAACCGCCTCTCAAAACTGACGTATGGGTGAGAACTGCGCGAGAAAAAGCTGACGTATTCGCGGCTCATCTGTCCCGAGTATTCACTCCAAACGAACAGCTCGACCCTGACCAAACCGTGGAAGATTCCATCGACACGGTACTAGGACAAGACTTCCAAATGGCCCCACCACCGAAACCTGTAACAGTAAAGGAAGTGTGGAAAACAATAAAAGAGCTTCAAGACAAAAAGGCTCCAGGATTTGACCTTATCACCAAAGAGATACTGAAAAACCTCCCAAGAAAAGCTACAGTATTTCTCACAATGCTGTACAATGGAATGTTCAGAGTACAATACTTCCCTCAGCTGTGGAAAGTCTCTTCTATTATTATGATACACAAACCAGGAAAACCACCTAACGAAGTAACCTCATATAGACCGATAAGTCTCCTTCCAACTATGTCAAAAATCTTTGAAAAAATTATATTACGAAGACTAATACCAATTTTGGAGGAAAACAAAGTGATTCCCGACCATCAATTTGGATTCAGGCAACGGCACTCTACAATAGAACAAGTAAACCGGGTATATGAGCAAATAAGGAAGGCCCTTGAGCAAAAAGAATACTGTTCCTCAGCATTTCTAGATGTACAGCAAGCATTTGACAAAGTTTGGCACAAAGGGCTACTGTATAAAATAAAGTCCTATTTACCACACAACTATTACCTCCTGCTGGAGTCTTACTTGTCGGATAGACTGTTCCAGGTGCGGGAAATGAATGCAAGCTCCCAATTCTATAACATTGATGCTGGTGTGCCTCAAGGATCAGTCCTAGGACCAGTCCTGTACACCGTCAACACCGCAGATCTTCCCCAAGTAGAAAATGTCATTACAGCCACATTCGCTGACGATACGGCTATTCTCGCCAACAACGCCAAAAGCCTAAAGAAGCATCTGCAACTTTGCAAAAGGGCCTGGACGAGATTACAGCCTGGTTGCGAAAATGGAGAATCAAGGCGAGCGCATCGAAATCTGTTCAAGTAACCTTCAGCCTTAGACAGGGAAACTGTCCGCCAGTAACACTCGAAGGAGTAACACTGCCTCAACAAGACAAAGTTAAATACCTGGGACTCCACCTTGACCGTCGTTTAACTTGGAAAGACCACATAACAACTAAGAGAGAGGAACTCAAAATAAGATACAACGGGTATTCTTGGCTGCTAGGACGAAACAGCAAATTGTCAATAGACAATAAATTATTGATTTACAAGAGTGTACTTAAGCCAATATGGATGTATGGTGTTCAATTGTGGGGAACCGCTTGTAACTCAAACATCTCAGTTATCCAAAGGATGCAAAATACTATTTTGAGAACCATTAGCGAAGTGTCCTGGTACACAACCAATGCAGAAATCCACAACAACCTTGAGATAAGCACAGTTAAAGAAGAAATTGCGAAAACCGGCAAAAACTATAGTCATCGCCTGCTCAGACACCCTAATAGCTTGGCTGTTGAACTCACGGAACAAACATACAAGCCTAGGTTAAAAAGAAAGCGCGTTATCCCCAGCGATTGACCCCATTTGGTCATCAAGAAAATACATAAAAGGAGATGTCCTCACTGGAGAGCACACTTTACAAGACACATTGCACTCAAGACATCTGCTTATAGTTAATACAACTGATCGCAGATAAAAACAGAACACAGAAAAAAAAAAAATATACTTTGCTCCTGCGGTTGCGAAATGTTTGTTGGAAGCTTCAAGTGACTGTTTTTTGGCATTATTGGCAGTTAGCAATTTGTGGGAATTATTGCACTTGCCCTGTATGTGGCAAATATCTTTAACTGCCTTCCACAGCTTTTTAGGCTTATTTCTTGTAGCAGCATTTGTTGTATAAAAATATTGTATTTTTTATTCGTTTGTCGTTCAGTGTGGAGGTTAAAGGGGAAGGCCTATGTTCAGCAGTGGACGTCTTCTGGCTGATGATGATGAGTTCAGTTCTGTTCTGAGACAATGCATTTTTAAGGTAACATACATACATACATACAGCAGCCATCAAACATCCACTGCTGGACAAAGGCCTCCTTCTTAAAGAGGGGTGTTGCCATAATCCCCACGCTTGGCAGGCGGCTTGGGGATCGCAGTAAGTTCACCGTGTACTAATAAGATGCTGCTGCCCATCCTCCGGTGGTTCTGGTCGCAGTTTTAGGACATACCCGGGTCCTTTTAAGGTAAGCATGACCTGAATTGACATATAGGATTAGCTGATGAAGCTCAGATAAGAAATGTTGTGTACATTTTATTATGATAGCCAGTTTTAAGTTTTACTATGACATGGTTGCTGCATTCAGGGTGGGCTCCTAATGATGAACGGTTACCAGCTAAGACACGAAATGTTGTATTTTCTACCTTTTGGATCATTTAAACAAAATCTAGATTTAAAAAAAAAAATTTTACTATTAATTTATATACTGCTGACTTTGAAAATTATTGTCTTTTCTTTTCCTAATAACCTTTCCAGTCTGTATATCTTATTTGTAGTTTCAGCGTAAAAAAATGTGGTTCAGGGTTGTATAGAATATCTGTTATTTATATAAGCACACTAGCTCTTGACGACTATGTGGCTATAGCAATCACACCAATCTGCTGTGTTACTTGCGAGCAGGATGGATGGTATAAGCAGGATCAGCAGAAGTCCTAAGTAAATTTTTGCAATATCTCAAGCTAGGGTTTTTCTAAGCTCAAAGATAGAGCTGTCAATGCAGTCGCATATAATCAACTAGCGACCCGCCCGCCCGGCTTCGCACGGGTGTAATTTACGTGCGAAGCCGGGGCAGGTCGCTAGTTATACATATAAACCTTTCTCTTGAATCACTCTATCTATTTAAAAAACCGCTTCAAAATCCGTTGCGTAGTTTTAAAGATTTAAGAGGGGGCCTCCGAAATTTTATGCTAATTTGCCATGATATTCTAACTAAACCAAATATCCTATCAACGTAATAATTGATATATGTGATTTTTCAATTCATTTTCTTTCCGGCACTAAGACAGAAACATAATAGCGAGATATTTACTCGATACTTTATTGTTTTCAAAAAGGTGCCTTTTTGCTGATTTTTTTGATTTTTTCTTGGATAGAACTTCAGTCACATATCTAAAATAAATACTCATCGAAGGAAAATATAGTTTGTTTTCCAGTGCTAAGACAAAATTTACCTAGATTAATTAGTACTCTCATAATAAATTATATTCGATTTGAGACTTACGTCCTTTAGTTCTAAGCAACTATTCGGTCAAACGGCAAGTCCGATATTCAACCTTATTCTGTTGCGCTTTGCATCTAAATGGCGAAACATGCTCCGTTCAACCTCAGTACCGCACTATGCTCCAACGGGGAAGGACGCACGCGCTTGCTATTCGCCTAGATTTATCTTCCGAGTGCGATTATATCAACACCTACTGTATTTTCAAACAATGGATAACATAAAAAATCTATGGCTTGAACGCGACCATTTGATGCGGCAACCAAGTGTTGCCAATGACCTAGAGCACAGACTAGGTAAAGCTACTATGAAAAAATTACAGGTATTAATAATTATGGATACGACTAGGCCATCTATCATTAGGGCATCTATTATTATGTACGCTCGGTAATATAGTTACAAGAGTCTAAGTGTTTCGTGTGGAGAGAGAAAGAGAGAGAGAGACAGTCAGAAAGACTACTAAAAATCAAAATTATTAAGTAAATTATAATTTTCGTTGAATAAAAAATAATAATAATAATTAACAATTTTTTTTTTTAATTAATAATTTCATAAATTAAATGAAATTTAATTAAATAATTCATATATACTTAAATAGATTATAGTTATTAACAACCAGGTATAGAACAAACACAAACGTTCATCACATAACTGTTTGTCCTAGGTGGGAATCGAACCCACGCCTCCAAGCTCAGAAGGTAGGTTCACTACCAACTGGACCAACGGGCTTTCGCGTGTTTCGTTTATTTTAGTATAGTATAGTATAGTATAGCATAGCATAGCATAGCATAGCATAGCATAGCTTAGTATAGCAAAGTATAGTATAGTATAGCAAAGTATAGTATAGTATTGTATAGTATAGTATAGTATTGTATAGTATAGTATAGTATAGTATAGTATAGTATAGTATAGTATAGTATAGTATAGTATAGTATAGTATAGTATAGTATAGCAAAGTATAGTATAGTATAGCAAAGTATAGTATAGTATAGTATAGCAAAGTATAGTATAGTATAGCAAAGTATAGTATAGTATAGCAAAGTATAGTATAGTATAGTATAGCAAAGTATAGTATAGTATAGTATAGTATAGTATAGTATAGTATAGTATAGTATAGTATGGTATGGTATGGTATGGTATGGTATGGTATGGTATGGTATGGTATGGTATGGTATGGTATGGTATGGTATGGTATGGTATGGTATAGTATAGTATAGTATAGTATAGTATAGTATAGTATAGTATTGCATAGCATAGTATAGTATAGTATAGTATAGTATAGTATTGTATAGCATAGCATGGCATGGCATGGCATGGCATGGCATGGCATGGCATGGCATAGCATAGCATAGCATAGCATAGCATGGCATGGCATGGCATGGCATGGCATAGCATAGCATAGCAAAGCCTAGCATAGCATAGCATAGCATAGCATAGCATAGCATAGCATAGCAAAGCATAGCATAGCACAGCATAGCATAGCATAGCATAGCATAGATATATTATATAGATACATAGCATTTTTACAAAAATGACCTCATACGTACTGTTTCTGAGATAATCGATGGTTTTTGAAAAAAATTACGAAAATTTTCCGGATTTTTGCGCTTTAATATTTTGAAAGGCATTCTTTGCACAAAAATAGCCGAATTTGGGCTTATCAGACGCGTCTTTTTATTTTCTACACACGTGTGTTTACTGTGTTTCTATTTTATTATTATTTATGCCTACCAACTAAATAAACACATTTTTTTTTGTAATATTATTTATTTCCTGAAATTGTGAGAGTAGAAAGCCAAAAAAATAAATATAGTCTATTTATTACACCACTGAATTTTTTGTGTTGAATTTTTTGTTATTTTTAACATGAAATTTCGGTTACGTAATTTCAAACCCAATTTGGGGTTTTTAGGGTTAGGTCCTAAAGCCGAGTTTTTGAGTTTAACGTCTTCGTCTGCCAGAAAAAATGATGCCTATGACGTCAGATTTTTGATTGGACCTTTGTGTCCAAAGTTATGGACCTTCAAAAAATCGGGTATTTAGGGTCCGCCTCGCTACTTAGTAACTCAAGTTACTATGTACCTACGAGTCTTAAAATACTAAATGACCTATCGTTGGATAGCCAGTGAAGCTAACTATTCTTGCCTGGATTGACCTGGGACAAAATGTTTGAGGAGCCGGGTATTTCAGGTCGTCAAAATCTTAAGACCTAACTTAGACTATAATATAAACTAAAAACTAGAACTAGTTATATTTCCTAAACCACAGCCTTAAAAAATCTGAAAAAAAATTACTAAAATTTAAAATGAGCTTTACTACCTCGAGCCAAAATTTGGGCGTGGTAGGGGGTGGTTTTCACCCTTCTTTATTTCTATTTAAATGTATTTCTCACTGATTTCAAAAGTAAAAATCTAAATATTTTTTTGTAATTTTTTTTGGGTTAAAGGTCTGGTTTAGGAGATATGACCCGGGATCGGGTACCCCGTGCCACGAGGTTTTTGGGTTTTTTGGTCTTATCCCGGCAAGTTCAACCTAGCAAAGCATAGCATAGCATAGTTCAGTTTAGTTTTATTTAGGTTATTTCAATTTAATTTATATACTTTATTATTTTTATATTGTAGAAAACCTAAAAATAAATTACAAATACAATTTTGAAAAGTGAAATAAACAATTTACGGTTCTGCGCGCCGCGACCGAACTCAGCTAATCGCCAAAACACCAAGTACACCAACACTATGCTTATCCTGTGTGTTATTGCTCCTTGCCGCTTTACAAGGTCGAGTGCGCGAGTTGTGTACACTTTAGCTGCGCGCGACTGCCGCGCTGCCGTGGTTGTGTTTCACACTAATGCGGGTGATGCGAGACGCGCGGGTGAAATCAGAAATTTTTCTGGCCTTATACCCAGCCTTAAGCATACATAGGGACGGACAGACAGCGACAGCGACTTTGTTTTATACTATGTAGTGATTAGTGATAACCGAGATCATCTTTCTTGCCTTTGCATTTTTTGATCTGCCTCCGCTGCAACTTGTTAGCTGCCTGATTTTATTTTGGTGTTAGTAGGTCGGTGGTCAGGCATTTTTGGTGCCCCTCAGATGACGGCGCCCGCTGCGGTCGCATCACTCAATCTACCCTAGGGCCACCACTGAGCGGGATTGCCCAAGTGCGATATCAATGACAGATAAAAAAGTTATTATAAAAAAAAAAACATGTTATACTTACTTGGTATTTTGGACAGTTATTAAGTTTGGGATAATGTCCTTGAGTATCTCCATTATGTAATAAGTGGTTATCAACTAAATTCCATCCCCAGCTTTGTTGGTCTGACCCAAGTAAACCAACATACCCATTACATTGCAAACCAGCCTCTTTGGTAGATAGTCCGATCACAGCTACGGTTCCCAGCGGTCCCTCCCATACTACTTCCCAGGCATGACGGCCATGCCGGAAACCAATTTTCGCTCTACATGCATCAGTGCTTTGTGCTACAGGGTTTCTGAAATAAATAAGACAAAAATAGGTTGGTTTATCACGCAATTATTCATGGTCATAAAACAAATGTTTTCTTTATATAGGGTTACACAGAACCTTGGTACTAAGAAGAAAGGAGGTCATTATTCTCATGACTATGCACAATTTTTACCAAGGAAACAACCCTTGCAACGCCAAAAAATATCTGCTGTACTATCGAAAATTTTTATTCACACCTAACATGACATTTCTATAGCTACAGGGTTGGTGTCTGAGTAATAGTTGTTCATAATGATATGTACAATTTATGACCTTCTTTCGGCGTAGGACCTAAGTTTCGTGTAGCCCTGTCTATTAGTCTGCTGCACTGGGCTGGTTTTGAGATACTTGCAGGCCAATGTTAACTACATGACGTGTTCCATGAACTGGCAGTTACCTGTGTAGGGTAAATCCATTTGATTTTATGTAGATATTTCTGGAGCAGTCGTGCGGGTTCCATGCGTGATAGAAAGCTCGAAGCTTCGTTTTGTATGTACAAACAGATGATAATAAATCTGACTTTATAACTTCCTCCTGCAATCGCTTCATACAATGCACTCTCCAAACATCATTGTTTTCGTCACTAATTATCCTATACCAAGATTTGCACACTACAGAACAGTTCCGAAGATCAGCAAGATCAAGATAAGAAAATATATTTTCTAAAACATGATCAGGAACCAGTTCAGCAATAACATAACATTTTCGTACGTGATATTCATTCATTTTATAATATATCCGCATCGAAAAGTTAACATTTGATTTGCAGAGTAAATTATTCAAAAAACATTATTTTAATTATTACAATAAATTCATTTGCACATTTGTACACATGGAAGAGGGAGGCCGATATTGTAGTCTTTGGAGGGAGGAGAAGTTATAGCTATATTTCTGACACTGACAGTCCAATGATGCTGACAATGACGGTAACAAAGTTAGTATACACGACGTCACTGTCGTGTTTAGTCTCGTTTTGTCAACCAATGGGATCAAATGGGATGGTAGTAGCCTGTGGTAGTAGCCAAAAATAAAAACAAGTTCTTTATTTGAAATTTAATAGTGAATTATTGTTTCATAAGTGTACATAAAAGCGCTCCGTTGGAATTATAATCACCCTCCAAAGTGCTCACCAGACAATCTCCTTAGTTTGATGGTTTTTCCCATTGATTTGTAACTGTAACATATGTGTAACAATATGCGTTCCATGCCTGAAATAAATACATTTTATTTATTTATTATTGATGGTTTAAGGTATATCCCAATAACCCAACAAATTCGCATTGGCGAAATTGTGGTAGCTCCTCCACTTCACAAAAGAAGCCATAAAAAATAAGTTACAAGTCGAAATACTAATCTGTGGTCGAAATTTAAGAGTGAAGAGTTGAAGACGTCTGACGTTGATTGTTTGATGTTGAAGTTGAAACTGTCGTGTCGTGCACCAGTTCGTTCTCATTCGTTCTATTTGTTTTTTGTTTGGTATTTTATGTTTTTTGCGTCGCGAGTTCAGGGCTGGCCACTTGCACATATATCAGAAGAATACCAATATGCCGGGAATCGAAAGTAGTCTAAGTGATGAGGACTATATAATTGCAAAAGCAAAAGACGCTCAAAAAGTAAACGTCCACTCGGCCAAGGCATGGATGCTAACGGCAAAAACATTATTTCCTACAAATTTTAAGATTCAGTTTGAAGCCTATTTAATGGAGAAACAGTCCGGTAATGTTCAAGAAGCTGCTGAATGTTTCAGTTCATTAATGCTCTCCAGACAAAACCTTGTTGCATTACTTCCTGAAATATCAGGAATAGCTAACGCACTCCGGACTGCTGAAGGCAGTTTCCTGAGCCAGATGTTCGACAACATAGCACCGGACATCCAACTCACAATATTGAAAACAAGTGTAGAAAATAGTGATGACACAATGGAACATTGTAAACTGCTTGTTTTATTACTTAAAAAGTTTCCACAGTTAGGAGTGGACAGTCTGGTTAAGACACTAATTAATAATGAGAAGTTCTTCTATGACAATCGGTATGCACGATTACTAGTAGTTGAAACTTTACCACTGCTCAGTTCTCTGGAATCACCTAGGTTGCTCCAACGCTTACTAGTCAAAGCTATTGACTTTTATAACTCCTATGTGTACGATGAAACTGATCATGAAATAACAGATCCTTGGCAAAGATTACATGGAGTGTTAGATTTGTTGGGCAGACAACTCGGATGGGACTCATTTCTAGTAAACTATAGTAACAGTTTGAATAAAGAAGCATATTTTCAGAAACTTTTGATGCTTAGAAACATTGAAGATTGTCGTCAATTGTTGTATTGTGGCACAACATTTTTCTTGAGAGCCTTGTATGAGCAAAAATCTCTAAAAGGAAATCACATTCTTATAGAAGCCTTGTCAGATCCAGAATTACCTCCATCTAAAAGAAGGAAGGGGGATATAGAAGTGACAGGAATTTCAGCTAACCACTTCCAAGTGGCAGCTAACTGCTGGGAACTTCTTCACAGCAATGAAGTTATTTCCAGAGAGTTTACAAAGCTTGCCAACCAACTGCAAGTAAAGCCCTGGGCTGATGGATTCACTAATGACATAGCCATGTATAGAGGCAAATATGATGAAGTTTCTCTATCAGGAACAGAGAACAATCTATTAGCCAATGTAGTAAGGGTCTCCATAAACTATCATCAAAAGAATAATCCTGTTTGTTTCGAAAATATCCTGGCTGCATTATCACACTTACCAAATGCGGAAGGGATATTGGATGGAGAGCTGATTGTCGGTGGAAAAAATAGACACTTGCATTTCCTGCCTGTGACCAAAGTGGCTATTATGCATTACTTTTGCACATTACTGATAAGAATTCTACTCAATACAGGTAATAGCTCGGATGTAACATATGGACATGTATTAGTATTGATGCAGCTAGGTTGGCCTCAAGAAGAGTCAGTTTTTATTCGCATAATGGATGTTATCAGACAAAAAGGAGTGTTTCACTACCCCGTGTTCTCAACTTATGTAATACACATTGATATTTTGGAGGAGCTAAGCTACATGTGGAATGAGCAGGATAATAATGTTGTCTTAGATATTCTGCCAAGTAATCAACAACTTATTGGACAGAGGCGAATCGGCACTCGAGGAGCAGACAAGGGTGTCAAGGAAGACTTTAAACAAGCCATGAAAGCACAACTGACCAGAAGCAATGAATCTGTTTTGAATATAATGATACAGTTTATCACTGCAGAAAGATCATATTTTCATCAAATATTATAATTGTAATAAATAAAAGTAATGATATCCAATATTGTGAAATAGAATAAAACTTTATTTCTCTTATCATAAATGCTTTTTTTGCTTACATTATCTTTACTTTTCTTACTGTATTTTAGAAGTGACAACAAACAATCTTATAATAAAAAAAAATTAATTCCAAATAAGTACTCTTCAAATATGCTCAGAATACATATAAAAAATTTAACGGTTATGTAGTAGAATCAGTTGCCACTGCAACGTAAATGATGCGTAATTATTTATTTATTTAATGTTGAGTCTGCGTGATAACCATTTTGTCCAAGGCACTACAATTATGTACTCAGTAGAATTCTTCAGTACAGTCTGCATCACATGCTCGATGTTTATGCGTTGTTTTGGGCAATGCCACTATAATGCATAATAGTAACTGTCATTTTGTTTTGTGGTACAGGTATGTTTTCATAATCTTGATGACTTGTTCTTCTGGACTTGTTTTATTTTACACTATCAACTGTCAAGCGCTTCCCTCATACGAGCCTACAGCCAGTAAGAGATTCCGTCGTGTGAAATGTAATCCTTTTATTGCTGAGTTTTTAGTAGCAAATGAACGCAGAAGGAATTTGTCGTCTTTCTGCGTGGTGTTTTGGCTGTTACCAGCCTCTTCCCCAGACGCCTCGTCTGTAATGGCCGTGAAGTCCCACAGCCTCACGTTGCAATCTAATGAACCTAAACAAATAAATCAGTTCATCAAGTTGCCATATTGGATTATATTGGTTTTAGGGATAAGAGTTACCCTATACTATTCCTAATGTCTATAATAAATTGTGGAATAAAAAGTTGTGTTATTAACAAAAAAATATGAACCCATGAAAGCTATATTAAGGGTGCTTTTCCACTGTAGCTGAGATGAGCAAAGCAGTGTAGCAGAGACTGCGAAAAAAATACTTTTTCGTAGCTGGTCATGACTTTCTAGTTATGAATGTGGATGAAGCAGATAGTGGACTTGTTTAGCAGAGATGAGTGCAGACTTTTGTAGTGGAATCGGGTGGAGCATGACCTGATATTTTTTTTGCTATTGAAACAGTATCTGTCAGAGAGGGGGCACATTCTGTTGTTGGATCACCCGCTCTGCTATACTCTGCCTCACTCTGCTATAGACCGCTGCTCCACTTTGCTATACACTGCCCTGCTACACCCTGCTCTGCTCCTATGCGCTACACTACTCTGCTTATTCTTTTAGTCTCTGCTATGACCATTAACTCAGAGCGAAGATGAGATGTGGATTTCAACCAATATGATTGGTTGACGGCCGGCACATCTCTTGTCCACTTCTGACAAAACCCTAAGTCATGAGCAGAACTAACGAACGCGAGTGCGGTACCTTTAGTTTCATTTTAATTGAAATCAGCTTCAAATTTATCTAGGCATCCAGTTTTCAATGTATAATCACATGACACCCATGTTATAATTATAATCACTAACTTAAACAAAAACTATAAAATAGTGAATAAGTGAAAAACTTAGAAGATCTATAAAAGAATGGTTGAAACAATTCGATTATAAATCTACTGAAGATATGTTGACACGAGTGGAATAGTTATCCAAACTAAAAAAATTGCGACAGCTATATTTTTATTATTTTTCACTTTATTTTTGTTTTCTTTTTTACTTATCTAAACCGTGTGTATTGTTTACTATGTAGCGTATGTAGCCTTTATTTTGTATTTAGATCCTATTAAATTGTCTATGTATACTATTAATTACTATACTTATTGTAACTGTTCTTATTTTTGGGAAGACACTGTCTGCTGCATCACATTTAACGCTAAAGCAGCAGGCAGGGTTACTTATTTTTTCTGCATCTATGTTTAACAACAATAAATTAATTTGTATTTGTTTAATATGATGACTTACCGGAGGCTAGCACGGTGCCGTCGCGGCTGACGGCGAGCGCGGTGATGGGCGCGGGCAGCGCGGCGGCCGAGGGTAGCGTGGCGGCAGGCGCGCCCGTCGACACATCCCACACCACCACGGCGCCGCCAGCGTCTCCCGAAGCTATCCACCGCCCGCACACAGAGAAGCACAGCGTGTACACTGTCGACTGACAAACACATCTGGGATTACACCTTGGCGATATCAAAATGTGGACCCGGGTATGTCCTAAAACTGCGACTAGAACCACCGGAGGATGGGCAGCAGCGTCCTATTAGTACACGGTGAACGTACTGCGATCCCCAAGCCGCCTGCCAAGCGTGGGGATTATGGCAACAACCTTCTTAAAGAAGGAGGCCTTTGTCCAGCAGTGGATTTTTAATGGCTGCTGGTGTGGTGTGATATCAAAAAGCCGTGGTAGCCCATTTGGGAAACCGCTAGACTTGAAAGCGTGAGGTCGCGGGTTCAAATCCCGGGCCCGTACCAATGAGATCTTTGGAGCTTATGTACGGATTTTCATACCACTGGCTTTTTGGTGAAGGAAAACATCGTGAGGAAACCTGCATATGTACGGAGAAGAAATTCAATGGCGTATGTGAATCCACCAATCCGCACTGGGCCAGCGTGGTGGATATGGCCCAGTCACCCTTTCGGGGGTAGGCTAAAAGTCCAGCAATGGACTGTTAAAAGGCTGACTATGATGATGATGATGATGATATCGAAAAGGACATTGAAATGGCTGTTACTAGAGTAGTGGTCGGCAAAGTAACTGTGATGCCCCTGGTGTTCCAAGGTATCCAAACGACGATGATCGCTTACCATCAGGCGGCCCGTTAGCATGATGACACCAATGGCATAAAAAATATATCGACCAGCATTGTCTCAAGCTACATTAGTGAGATGTAAACATATGAGTGAAAATAATAAAAGAATTCCATGAAAATTATTGCTCATGTAATCCATCAACTAAGTAAGTTTACTTGGTACCTACTGGGTCGATAGATAGGACTGGTAAGACCCATAAATAGTTTGCCTTATAGTTACCTTATGGCCGGTCATGATCCGCACTTGCATTCCCGTTAGACAATCCCACAGCCGAACGGTGCGGTCACTTGACCCGGTTGCAATGTAGTTTGAATTTGGATGGAATATTAAACACTGGAATACAATAAGAAATATACAATAAGTTAACAGATATTGTGTGCATAAATGTCCTGATTTTAAAAAAAAATTATACATTTATTTATTTAAATAAACTAACGTAATCGGGTCGCCACAGAGGCGCCTCCAATAATCATACTCCACGGATAACCGATAAGTAAGCCGAGCCGAGATGCCGTACGATGTACGGCGTGAGTTGAATGCCATTCCCTTGTATCTCAAATATGGCTCACTTACACCATGAAACGTCATACAAATACCACAGTGTAAAAACCATACAGTGAGCCAACGATTTCGATGTTGCGCGAAATGCCGTTTATGTCGAAACATCAATGTACACTCATCAGACAACTCAGAGTTGGCAATCACACCGCGCGGCCGGCGGTACCTATTCACCTAGGATCCCATCGTAACTACGAATGCTTATCAAGTTATCTACGCATTATTACCGTGGGTTCCCAAGTCGTGTAACTTGGGAACCAAGTCTTGTCAAGTAGATTCTGTCACAGGGTAATCCGCCACAGTAGAGTTTCCTCCTTTCTTCCGTGTGTGTAAATGTATGAAATTCCCTTTCGCCGCTGTCATCGAAAGCCAAAGGGCAAAAACGCGGTTCAATAGTAGTTATACTAACATCGACGTCAGCGAGGTGTCCCGCAAAGATCCGGAGCGGCTGGTGGTGGTCGGTGGCCCAGAGACGCGCAGTGCGGTCGTGGCCAGCGCTAGCGAAGTAGTGCCCGTGCGGCGCCCAGCGCGCCTCCCACACCGGCCAGCCGTGCCCGCGGTACACCACCAGGCACGTCCAGGACTGCAGCGACCACAGACGCACTGCACAGAACCATGCACACTTCACACATAATACATGCTACCAGTGTACGATGCCAGCCGCACTGCTAGCGGTCTAGTTCTGAGTTCACTGTAAGTTTAGATCTTTACGCACAGGATATCAGTCAAACTGTGACGGTCTCTGAAGAGACTCGCGAGAACTCAGAACTCTAGACCTCTCGCTGTGGGTCAGCATACAAAATCTTATGGCTCAATTCACACAGAGACTATATCATACTATATGGACAGGCTACAACATTTTGATAACAGATAAACATTTTTATTGATAATTGTGTGAATTATAAGTCAGGCAATAAAAGTACATATTTTTTTTTTCAAAATAAGTAATTAGATTACAGTTGCTTAATAAATAAATTACATTTTTTATTCCTCTCTTAAATAAATATATTCATACATAATTAATTATTTAAGATTGCGACCCTAGTTATTCAAATAACAATATTACTTTAGTAATATTTATATTTACATTATCATCTCGGAATAAATTAAATTAGGCTCACTATAACTTACTATTTTAACCTATTAGATCCCCCCCTGTTTGGGCAAAGATGTACAATAAATTCAAATAAAAGGCGTGCAACAGAGCAACCCCCTCCACTCTAACAACCTGGAAGAGGTTTTATTACTAGGCAGCTAGGCAGTCTATTAGGCACAAAACAGGATTACCATTGGTAAGTGCAGACAACATTTTGTTTTGCTGACGGTACTGTTCTTGCCCTGTCAGCATCCAAGTTGAAGTTCGAATAATGATAAATCCGTCTAAGCTCAAGGTCACTAAAATTATGATAACAAAAAATAAAATCTATATAATTTTGTTGATTTGATTGTCTCTAATGGCTGTATGGTATTGCGCACGTTCGTCTGAGATTCCATAGGAGAAAAATAAGATCAGCTAAATCCTATTATTATATATTTGTAGTTCAATTCCTAAACGTTTGACTGGTTTAATTGGGTGAGACTACTGGGAACTTGTCACTGTCTCAGGTTGATGATTTCTTGCATGTATCCTGATTTGCTCTTCTATTTAAATACATACTAATCCCATAAAAAACAACTTATACATGAATTCGGTAAACTCACCTGTGGCATCTTCCGAACAAGAGAGAAGCATGTTTTTAAATGGATCGAAGGAGACCTTGTAGACCGGTCCCGAGTGGCCATACAGAGTGCGGAATGTATCTCTGTCCTTCTCTTCCATCATTCTAACGAGAACATCACCTAATTAATAAAAAATACTTATTTAATTAAAATTTTCTTTATAATCGAAAAGTTAAATTACATTTTTATCCATGTATTCAACTAACCTGCTTCTCTGTCAATATCTTGCAATTTTTCGGCTGATTTCATTCCTCGTAGCTTTACCGGAGTTAGGGTCCATACCTGACATGAAATAGAACAATAGACATGGAATAAATTTATTAAATAAAGTTGTAATCAAATGGGATATATTTAAGGTTGAATGACATTGAATAGCAAGGGAAATTACCTTTATAGTTGAGTTACTGAAACCAACTGCTAGTAGGGTTGAGTCGTCGCATATATCCGAGCACAGAGCTGTGTTCCCACTATTTAGCAGAGTGTAGAAACAAATTGAGGGTAGACTCTCAGGCCCGAGTGGAACACGCTTTGATGCTTCTCTCAGTGCTTTGCCTTTCTCTATCTTGTCTGTCTCTTTCCTG
The DNA here is from genome assembly GCA_932305915.1 of Agriopis marginaria. Lineage (NCBI taxonomy): Eukaryota > Metazoa > Arthropoda > Insecta > Lepidoptera > Geometridae > Agriopis > Agriopis marginaria. The sequence continues at coordinate 10,105,693 of OW029915.1, forward strand.
TTATGGAATAATAAAGTAACTTTATGAATGTTGCAGGTAAATTATCTACGCAGTGAAATTGTAATTTCTCGGCAGTGACAATTTTACCTGCGACAAACTAAGCGAGAATCATTGTTAAATATGATAATAGCGTGGCAAATTTTTTACAGCATTTCAGATATGGGCTCTCTCTCAGCTGCAACGATTCTGATCTAGTTCAGGATCATCTAATCTAAAGATTTTATACGGTTTTAGCTGTAAAACTATGAGATATGGTTTTGGTTGTGGGCTGTCGTAATATTTGGCATCCTGGTGGATATGATGTACATACTTGAAACTTTTGAATGCAACTGTTATATTATTACAGTTGACTATGTTAACTACTTATACAGCAGTTTTTTTGATTTGTTAGGTAGGTTAAGCTAAGATGAGGACTTGTGAATTCATTCTATCAACCCAGGGGTGTAGAAGCATAAGGATAAGGATATAAAAATCCTTATGCTTATATCCTATAAGCTTTGGGGTGAATAGGCGGAAGAGGCCAATCTCGCTTCAACATAAAATGTCGCTGTTTAATAAAAAAGCCATCTAACAGAAGATCAAATTGGATATAGAGTGCCTTAAAGAGAGACACAATTTACTTACAACTCAGGTAAAGGTATTCTATCATTTGATGGGGCATTAGGATCTGACTTAGGCTTCTTCATAAAGATGTTGTCTTTCTTGGCTTTTTTCTTTTTGGGTTTATCTGGCGTCTCCTCAACTTCCTCCTCATCTTCCACCGGTTGCGGGAGCACCTGGATGTCAGGCTCCTTTAGAAGGCCGTAATATACCTTGGTGCGGTTCTCTACAAAAGAATGTCACATAAGAAAACATTGAATAATCAGATAAAAAAAAACAATGATATAAAATTGCTATTTGGTAATTCAAGCTCAACCCTAAATTCTGGCTAAATTATATGGTTGTGTTAAAATATTACGGTTTATATGTCAGTCACCTTATATCATACATATCTGCTTGAGACCCAATGGCTACTGGTAGTTGTGATCCACGCTTTGGGTAACACTCAGTTCTAGCGTATAGTTGGCTAGTGGTTATTAATAAAAAAACAACCTATGCTATTCCACTCCGCGGAGTCTCCATTTCTTTCCAAACAGTGCCATTATTTGCCAGATTTGACCAGTCTGCCGGAACGAGCCAAGGTCATCGCACCAGCATCTCTTTGACTTGCCTCAGCTCCTTCATCATCAGCACTGCATGATCCTCTAACAGACCCATATATTAGGATGCATTCTGGCCATGTGTCATGTCCGACCGTTACTTTGGTTTGGGACTCGGTACATCCCTTTGAAATAATCAACTTTAGGGGAGAATAAAATCCAGTCGTCAGACCATAAATGACCTATAGTTTGACTGAAATAGAGTACTGGACAAAAAAAAACAGTAAGATTGCTCACCACTCCTAGTAGCTTCGCCCAGGAGTCCCCCGGCAGTGGAGCGCACTTGTGCCAGTGTGCGTCCTGGACCATCATGCACTTCAATTTGTATGTGGTTGTTAATAATATTGATGATGACAGTTGAACTTTTCTGCTCTTGCAAGTAGCGCTTGAGTTGGGCTGATGCATCTCTTGACAGTTGGACAACAAATTTGTTGGTGCTGAAAAAGATTATTTTAACATGTAATAATGTTGTATTGATTAAGTGACAATTATGTATGAGTACTATTTATTTCTGTTAAAAAAGTTATAAACAGATTGCACCACTGATTTTGTACCATTGAAAAGTCCATTTGCCCTGTCATTACTATTATATGTCAATGATTTAGAATATACCCGATTTCATTGTTCCTGAGAGATAGAATCTGGACCTCTTCAAGCCTTGCCTCACACCTGCAAAATGTGTAATGAGCTACCTTCCGCGGTGTTTCTGAGAAGCAACAACATGGGGTTCTTCAAAAGGCGAGATAATAGAGTCCTTAAGGGTCGGCAACGTATTTGTGTTGCCTCTGGTGTTACAAGTCTGTGTGTGGTGTCTGTGTGTGTGTGTGTGTGTGTGTGGTCTGGTGTTGTCTGGTGTTGGCGACGGTGACTGCTTACCATTAAGCGGCTCGTCTGCTTGTTTGCCAGCGATGGCACAATAAAAAGGCCCTGAAAGTTTTTGTGGGAGTCATTGTGCGCAAAATGGCCACTTTGTATGCGCTGCCTGCAGTCAACAGTTAGTGTATCAAATTTTGCAAACCTGTATATTTCAGCCAACTCATTGCCTTTTATTTGATCCTTGTATTTGACAATTGATAAACGATTCAAATCATCTTGACAGTAGTCTTCTTGCTCTGGTCCAAATTTTTCCATAAAATTTATGGCATGCTCATTATGGTCATACAGTACCAGACTGAGGTACATGTGGACAAACACCGGGTACAATAGTGTTGAAAGTTCATGCTGAAAATATTAACAATGATTAGTTCCCAATTCGTTCAATACCCAGTTCGATCAACGTTTAGTAAATGCTCAGTTCGTACAATTAGTTTTACTCCCATACCCAATTCGTTACTAGAGAAGACACAGTAGAAACTAGAATCACTACCGGGTTGCATGGGGGCACCATTGCCTCTTTCATCCACGTCACCGCAACAGCTAGACTGCTTTTCATCATCATTATTTACACTACCATCTACGCCATTGGAGCAACTGTGCCAGCGCCCCACAGCCTCACTTCGATATTTCAGAGTTGGGTTGACTCGGGTAGGTGCTGGTAGGGAGAAGTGCGCAATACACCCCAAGCGGGACGTCAGTGCAGGACTTATAGCCCCAATTTCGTATAAGCTGCACTCTCTAAATTTGACTGGCACCGATGCCTTGTGCCATTTCTATCAATGGATGTTTTAGCCAGGGTTGAGGTTGAGGTTGTACAGGTTGGTCTTGTCCACTTCACACCGAGCAATGTGGTCATCCCTAAACAAGAGCGGTCACCAAAGAAGCCGCTACTACAGAAGTGCCACACACCATCTGGCGAGAAGAAATGTATTGTTGGTCCCTCATAGTAAAAATTGTTTGTAATGAGTACAACAACCTGCTTTTGGTTTAGTATTAAACCTTGTGTTTTTTATGACTATGAACCAAACTATGAAATGATTATAATGATGATGGTGATGCTGTGACAGACTACACACACAACACACACATGGGTACTATCTTCCCTTCCTTGTTTGATAGCAACCCTATAAACTTACCATCTTTTTAGCATTGCATCAAGTATAATTAAAGTTAAGTTTCTTACTTTGTAAACATCCAGAGAATTTTCTACAAACTTTTTCAGGTTATCATAAGCGAATTCATAGCTGTAGGGGTCACTTTCTGCATGGTGTGCAGTAAGGATACTGGCAAGTTCCACCTCAGGCAAATCAAAATTCTCATACTCCACATCCCCTAGGCTAGCTTCCTTTCTCAATATATCTTCAGTACCCTGAATAAAACAAAATAATAAGAATAATCCTACAAAATACTTGGAAAATGGTGACACCAATGAATACTTATTTTTGTTTGTTATACCTTTAAATTGTACTTTCGCAGCAGCTGCAAAACTGCCAACAGAGGAGTAGACTTTTCACCCATTTCTCTGGTTAATTAATCAATCTATAGTAAATTCATTTAAAATTTGATCTTCACAACCTCGTCCCTACAACCTATAATCCAAACAATCGTTCGTTTTGATAATAATTTGTTTCTTACAATTAGAGCAATAATTAGAGAGACAACATCAAAGAATAAAAATAATACTTTTACTCGGGGAGGACAACACTTAAAGATTTCAATTTACATCTACAACACCACAGATATGTACAACACAAACATTTGATTTTGTACATTTGATGATTTGACACTGACAGACATGACAATTATTTTTTGTTTTTTTCTCTTTCATTACTGGACAGGCTTAAGCCATTAAGGCTATACCTCGTCTTAAGTTTTTTACTGGCACAACATTGACTTGACTGGGACATCAATATAAAATATTACATAATTGACGATATTTACATCAGAAAAATAAATGTATGTATTATACCTACAGCTGTTGTGTGCCGCTCAATGTTAAAGTGTGCGTTTGTATAGAAATAAAAATATGTCAGTGTGTGCAATACCTGTCTACTTCGCCCCAAGCTTCGCCCCCACGTTTTTGGCAGATGTATATAAGTACTACATAGTTGTAATCATATTATGTATTATGTAGTACTAGCTCGAGTCATCATCATCATCATAATCAGCCCTTTAACAGTCCACTGCTGGACTTCCCCCCCCCCCCCCCCCCCCCGAATCACTCCCGAAAGGGTGATCACCACCACGCTGGCCCAGTGCAGGTTGGTGGATAAATATATAAATCTCTATATAATAGCAGAAAAAACAAATGAATTACTTATAAACAAAACTTGATATCAGCAAATGCACAAGAAGTGCGATGCCAAACAGGAACAGGTCAAAAAGAAAGAAAAAAAAACATTGATCGATCGCAAAGAGAATATAATAGGGAAGAGACGGGACTCCATAGAGAAAAAAAGTTTACCAAACGTCAAAACGCTAAACCCTTTCTATGTCAACCTGACAAAAGTGAAGTGACAACTTAAAACAATCGGTTCTGCCAACATAAAGAAAATAATAGAGATGTGCCTCCTCCTATACAAAATTTATCGATATCGATTTCATACCTACTTCAGATGAAATTTAATATTGTTTATTAAACAGAATCTTGCGCCACTGGTTTTGTTTTAGTAGTGCTACAACAAAACCTGTGCCGCAAAATTCAGTGTATTTTAGCGCGATTTGTGTATGGGAAATTACACAAATCATATAAAAAGTACGGGTAAATGAATTTTCATCATAATTTTTATTTTATTGTTTCGTGTAATTTTCCAATATTTTAATACATATTCTGCTCTTCGGGGCGGAGAGGAATCCTACTAATTAATGATCATGAAAATTGGTCCATTCTTGAGTTTTATAATTATAAAAACAGACGATTTTATTTAAATTATTATATATATTATTACATAATATTATATTATATTATATTACATATTTTTCGTGCGTCCTCTTTCTCTGTAATTTGAGATGATTCTCAAATTATCACAACCTGAAAAAAAAAGAAGGATTTATTGTAAAATGTAATTGTAAAACACGGCGTTGGGATAGATTGACAGCTGTCATCCGAAATGAAGATCTCGACGAGATCTATCACTTTTGTGAAAGAACTGGTGGTCCAGGATGGACGGCTTCCAAGATATCGTCCAACCAAGTTTGACAGCTGTCACCCGAAATGAAGATCTCGACGAGACCTATCACTTTTGTGAAGGAACTGAAGGTCCAGGATGGACAGTTTCCGAGATATCGTTCAACCAAGTTTGACAGCTGTCATCCAAAATGAAGATTTCGAAGAGATCTATCACTTTTGTCAAGGAACTGGTGGTCCAGGATGGACGGCTTCCAAGATATCGTCCAACCAAGTTTGACAGCTGTCATCGGAAATGAAGATCTCGATGAGACCTATCACTTTTGTGAAGGAACTGGTGGTCCAGGATGGACAGTTTCCGAGATATCGTCCAACCAAGTTTGACAGCTGTCATCCGAAATGAAGATCTCGACGAGACCTATCACTTTTGTGATGGAACTGGTGGTCCAAGATGGACAGTTTCCGAGATATCAGCCAACCAAGTTTGACAGCTGTCATCCGAAATGAAGATCTCGACGAGACCTATCACTTTTGTGATGGAACTGGTGGTCCAAGATGGACAGTTTCCGAGATATCAGCCAACCAAGTTTGACAGCTGTCATCCAAAATGAAGATCTCGAAGAGATCTATCACTTTTGTCAAGGAACTGGTGGTCCAGGATGGACGGCTTCCAAGATATCGTCCAACCAAGTTTGACAGCTGTCACCCGAAATGAAGATCTCGACGAGACCTATCACTTTTGTGATGGAACTGGTGGTCCAGGATGGACAGTTTCCGAGATATCAGCCAACCAAGTTTGACAGCTGTCAACCAAAATGAAGATCTCGAAGAGATCTATCACTTTTGTCAAGGAACTGGTGGTCCAGGATGGACGGCTTCCAAGATATCGTCCAACCAAGTTTGACAGCTGTCACCCGAAATGAAGATCTCTACGAGACCTATCACTCTTGTGAAGGAACTGGTGGTCCAGGATGGACAGTTTCCGAGATATCGTTCAACCAAGTTTGACAGCTGTCATCCAAAAAAAAAAAAAGTGATAGATCTCGAAGAGATCTATCACTTTTGTCAAGGAACTGGTGGTCCAGGATGGACGGCTTCCAAGATATCGTCCAACCAAGTTTGACAGCTGTTATCGGAAATGAAGATCTCGATGAGACCTATCACTTTTGTGAAGGAACTGGTGGTCCAGGATGGACAGTTTCCGAGATATCGTCCAACCAAGTTTGACAGCTGTCATCCGAAATGAAGATCTCGACGAGACCTATCACTTTTGTGATGGAACTGGTGGTCCAGGATGGACAGTTTCCGAGATATCAGTCAACCAAGTTTGACAGCTGTCATCCAAAATGAAGATCTCGAAGAGATCTATCACTTTTGTCAAGGAACTGGTGGTCCAGGATGGACAGTTTCAGCCAAGTTTGACATCTTTCCTCTAAAATGTGTCAACGCTCACATTTACCCTAAGAGAGAGGCCCAAGGCCGTCTTCTTTCCTTTTGGGAAATACCATAAAAATAAAGTACGCCGCATAAAAGTAAATACGCCAAAAATAAAAAAAAAGGAAAAAAAAACGAAAATGATTTTTAAACAAAAAAGGTTAAAAGCACGTATGTATGTAAGCAGGGGATGTAAGGCAAACAGTCCAAAAATACATAAACCTGGTTATAAGTCTTAATCTTAATGTAATGTAATGTAATCTTAATGTTTTTCTAACGTGTTGTAATTTTTATTTCTGGTGTACACAATAAAGAGTTTCTATCTATCTATCTAATGAATTGACCCATGTATTTTACTAACCTTCATTTGCCGCCCGTTGTTCTCTAAAAAGGTGGCAAGGAAATCCTATTAATGTGTCATCTGAGAGTGTCTTAGCAGTGAGTCATATGGATGGAACTGCAGTTTTCACCCATTGCTTACACCTAAAAAATAAAAGCATCGATATCGATATTTTACAAATAAACCGTTCCGTTGCACCAAACTATTTTCTGAATCCAATAGGAATAAGTTATAATGATTTTTTGATATTTAGGCTCAAAAGAACTCATAACTGAACTAATGATCTACATACCGATCTTCATCCACACGATATCTTGCCATAAAATTACGTTTTGTCCCGGCTTTTCGTGCGGTTTTGAGGCCGCATATTTCACATGTTATGTTATGCTTCATATCTACACGCTTTACAGAATAAACTTCTTACAATTAATTATCACACATAAATAAGTTGAAAAGACATTAACAAAACCAAAATACAATAATAATATGATAATAATAAAACACTGCAATGACACCAAAGATAATACAATAGAATGACACGGGATGACTGACAACTGGCAATCTTTAGGAAAGAATGAGAAACGTTGAGGAAGTGAGTGAGAAAACGATATTCACTTCACATTTGCATGACATATGTCAATAAAATTCTTCCGCGTATCATACATCGTTTTGTTTCTACCTAGTTGCGACAGACTGGATCGCAAAGAGAATATAATAGATCGATCGATTCAAAATAATCGAACGAAAGTTATAAGAAAAATAAAAAATTATAAAATAAAATCAATTGTGTTCAATTTATCATTAAAAAGGTGTGGCGGAAAATTAACTGCGTGTATGTAGAATAAATGAATATGGAAAAATCGTTAGAAGAATATCTCTTACAGGCAATAGGAACAGAAGATCTCGATACCATTTCTGCAATTCTTTCTAAAGGTAACTTCTTAAGCTTAAAGTATTGTTTTCTAGTTAATTAATTATTCAATACACAATGTAAATAAATCACACTGCTTTCAACAAAGCTTTCGATATTAACCGCAATACTATTGTAAGAAAAATACTTATACAATGCAAAAATAATTATTTTGGTTACAGGCGCTAATCCAAACAAGACTGTAAGTAATGGAATGACATGTTTATGTGAAGCAGCAAATATGGGAAATATTGGAATATTAAAATTGCTTATAGCTGCGAGTAAGAACTGTAATTCTACTTTAAAAAGCGCATCTATTGGCTGTAGTAGAAAGCGTTCCCTCAAATGTCACAAGAGAAAACTTAATAAACATGATGTGCAAAACGGTGAAACCAGTGTCAAATGTAAACATTTGAATGATAGACTTTACAAAGAACCATCTGAGTGTACCCCAGATAGAAACCAAGGGTACTTTGTGACTGTGCACAGTGAGGTGTCGAGTAGTGGTGATGAAAGTCGAATAACAAGTTTGAAGTCATCTCTGAGCCCAACATCATTGACCCCCTCACCACAAGCTGACTTGGAGTGGGATGAAGAAATAGGAAATGTTGCTGCCACAACCAGTGAAGATGAGACATGGTCTTCTATGTATAAGTTTGTATTTTTTCTGTGCTAAAAATCTTTTTTATCATATCCACTTGCAAAGAGGAATACATAGCTGCTATTCGTTATCCAACGTGTGATTTGGAGGGCCTTTTTTTTAGTTTGAATTTTGAATAATCCTCATAGTAAAATCACTAAACTTCACTTGTTCATCTTGGGATCACTTTTTGGCATGTGGTTAATTTCAAATTTCAAAATATGTGACATCACACCAAGGAGGGAGGATCACACAAACATGACCATGTGTACAGGGGATCATGAAATTTGTGTGACATAATGTATGTAATTTATAGATTATCTGAGAAAAGTACTATACAAGCCTTTGCCACTACTGATATTTTTATGCTGGCTCCGGCTATGGCTCAGCATATATTTTTGCATTTGCCCATAAATGCTACTGTTGCCAGCTGCTGCAGTAATGAACTATAGCAGGATTAGTAGTATTTGGTATCTGTTATTTAATGTACTGGCTTACTCATCTGGCCAAATGTAATAAACAAATAAAATAACTGTAAAGATTGTACTACAGTTATTAGGATGGGACAAAAATCCACCATACATCTAATTTCTTCTCATCAAAATGTGTACTTTTCTTTAGATGGTATGCGGCAATATTGGAGAAATCAGGGGCAGCAATAGCTGCAGCCTCCCAAATAACCAACGGCATTGACCAACAAGATGCCTTCATGAAAACTGCTCTCCATTATGCCACTGACAATGGTCATGTTGGAGTTGTTAAGGTTTTGCTTGAAGCAGGTAAACAGTGAATTTTGAAATTTTTGTTTTCTCTGTAGTAACTAGAAACTCTTATATGTTGAAACTGTGTACCATTACCTATATTGGGGTTAAGTTTTCAAGCTAGTTTAGTCTCTAGTCGCTGCAGTTGCATTTTTATATGACACTTCAAAATATATTGATGAAAAGTTCATTACTTTCCTATAAGACTAGATAATTTGAACAGACTAGTCTATTCATGCTGCTCTTTCGTTTTTGGCCAGAGAAAAATGAATTAAAAAGTTCACTGTAAAAAATAAAATTTACTTGTTATGTTTGGTTAATGTCTATACAGAAGTAATATTGCAAAATGACAATCTTAATAGAGTTTTGTTATAGAGAGAAAGAAATTTAGGTAGCACATGTTACTTGTGTAGCGGGCATTTTCTGCAACTAGGCCATTGACTGGCCCATTTTGCATCAGGTAGCACATGTGCAAATTTACTGTTTTTGTTACGTTGACAACACTGTTGAATGTTAGTTCACCATATTGCCACAATGGTTCTCTTTTTACATGGACTGTATCCACATTCAAATGTATGTCTCACTTTTTCCAGGATGCAAAGTAGATATGCCCGCGAGCAATGGTTTGACTTCACTACATGTAGCAGTTATTAAAAATCAAATTGAAATCGTGAGTTTGCTCCTGGAAGCTGGCGGCTTTGTCAACTACAAGACACATGACAAAATGTCACCTCTCCATTTTGCTGCTACCCGAGGCCATTTGGATATGGTAAGATCACCAAATAAAAAGATCCCTCCCTAGATCCTAAGATCACCAAATAAAAGGATCCCTATTTTTTTTGAAAATATTATATAGCCTAGATGTCACCCGGGGATAGTGTAGCTTCCCAACAGTGAAAGAAGTTTTCAAATCGGTTCAGTAGTTTCGGAGCCTATGCAAACAAACAATCAAGTCTTTCCTCTTTATAATATTAGTATAGATAAGGTTGTCAACTTCATTACACCTGTGATTATACTCATGAAACTATTTCTTTCTCATGTTCATGTTGGCGCTGTTTATTTTCAGGTGAAGTGCTTAGTGAAGAATGGAGCTCAGCTAGAGGCGCGGGACTCTAGTGAGCGCACTGCGCTGTATCTAGCCGCCGGCCGGGGACACGAGGATGTCGTGAGATATCTCATCTCCTGCGGTGCTAATGCCAACGGAGAAGAAATTCATGGTAATTGTAATATTTGACTGAGCAAGGCAAACAAAGGTCTCAGAGTTGGAACAAATCGAAGACGTTTGTGTGACGATATATTGCATACCGTTGACCCGAACGTTATAAAATTTTGTATAGGGTAGATTTTGTAAAAAATCTGCCTTATACAACATCCTCGGAGATATTTTTCGTGGCCGTGACCGTTTGGACCATATCCCGTCCGTGTTCTTGTTAAGTATATTTTGTTTTATCCATTCACATGAAACGATATTTCGAAATTAAGGACGGAAAAATACATGTTATGGTATGCTATTCCATATGCATTCCTCCATTGGCAATGTTGGTGGCCATACTTTATTACTGCAATGGTTCATGTATTGGTGGCTATAACACTAGGTATAATATGTATGTTTTTTTAGAATACACTCCTCTTTGTGAAGCAGTGTGGGAAAAACATGTATCTGTGGTAGAGGCACTATTGGAGTGTGGGGCAAGAATACCACATTCACACAGACTCTTACATCATGCTATTTTAAATAAACAAGTAAGTAAATTAACATAATATATGATAAACAGGGTTATTGATAATTAGCCAACAAAGTTTTGCAGGTAGCTTACCTAGCAACTAGTTCCATATCTTTAATAATTCATCTTTTCTTTTCTTACATACAAAAACAATAGTGGATTGTACAACGAGTGAAAACAATCCATAGCCGAGACGTTTATCAACAGTTTTACACTCTAATTTTCACTTTAATTGTGAGGATATGAAACAGATATTGTAATTAATATCTTAATTAAAAACTAAACTAAAATGTGAACAATGTTCTATTTATATTCGACAAGTTATATCTGGGTGTTTAATAATACCCATAGATCAGAGTATTATCGGTGAGTAACGCACTTTGGGGGAAGCATAATAAGCAGTTATACTCCACTTACACTGGGCTTTGATTTCTGATCTGCACAATAAAGAGTTTCTATCTCTCTATAAACAAAATAATTACGAGCATGAGAAGTGAAAAAAATATTAAAATTAGTGCTCTAAATGGCAATTACTTTTTTCGGTTTCAAATAAGAAGGATTGAGGTGGGCAGGGCGAAGCTTAGGAGCAGATTCTTGAACCTAACCTACCCTTTTTTATGAAGGTTTGAGAAAAGTCTTGGAACAAAAGTTTTAAAGTTTGATTAAAGGAAGCTACCTGCCAGTGGTTGTTAGCTAATTGTCAATAACCCTGTATAAGTTTTGCTAAATCTTTATATATAAAAATATTATTATGTTCCCTATGGACTCCGAAGCGGCTGGACCGAGATCGGTTTATTTTCGAGGTATTGGCATTGATTTAACAACAGTCTTTTAAAAATTCACGAACAAGAGGCGGTAAAGGTAATTTATAATTTGTATATGTCGAATTTATAGTGTAATTTCGCTTCTACGTCGTTTCGAGTACAATAAAGATTTTAGGATTTTTATACAATTTAAAAATGGACTTCCGCAAAGTAACGCCTGATTCAATCAACTATTTAGGGTAATTTATGTCATTATATCAATGTCTAAGCTTGCAACAAATGTAGAATTGTAGATTTAATGCACAGATTACCATATTACAAGCTTTGCTTAGTTTGGGGTCAGATGACCGTGTGTGCAAAAATGACCTGAATATTTATTTATTTAATTTTTATTTTAACAGTTAGTATGGTTTTGACCCTACTTTTCGTTTGGACATTTCAACCGCTGACCAGCAGATATCCAGTGTTAATATCTTATGGGTGATTTGTTTAAATAACTTATCTATGTTTTAGGATGAAATCGTAAAGATGCTTGTTAACAATAGTCACTACCATGGTATAAATGTATACAACAGCATCGGAGATACACCCTTGTTGTTGGCAATCAGGACATCGCAACCCCATATTGTAAGAATATTGCTTGAAAAAGGTAAGTCTTTAGTTGACCAAGCAAAGTGAAGGACTCCTCAGTCTATTGGAACAATGCAAAATATATGTATGTATATATCTGTTATGGAACCATTGATTTAAGGCCTTACAGACAACTGCTATTGCGGCACCAAACTAACGTTAAATCCGCTTAGTTGGAAAATCACGCGCCCGCAATCCGTATCTGGGCGCGCTAAGGTTCACATTCGCGTGATTTTCCAACTGAGCAGATTTAACGTTAGTTCGGTGCCGCAATAGCAGTTGTCCGTAAGGCCCCTGGTCCGATTCTACCCATATTCGAACTTTACTTGCCTACAAAATTTCATGAAGAACGAATCAACGATAAGTTACAAGTTATTGTCGAACAAACATATATGTTTATATGTATGTTTGTTTCAATCAATCAATTATTATCAGCCTTTCATGTTTCCACTGCTGGGACACAGGCCTCTCAGAGAGAGGATGGGCTCTCATTCACCATGCTGGCCCAGTGCATGTTGATGAATGTCATATGCCTTTAAACTTTTTTATAAGGTTCTTCGTAATACCGGTTCCTCACGATGTTTTCATTCGCCGTTTTTTAAAGATAGTATCGTAACTGCACATAATTTATTTGGATACTAAATAAGGCGTAGTTGCGTAAAACGCCCGCACCACAACGCAACGTAACAGACCCTTTGACCGATTTTGATAATATTCCAACGAAATTGTATTTGAATGCACTACTTGCCTACAAAATTTCATGCAGATCAGGGGCCTTACGGACAACTGCGGTCGCGTGATTTTCCAATTGAGCGGATTTAACGTTAGTTTGGTGCAGCAATAGCAGTTGTCCGTAAGGTCCCTGAGGTTGTAAAGATAAAGGTCGCGAGTACACAGTGCGGGTTGACCTAAGTTTACGTTTTTTTTGTTTCATGCAGGTGCTAACGTGAACTCAAGTAACTGTTCAACCGGGTTGAATGCGTTGCATATGGCGGTGGAAATCGTGGAGGATCCCGTCGTGTTCGAAGAACTGCTCGATTGCCTGATAGAGTACAACGTCGATATGAACGCTACGGCCCTCGTAGGCGACACACCGCTCAACTGGGCTTTGATGTTGCACAAGTGAGTTGATTGCAGTAAGATTAACCTTTTCAAAGAATTCAGCCCACTAAATTCAAATTCAAATTATTTATTGAGAATAAAAACGGACAAATTTCAGTAACATTTATCTCACATACTGTTAAACTAAAATAGATTTTTGCCTTTAGTTTCGCGTCATCCACAGGAAAATTCTTAATGGAGCTGTAATTGGAGAATTTGATATGTAAAGTGACAATATAAATAAATATATTCGGGACATTTTTGCACACACGGTTATCTGACCCCAAACTAAGCAAAGCTTGTAATATGGCTGCCAGAGACTGATGTAATTACATTTATATATTTTTAATTACATACTTAAATAGATATTAATTAGCACCTAGATATAGAACAAACACAAATGTTCATCACATATTATGAATGTTTGTCCTAGATGGGAATCGAACCCTCGCCCCCAAGCGCAGAAGGCAGGTTCACTACCAACTAGACCAACGGCCGGACTATCATAATATAACATCACAATGTTTTTTTAGGTTTTCGCGATTTTACTTATTGAAAGTAAACAGTTTCGGTTTTTATCGGCTGTATTTTACATATTTTCATTCCTGACGTTTCGATCACTTTGAAAATCATGTAAAGTACACGTAAAATCGTTAAGTGTTTAATTTCAACCCAATTTAAATTCAATTTTACTCTGCTGCAACCCAGTGGTTCTTGGTCGCCGACACTAGGGAATACTTATAGTCCTACTATGGCGCCCACATTTGGCTTTTGCGCACATCTTATAAATAGCCATTCCCACACGGGACATTATTACACAGGGTTACATTAAACAGAAGAATACATATTTTTTTCTGTGGAACAGCTGATTTTTTTTCGTGATTTCATAAGTTGGTATCTCGTACAATCTCGTTTTTATTTATTTGCCTTATATATTTTTCATGTTTTATCCAACACATTTGTTTCCAGTGACTATGCTGCGAAATTACTGATTCGCCATGGAGCAGACGTAAACTCCTACCATCTTCATTCCTGCAACCTGAGCACAGTACTCTACAGACAATCTCATAGCATAGCCCGAATGTTGTTATTGGCTGGTCACTACACAATTCCTGTGGAACTCACGGCCAAGGACTTAGAAGAAGACAATACAGTGAAGTGGTTGTACCATGCATGTAAAGAGCCTTTAGACTTGGCCGCTATTTGTAGAATTAAAGTTAGACAAATGTGTAGAAGTAGACAGTTGTATAGATACATACGTAGTTTACCCATACCTGATTGTATTAAAAGGTTTCTTACGATGGAAGATGAAGGCTAAATATATTATAAACAAGACTATAAACAAATATTATACCAGGAGTTTGAATCTTTAGTATTGATCAAAGACCGGCTGCTTGGCTTATTATACATGTGGAGATTGGAATTGTAGGCGCCTTGCGAGGAAGAAGCTATTTTAGGCTAATTCATCAGTATTCCACATCATTGCTTAACATCAGGTGAGCACAGTCAAGAGCAAGCCTATAATTCAATAAAAAACAATGATAGTAATAGTATCATGGTACATCAGACAGTTCTAATTTATATGGTACCTTTGTGTTAATTTATGGTAGGTATGTATTTATTTTTCATAATGTAAAATAAAAACAACAATTCACATGAATCAGTATTTATTTAAATATATTAAAGATACACAAAGGTGGATTATATGCGAACAATTCATATAAAATAACTCGTGTTTCTAAAATCCTAATAGACTGGAATGAAATTTCAGAATACAGTGGGAACATTAGAACTTGATACAATTTTTTTTCCACAAATCTTGTGAATTTTAATGGGACCACATTTAACTTATAGGTCCTAACAGTTTGAAATTACTGAATAAATAGTTACACTGTCGTTATTTTGAATACGACAATATCTTTGGAAAAGTGTTCGAATTACAATAATATCCTTAAAAATAATAGTCTCATAAATCAATGCAGTAGTAATGGTTATAAAATTATAATATATTATACATTTACATAAAGTTATAAGCAATAACATATTTTTAAAACATAAAAGCTCAGTAATAACGTATTAAAATAATAAATAAAAAACTTGCTAGTTGCCAGCTCCTATTGAAATTCTAAATTATAAGAACAGTATCTGTAATTTTTTCTTCAGCAAATAGTTTATGTATAATAAATTTATTTTAGTTACTCTACAGGAAATCGTATAAATTACATTAATTAACAATAATAATGTAGAAACGTAATAATTATGATATGCGACTATGTTGCACTTATGCCTATTTACACAGGGTAAGTATAATTGTGTACCTACTATTAATAAACATGTATTAGTGAAATATAAATGGATACAAAATTGGATAGACTTTTATCTCTTAACATTAACATGGGTACATTAAAGACGCCTAGACCTAACCTACGACAATAAATTAGTGATATTTATTTTTTACACATTTTCATAAATTTTCGTGTCACATTTAAAAAACTTCCACTTCTAAAACTAAAATTTATACATATCTAACAAGAGAGTAAGTGAAGTGCAGATGAGTTGTTTAATGTTTTCGTAATATTTACAGCGGGCCAGATTAATTTTTCATTTGGATGCAGATGGCAGGCTGTCATTCAGGGTGGAGGTCAAAGGGGGAGGCCTATGTTCAGCAGTGGACGTCTTCTGGCTGATGATGATGGGCCAAATTCGGCAAATAATTTCAAACAATTTCGGGAAGGCGGCCTTTATTATCTGTGATATCCCGAAGCCTGGGACATGCTTGTAGAAAGACGTCAATCAAGTTGGTGTGTTTGTTTTGAATTGCTTTGTGAAGTACAGTTTCACCATCAACATCTTGCGCGTCGACGCAAGCTCCATTACATATCAAAAAGTTAACAGTTGGTATTTTACCTAAAAATAAATATTCAATATTTTAGTGTCCCTTTTTTTACAAGCTTTTATTTATCATTTTAACTTGCCGTTAGTATGTAGGTAGTGTGTATTGTTAGTGTATATGTGTAGGACAAATCTTGCAAGTAGTTATCCTCCTAGTTACGTTCCGTTGGTGGAATGAAAGGGATTGCTGAGAAGAATACGAAACAAAATGACGTCACACTAAATTCAATATGGCGGACAACATTTTCTTATCTACCATCATGATATGGGTATCAAATGAAAGGGTATGCTGAGAAGAATACGTAAAGATTGTTGAAACAAATATATAATAGGTTTGTGTTTGACCGCCTCCTTGCCTGATATTAAGTGATGACGCAATCTACAATGGAGCACGCTTGCTTAGAAGAAACTGACTCACTCGCCACTTAAAGACACCCAGATTGTTTCTATTGGGGAACAGGTATTTAGGTAGCGCATACCACATTCTAGCGGTTCGCACAATAAAGGTGGAACCAAAGTGCTTCGTACAGGTTTTCGGAATATCAACCATGAAACAGTGACACCTTTTCGTGCCTGCCCCGGCTATCCGATAAAAAAATGGGCAAAAAGGAATTAGACCATGCAGATCCTGCACAATATATCTCATAAAAAATCGATAGCCTTACAACTTTGCGCCGATGTTCAAGAAGCTTAGTCTGAACTAGGTATTCTTTGTTGAAGAGCTTTATGGCACATTTCTCAATGTGTTGTTGTTGCTCTTGATTGTATGTAACTTTCAAGTTACTCCGAATTGTTTAAATAAAAGTTGGTATTGATATAGTACCTGATGCTGCCGCCTTGTGGAGTGGAGTGGCTCCCGCGCTTTTAGTCTGAGCATTAATATCGGCGCCATGTTGCAATAGAAGCTTGCAGATGTCTACAAACCCGTTTCGGGCAGCATAGTGTAGTGCAGTGTAACCAGCATTGTCTGGAGCCATGACTACTTCCTTTGCATTCCTTGCTTTATCAATCAGCGATTTGACTTTATCCAGGTCTCCATTGAAAGCTGTGTTAAAGTATACAAGTATATTATTAAAATAAAAGAAAAAATCTTTACTACAATAGGAGCCCATGGTCTCAACCGCCAACCATCAAATGATTTATTCAGACCAAATTCAGAATTACGTGACTGCGATTGTTTGTCCACCGCGACAATACTCTAGCTAGGCAGAACAAAAACCTGGCGATACAATATGGTGATAATTTCGAGTCGTGAAAAGATTAGGTGTGTGTTGTATTGTCACACTTGAGTCCATCACAATCTTGAGATGAGCTATAGATGCAGTGTTATACTACTTATATTCCTGGCAGTCAAGTTGAGGCGTTTGGATGACTGACATGCGGTCAATGGTCGATGACCAGTCCTAGTAAGATAACACAACTCTTTATTGAAAGACCACAAAAACAAAGATTCATTGATGGCGGTGCGGTGGTGCATGACTGCACTTGGATATTACAAACATGTAGATTAATCTAAAACTAATTTGCACCTTAAAATCTGTCAAGTCAAGAAGTAATATACAGGGTTACGCATATAGACCGTACTAAGCCGAAAGGAGGTCATTGTACTTATCATTATGAACAACTTTACCTATACAGGTTCGTTAGTACACAGCTAGCAGTGAATTGTAAAAATATATATGAAAACTGTAAATACTCATTACGTTTGCTAGTTTTTATAAATTTTAAAGTCCCCTTGCCTCAAAGCCCTGGTACCATTAAATAAATTATGTTTCATACCTGCATACCATAAACCCCTTTCCCAATCCATCTCCGACAGTGTTTGCATAACAGAAGCATTTGAACTGGCAGCACCTGCACAGATGGAGTGGTCACAATCCTTTCCATGATCCATGTTGAATGTAGTTATTGTAAACAATTGTTTTATATTTCACGCTGCATGGTCCAAGTTATTTCTGTCTCGCCTGTGCTTGAGATTATTCTATATCCAAGCTGTACCAGTGCATTCAAAACAATAATTACATTGGTTTTGAAAGCATCACCATTAACAATTATTGTTCTAGTGAATTTAGACTCGAGGGCCCTCACTTCTTCTGGTTTCAATCCGAATATGGCACTATCATAGGCATGTAGAGAACCTTTCACAGCTATGTAATTCACAATGCTGTCCTCCTTATCTCCTACTAAATTGGCTGATGAATTGTTACCACCGCCTTTAACATCCATATTATTTATATGAGTTTGGAGTTAGATATTGTCTTCTTTATTCTGATGTTGGTAGTTGCCCAAGTGCATAGCCTCTTTGCTGAAATTAGTGATGTTATCTTGCTCCACTATGATGGATGGTTCTGGTTCAGAAAAGTCTTTTCTCATAGTCCACATGTACTCATTGTAGTCTTGTTTCACTGCTGTGGAACTTGATGCAACCACTTTATAGCCCAAAACCTGTGAAATATGATAAACTTAAAAACTAAACCAATTACTTGGCAACTATTTTCATGCAACAAGCCAGCTACTAAACTTATATTATCAGACATGCAACTATACTCGGTCGGTCCAAGTTTTTTAGCTCAGACAATTGTAAAAAGTTTAGTTAAAAACCATACTTTTTAATTGCTTTTGCTAGGTTATTAAAGGTGAAATTGTAGCTGATATACTCCAGAAAATATAAAAAGAAAATAATTTCACACACTACCTACTTATTGCTGCTAGAGTTAAAAAAAAATACTTTACTTGTGTCAAAGTTATTTAATAGCTATCACATAAACAAAAAATCTGTTGCCTGAATATGTAGGTGATAATACATTAAAGACAATGGTGTATCCAATGGTGTTAGAAGCCAGTTAATACCTAAATCCAACATACCCAAATACATCAACCTAGGTACATAGTTGTTTACGTTGTATGCATGTTCAACTAAAATTACACTTAATATGCCATGAAATCGTGCTATTATTCAATTGAAACACATGAACATGCTAGTGCTAAATGAAGTAATAAGTGTTCTAACCTCAAGTGCACTTAGAATGACACACGGATGCTGTAAGTAGACTATTGTAGAGTCGTCACAGTAACCACCACATGCAAACCTCTTGAGCTGCTCTATGTCACCAGCTGTTAAATTTACAATTATCACAAGTAACAATTAATATTACAATCACAAAATGTAAGTTTTGTAAGTACAGTCTTAATGTAGTGAGTCATAACAAGCTTACACTAGAATCAATATTGACAAATATCAACTGTTATCATTATCACTAGCAAGCGCGCATTTTAAAGATAACACAGAACACAAAACATTCGATATGTTGACAACGCGAGATTTAGATGACGAATTAAAATTATTAAAAGTAAAACACAATTATTGCGTAAAATTTACGACTACCTTTTAGACCCGACACTAACACTCGCCAAGGGTTTTTGTGTCCATACGATGCGAGATTTCCTCTGATCAAAATGTATGGCATTGATTACGGATAAAAATCACCACTATTTTCGCAAGAACACGGAAAAATACGGATTTCTAATCCAATAAATTCAATTTACACATTCACGCAAAGATTAACTAAACAGTTTCATTCGGTTCAGTTAGTTTTAGTTGAGTCTTTTCTTTGGGTCTGCGGCCTTATTATAGAAGTTTGATCGGGATTACAATTGGTAAAATTTTGACATTTGAAAGGGGTTATGGAAAGAAAAAAAGAAAAAAACTTGTCTATTTCCAATTTGGCCGCCTTTTTCTCGGATAGCAATTCAAAACACAAAATGATTGAAATTGATTGAACAATTCTAGTACTTTGGCACAAATTCGGCATTATGTACAGCCGATGACAGCTGGAAACAAGTTGAGAAGTGTCAAATGAAAGCGGAAGCTAATTTGTAGCCTCTATTAGCTATTTGGAGGTTATTTTACACTTCAAAATTACTCGATTGTTGTGCCGAGCGAATATAGGAGTTTAGTGAATTAATTACTCAAACTACGCGTCATGGCCGGAGCGATGCTGATGGGGGACGCCTGAGAAGACGCGCGAAAATCAATCGATGATTCGAGAGACAAGCCAGCCTCTGATGACCTCGGAAAAAGAGTTGGAGTTTGTTGGACACTACCGTCTTTGGAAAGTGGAGTTCGAGCTCCTTTGCGAAGACATACTCCCACTTTTACCTGTAAGACAGCGCACGAACGCTGTGCGGCCGGAGATATGGGTAGGTTCCTGGAGGTTTTATACAGTACTAACCTACATTGTGCGTATTTGTTTTCAATAGTTATAATACCTATACGTGGTAATGTTCTCGGCAGATATTGGTAGATATTGTCTTGTTTTACCTTAATTCTGTAGCAATCGGCCTTAAACATAGTATTGTTGCAGATTTATGGATGATCATGGATTCCACGGAATTGTGGGTTGCATCGATGGCACTCATGTTGCAATAATCCGCCCATCAAACCATGAAGAGGCATATTACAATAGGAAGCAATGTGATTCCCTATGTGCTACTGGTATGTTGTTGAACAATCTTCTTATATACATATAAAAGGTTATGTGTGTAGGTATGTATGTAAGCTCCCTATGAACTCCAAAACGGCTAGACCGATTTTGACGGGACTTTCACTGGCAGATAGCTGATGACATTAGGAGTAATCCACGCAAGTGAAACCACGAGCCGCAGTTAGTTTATTTTCATCGTCATCGGCCAGAAGACGTCCGATAATGGATAGATCTATTGAAACACTTAACCCTACTAAAAACACATGCGCATGTTATAAATTTAAAATTTTATTTAATATTATTATTATTTTGTAAGTTGTGATCTTTTTCTCTTTTTGGCTTTATAAATATTGATAAATTAATATAATAATTCTAAATTATATTTGTATTTTGCATGATATAACTGTTTGCTTTGGCATAATTGTACTGTTATAATAAGAGAAGCCACTGGCACTCGACACACAGTCCCAGACTAGTTCGGGAGCCTATGGAAAATCATGTTAAATGTAAAACTAAATTTATGTCAAAATAAATTACTTTGTTTGTTTGTCCACTGCTGAACATAGAGGCCGTATGTAGGTAGGCCTCCCACTAGATGGACCGATGATATTGTGCAAAAATGTGTGGTTCCTGCGGGAATGACCAAGGAAAGAAAAACAGTAACACCCACAATTTGATATCATTTAATTATTAAACTGGCCAAGTGTGATTCAGGCTTGCGCACTGACGGATCCATATCACCACAAAATACAAAAAGTAGTGCAAAAAGACAACATCACGCCCAGGCGGTCACCCATCCAAGTACCGACCCCGCCTGAAGTTGCTTAACTTGGTGGTGAACAGAAATTTGTCACCGACTTGCACATGGCCATTTTTTATTATTTGTTGTTTTATTTTAATGTATACTATAATCATGCCAAATTTGATGCTTGTAAGAATTCCCATTTTTAGAGCAATTACAAAAATAATATTTTTTAACCTATTATATGGAGTTTTTACTTTATGACTTTATTATTAATTCTTAGTTAATCCGCCGTTAATATAAATGTATTGTGAAAATGTCAACTAGCTATCTATTTTGGTTCGAAAGATACGGACTTCTTTCTCTTTGGGTACGGAGCCCTAAAAATGATGAATGCATTCATAATTTTTAAAGATTTTAGCAAGAAAGGGTGTAATGTGTCACAGCGGCCTCAAGCTAAAAATAAATAAATATTTTTTGTGTAATTTCAGGTGATATGGCGATTTGTTTGGTGTTTGACCTGTCTGAACTGCAAACGGAGGCCATGGACCTACTTCTGGCAGCAAGACTAATTGGGTCATTCGATGAGTTATCTTAGGTTGGGACTGCAAAGAAATTTTCATGTTAGTTATGGAATAATGCGGACCGCGTCGGAGCGGCGCTGCCGGTCGCACTAAACATACCACCGGGTCAGCTGCATTCCGCGCCACCCGCCACCGGGCTAGCTGTTTCACGGAGCGGCATACCGGACAAGAGCCCCGCATTGGCGACGGTTGACCGGCTTGACAACCGGACTTACCATCGGAGCGGCCGCGATACGTCGCGCCGCCCCCACCTCACCTGACTGAGCTGCGCACCGGCGGGTCACCCGAGTAAGAGCGGGACCGCCGGTCAACACCTACCGCATATGGCCGGCCGGTAACCATACCACCTTGACCTGTGCACACCTGTGACAGGCCCACCAACACCTCGGTTGAGCAGCGCCCCCGGACCATAACACAGCCGCGGTGGCCCGCGCGTGCAGATCATCGCCCGCCGCCCTCCGTGACTCCACTGGTGGAGTGTGACTACGGCCGGACGACGGCCCGGCTTGGAGAAGCCACGCAGTCGCAGCAGCTGTGCTTGGTGCCCTGACCGCCATACAGCTACGAAGTGACGCACCTAACGCGTCACTCATCCAGCACGACGCACACGGCCGGCTGCGGACCGCGTCAGAGCGGCGCTGCCGGTCGCATCAACATTCCCATCGGGTCGGCGCATCCCGCGCTGCCCGCCACCTGCTACCACCGGGTCGGCTGCCACGGCCGCCGCCCACCTTCATGCGCGCGCTCGGATTCGGAACGTTGCACACGGCATATGGCCTACCGACGCGCGCATCAACACTACCGGACATTGCCCCGTGAAAACGGGACCGCGAGACATCGACGAAGCTTCTCGAGAATTCGGAGCCACCAGACACTGTTCGGCCGGCTGCTCCTGCGAGAACGTGCGACGCCCCCCGCTGTTGCTGCCCGCCGCCCGTCGTGACACGGTATGGTCGCCGTGGTCCGACCTGGCCGCCGGCGCCAGCGGGGCTGCCAGCGCGGGCGAGTCCGCGCCGCGGTGTACGCCTCCCCCCTTGACGTCCACGCGTCAAGGCAGGCGCCCTACCGGTCAAGCGCCCCGCAAGTGCGACGGCCGACCGGTAGCCATACTACCGGACATACCTGCTTACCTGACAGAACCTAGCCCGGCGGGTCTCCCAAGTGTAAGCGGGAACGCTGGTGCTGTAACACGGACCTACAGCGCGGCGGCGACCCCTGTCGACTAGAGCCACGCCTAGCGAAGACCGGACGACAGCGGCGCCTGCTGCGCACCAACAAGACCAACGCCGACTGCGATTCGTCGCGTTGGCCCACACCTACCTCGACTGTGGTCGGTGTACCGGGTCTGGAGCGTCGCAACATTACCGCGTATGGCCGCCGGTACGCCACCATCACTTCAACCTTGGCCTGTGCACCCGCCCCGCGCCTCCGCGCACGGCGGGAGTCAGGCCCAACAACAACCTACTGCCCGGGTGAGCAGCGCCCCCGGGCCATAACACAGCAAGCGCAGCCCGTAACATTAATTTGTTTACAAAATATGTAATATTCCCTTTTTGTTCTTTTATTTATTATCTCTTAGAAAAAATAAAAACACTTTTTTATCATTAAAATGGTTTTATTTTATTTTAGCAGCGCCACCTACCGGGTCCAATTGTATTTTCGAAGCACCCTAAGACCCATTGCAATATACACACAAAATTTCATTCAAATCGGTCCAGCCGTTTAGAAGGAGTTAGATTACAAACGCTCGTACAGAAGAAATATATATATTAAGAAGATAATAAAGATTATTTATTTCCACAAAGCACAAGTGAATCATAAACACATTTAAAAACAAATGCTCAATAGGTGTTTAAACAATATTAGTAACTTTGTATTATATTTGGCCATGGCGTAGTTAGTAGGCGGACAGAACTAGAGAGATGACATAATTTTTTTGCAAATATAAACTTAAAAAAATATTTTGTAGTACCCATACGAAGCGCTTTGATTCTACTTTTATTGTGCTGACTGCTGGTAGGCTGTTACAATCTGTAAGTCTTCAAATGACTAGTGAATCTGTTTTTTCTAGTGTGCTCCATCGTAGACCGCATCATCGCTTAACATCAGGCGAGTTAGCGGCTAAGCGCAGTATTATTATTTAGTAATTGTAAATGTATACCTATTATTATTTAGTAAACGCAGGTTACTAAATAATAATAGGTATAGTGACAACCTGCCACCATAACTAAAATTTATCATTATAAAATCACTTAACTGGACTAAAATTTTCCTTGGTTCTTAACCAACTTCGAAAAAGAAGGAAGATTCTCAATTTGATCCTTTCGTTTTTAGATCCCTTATTGTGTAGATAATAGGTCCCATACACATTATACTGTGGTTCATCACAAAGGTCTTAGATGCGCGATTACGACGTCCGTATTGGTCTCTACGATTTCTTACTGCTAGTTTAGATATTATTACCTGATGTAATTCAGGATGCCACCTGTAGAAAGCGGCAGAAGTTGTTAATAATTCCCTATAATAATGCTGATCACCAACCCTTACCGGTGGCCCATGGACCAACACATTAGTTAGAAGATTTAGGATGCATCCATCGAGATACAATACCTATAGACTATAGTTATACACAATGTGAGATTAGGCAAAAATCATCGGAGCGACGTTGTACTTACCTAGACATTAATTATACATATTATAGTACCCAATGCCACATTTACTCCAATTTTGACTTTGTTGCTTGAATCGTAGCACTGGCATCGCACGGCGTTGTAGCCGGATCGCGGTTGCCTTACTACTAACCAAAAATTCAGCGAGTTTTGGTTCAGATAATTTTTTATGCACATTTGTGACTCTTTAGGTATTGTATCTCGATAGATGCATCACTTAGTCCTTTTCTTACAAAATAATCGCACTAATATTGTAAACATGAAAGTTTGAGTGAAGATTTGTTTTTTTGGGTCTGGGTTTTATTATAGCCTGCTTCGTACTCTTGCTCTTGCCACGCCCGCAGCCACTGCTGTCATCTGCACTACTTGACGCATGCTTGCAGCCATGTTTTCTTGCACCGCTAAACGCTTCCCCTCTATGTCCAACGCCCACTGTGGAACTTCTGACTGAACTGTAACACGCAAATATATGGAGTCAAGAAAAAAAAAACCACTTGTTTGTATTTAAATTTCGCGACGCGAGATACCTAACTGAAAGTATTATCTTCCATAATTTATAAGATGTTTAGCAACTAGGCACTTTAATAGCACATTCTGAAACAAACCCTTAGCATTGGTGGTTAGTAATAATGGCGTTTCCCGTTGAAAATATGACCAAATTGTAAAAACCACAAATACAAGGCAATTGCATGCTTCAAGATAAAATCTCGAATATAGGTACTTACATTTCTCCATTTCGGGCCAGTTTTCGTGACGCCTTCGCCAAGGGAGTTCAGTGAAGTCGCCACGGCCTCCCAGAGCGAGGCCGCGAGGTTTCATGTTTGGCCAATGGGCCACAGGCAGTCAGGCACAGCCCAAAACAAAAGCTCTATTCTCCTCCATACACTTGAGTAAAAGTTCCATCTGCCTAGGGCTATCTTGCTTTGGTGATGGAGTTTTAGTTCACTTTTATTATCCACTACCCAGTTAATCTAACTAATTTTGTGAGTTTATATTGATTTTTGTGAATTCTAGGATAATTTACTCATTGTTCTATGAACACCGAACAAGTAATAAATAAAATGAAATAATAAAGTGAGTTTTGGCGCCAACGTGGAAAAAAACATGTCGGCTCATTGGATTATTTTCCTGAACTTGTGTATTTTCGATTGTTAATGTGTACTAAATGGTGAATTATTATTCATTAAATGCTCGTAAGCGTGCTCGAGTGTGGGTAACTGATATAACGAGGTGAAACGTGTCATTTCCAAAACTTCGTAGGAGCCTCTTGTAAAGTCTCCATCCCCCTTTATTATACTACTCTTTGTCTCCACCACTATACAGGGGCATGAGTTTGACTTGACCGTGAATTACTTAGTTTGACTCTGACTGTGACTATGACTTGTTTGACGCTACTAATACCATGAAAACTGTTTAATATTACGACTAAAGGACATTGAATCCACGGTCATGAAACTTTTCAAAAAAATATATATGTGAATTTTGACGTTTGACATTGAAAACTGAAAAAAATACTGCGAAAACTGCGTTTTGTTATTGCATTTGAAGAAAAAAAAACAATATATATCCGTAAAATAATAAATTCTACTAGTGATGATTATTTGTGCTCTTTACACATTGTTTAACAGCATAAAAGATATATTTTATACAGATAGTGCACTTATTTGCTAACTTCTGCCACATAGTGACTGCCCATAATTATTATGCCCAAGTGCATAGGTTTTCAGTATCGAAACGCCGTAAAAGTACCGACTTGCTTCACTTGTAGTCATTCATTCATTAGCGATAGCTAGAGAAAACTTTCCATAATACCAATAAGCTGATAGAAGTTGAACCCCGATCACGAATTTCCGAACACGAATCAGAATCACGATCAAAGTTTTATAATAAGGCCGCTGGTCCGTCTGGTAACTCGGGTATTTTGAAGTGTTGACAGTCAATGTTGCTAATGTAAATTTTGAATTCCCCGCAGCAATAAGCTTTCTCGAACCGCGCAGAACTCACGAATTCACATCACATGGTAAAACATACCTTTAATTATCATATAAAGCGCACTATTAAATTATTTTGTTAAAGGTCAAAAATATTTGAGAATTGAGATTCAATTTTTGAGAAACAAAATATAATAGATTATATATTTATATTTGATTCGTTCGCAGATCTAGCGGAATTTTTACAGAAGTTTAATTGCGAACGTGATTGCATGCCATCCATCCCGTTCGCATAGATTATCACAAATCGCGCGTGAGCGAGATGGCACGCGTTCTCATTACAATCCGAATCACGAACGAAAACCCACTGGTAGAATTAAGTAGAAAGCCTTATTGACGTAGATTCTGATGTACCATTCTCTTCATCATCATCATCATCAGCCTTGAGTGACCCACTGCTGGGTATAGGCCTCCCTTTGTTTATGCCACTCTCCCCGGTCTCTCGCTATTCGCATCCACTCGTTCCCGACAGTATTTCTAATGTCGTCAATCCACCTCATCCTCGGTCAGCCTGGGTTCCGCCAACCTAGTCTCGGCCACCACGCAGTTACTGCTGTACACCACCTGCCATCATTACGTCTGGCCATGTGTCCTGCCCAGTTCCACTTAAGTTCCTTCACCCTTTTTACGACGTCTGCAGCTTTGTTGCGACGTCGTATCTCAGTGTTTCGGATATTATATATATACCATTCTCTTAACTAAACTAAATTTGACAGCTCTAAAATTGTTGCCATCCTTTTCTGACGTATTGAGATGAAAAGAGACGCCGATAATTTTAGTTCTGTCAAATTAGTTTAGTTTAGAGAATGGTACAACAGAATTGACTCTATTGTATGGATTTTAGGGACTAAAGTCTCTTTTAAAGCCTCAGGATAATAGTTAGTCTAGTCCCCAAAATTGTGCTTTGAATTAAACTCCGCACTTTCCCCGTGCAAGCATCTTATTTCCCGTCAATCGGGGAATTCTCCGTGGACTGATATCACTGGTCTGGTTGACATCTAACATCAGAGTGGTCCAAAGGCCTCTGTAGCTAGACCAAAAAAAAAACCCCATGCAACGCAGATCTGTGAGGGTGTCTATAATGTACAACATGATATTTGCCGACACGATATTGTACGGCATGATAATGTACAGCATGATAATTGGTGTACATGTACATCGAATATCATGTTGTACAATCCATGTCGTACAATACTGGCCGTCAATTATCGGCCCGTGTCTATAAAGTACGGCAAGGAATGCACAGCCAGGATTGCACAGCCAATAATCCATGTACGAGAAAAAAGTCCACGTTTTATCGGGCTGTGCATTATTATGCCGTACATTATCATGTCGTGCAATACAGGCCGTGTTTTGTCGAAACAGGCCGAAAATGTACGACCGATAATGTACAACATGATAAAAGGTGGCATCTCCCTATTGGCTAATTTTGCTGAAATGTCTCTGCTCTTATTGGCTGTTGAGTCTATGACGTCTGTCGATTCCATGCTTCGTTTGAACAAGATAGTGTAAGATAGTCACAGATTAAAAATAAGAGAACCAACAAAATTTTTTGGTGGTGAGGCGGAGAGAAGAGTAAAACTGTGTTTGATCTGTCACTCATTTCGAACCTAACCAACGCAAGTCTGACTCCAGGTGGGCTCCCGCCAGAAGCTCTTGCGGTCGCCCCTGAGTGTCGCTTCGCCACACTCGACCTTCGCTTCGCTACGGAGGTCACCGGCTCGCTTCGCTCACCACCTCCCCCCTTCGCTCCGCTCGGTCTCGTATGGCTCGCTCTCACTCAGGACCTCCCTTGAGCTTCTGGCTCCCGCGCTTTTTATATACACTCTAGGGGTAGGGACCACAAGACTAGGTGGAGTCGGGGTGCTCTGTGTCGGTTCTGTGACCCATTTTGAACCTAACCTACTCAAGTCCGGATGCTCTGTGTCGGATCTGTCACTCATTTCATTTGTACCAAATACACTCGACGTGGAATGTCCACGTCTAAACGAAGCATCAGTTTTGAATTTTTATGGTCACCAATTATCATGCTGTACAAAATCGGGGTGTACATTATTAAACAGAGTCAATAATGCACGGCATGATATTGTACGACACAATAATGCACAGCATGATAATTGGTGTACATGTACATGGAATATCATGCTGTACATTATCGCTTGTGCATTATTGGACCGATCTGATAATGTACGGCATGATATTGCACGGCACGATATTGTACAACATGATATTCCATGTACATGTACACCAATTATCATGCTGTGCATTATTATGCCGTACAATATCATGCCGTACATTATCTGTGTCGTACATTATTGCCTCCCATCTGTGATACAACGTGTAAAAACATGTCATTCATAGCTAGGCACAAGCTATGAGTGACATGTTTTTACACATGTGTGGTATTTTTGAGTGTTTATCTATATTATTATTATAAAGAGAAAAGATTTGATTGTTTGTTTGTTTGTTTGCATTGAATAGGCTCCGAAACTACTGAACCGATTTAAAAAACTCTTTCACTGACGGGAAGCTAAAATATCCCCGGGTGACATAGGCTATAATCTATACCCGTGCGAAGCTGGGGCGGACCGCTAGTGTGTAATATTAGTGGATAACGGCCGGTTATCCGAGTCGCATAGGCAACAAAACGCTCCCTCAGCCCCCGCCAAGTTATAGCGACGATGTATTTTGCCACGCTAGAGTCAGAACGCCCGCGGGGGGAGTGCAACGACAAAAACGAACATAGGTCCGGCCTCGATGACGCTTGGCGCGGTACCACAGATTAGTATATGTAGCTACACGGTACTGAACCGACTGAACGGAATGTGGTGCGCGCAAATTCCCGCGACCTTGTCGGTTTTAATTTCACTAAAAAACTAAACTATTCACTATGAAAATTCTATCCAAATAATTTTTTTTGAATAAAATTGCCTTTCAGTACATGCAATTTCCAGGTTGTTACAAACTTTCATTAGAGCATAAAACGAAAAAAATAAACTAACCCGACTTTGTTTCAGATTTTTTTTTGATCGAGGAAAGTTTATTCCTTTGTGTTTTGAACCAAATCATAAATTCAAACACAGATGTATCTGTGACATGTATTTTTTCCAGCTCAAATATTGTAATTTAACTGAATAAAATTGATTTAAAACCGTCAAATTTGGTATAAAAGGCTCTTAAGTGTTATATGGTGTTATTAACGTGCTCGAGTGTAGGAAAGTGATATAATTAGGTGAAACATGTATTTTCGTGATGTTTCCAAAACTCCAGAGAAGCCCTCATGTAGTATTTTACTGGGGCATGACTTGGACTTCACTGTAACTTAAATTTTTTACTCTGACTGTATCTTGTATAACGTTATTTAATACCTAGTAAACTGGTTTAGTTCTCTGGTGGTTCAGTGTGGAGGTTAAAGGGGGAGGCCTATCTTCAGCAGTGGATGTCTTCTGGCTGACGATGATGATAATGAAACTGGATTATTACTCTGGCTGAAGAACTCTGTGTCTAGGATCATGAAATAAATAAAATAAACATCCGTTGACATCATGACATTGTCATTGACTTACAGACGGTATGGCTTTTATGGCTTTAGCCTGCCCGATGGGCGAATAATAATAATAATAAAGTCAAATGTCAAGTTTTTTTTTTTGTATAAAGTCATGACGTAATTTTTTTTCTGATCTCTTATGACCAAGGCTGTTATATACAAAGGTTATAATAATAATTTATACCTGCATAGTGCATACCTGCCAGGAAACGTCTTTGGACGTTGGTAATCAACAAATTATTAGGGCACTTTGGCCAACGTCACGTCAACAAAATATGATTGCATTTTTTTATATGACCAGTAAATTGCTTATTATGCCTTGCCTTCCAAAATAGGAATTTGGTAGTTGAAATTATTTACCTTACGAAATCGGAATTGAATTTCACCCAGCTATCAGACAGAATTATCGATAACTAGCTTATTAGTTATCTGATTGGCTCTCAAATGGCTTGGCTACTGGTCCTTTCGTTGTTGGGTCAATTTTGCCATCAATGGAAGCAAAGATTTCAAACTGTTACGTATAATGGAACGTTTTCGTTTGGCGGGAAATTCAAATTTCAAACAGTTTTTTGGTAATCGACCTCGGTGCTATTTATCAGTAACGCAACACTAATAAGTTGCGTTAATCGTACTTACTTAGGTAGGTACCTACTAACTCTAGTATAGTATATTTCTCTATGGTACTAGGTACTTCGTTCTGGATACAATACGAACCCTCAGAGAAATACCGACAAGCCGACAGTTCGATACCTCGCAGTGACTGAGCTGGCTGAGTTTTTGGATTGGGTAGAATAAAAAAACATAATATTCAGGTAGGTACCTACCATAATGTAATAACACACAGTGGTGTGCGCTTCAAGCAAAGGTAATACAAACAATTTGGTATAATTATGTTATTAAAACTCTTAAATTTATTTATCTACAAACCTTGATTACATAATCAAAGCTACAAACCTAATAATACCATCTATAAAATAATATTAGAAAAATCTAAAAAAAGTAGTTACAGAGATTCAGCATAAATATTACTTAAAACTTAAAAATATTGTAGATATGTATTAAATGTATTATAGATACTGATTCAGTAAAAAGTACATATCTATAGGTTTAGCGTATAAAAGGAGAAGCAAGTTTTATTGAACATTGTAGGGACAAGGAATAATAAACACATCTTAAGATGTTATTCTATGATAAGAGAGCACGTAATTTTAAATCCTAAAAATTATGTAGCAATAGGTACTTATTTTTATCTGAAACGTTTCAGTCTTAAGATCCGTCTATTATTTACCTACAATTGAAAATAATAATTACCCTACGTTACTAATCGATCACTAACTCATTGATTGCTCCAAAATGTGAAATAAGTAATTACTTGTTTATAGCCGATAAAATGCAAGCGACGAGACGACGTGAGTCCCAAAATTAGCAGGTCGATGAATGTAAACATCGATCGATGAAACATGTAAATCTAAATAAAAACAATTCACCATTAAAAAACCGTCCAGTAAAAACCAGTATGTCGACAAACTCGACAATATGGTCCGTGGTAAAGACAATGTGCCCAGAATCTCATGTACGACGATTTTAATTTTAGACTTCGCTAGAAGCTACTGAACCCCATTGTTCACTAGAAGGTGTCCATAATAATTATTGGTGTATTAGTATCTCATAACAAATTTGATTAAAACAATGATTAATACCAATTGTATTTGATCAATTAAAATGGATGATAAAAAGTCAAAGAAAGACACATTCGTATTAAAAAAAAAGATCGAGCGAATAGCATTAGGTACCTACGAATCCAATTTCGACTCCCATGGAGCATTAGATCAATACTAATCATAATTATAGTGTGAATACTAATCATTTTTTTTTTCAGATTTGAAATTAGATATAATAAGGATACAATCATACTCGTTAGGTAGTTAGTAGTATTTCCAACTGACAGAAAATAATTTTAGAACTCATTTCGTCTTAAAACAGCGCTACCGCCTAGAGCTAGGTATCTCGTTTCCCACATTTTTGAAAATAAATAATAACTGAGTGGGAATAAAAAAAAGATAAGGTATAAATTGCGTCGTAAATAAATTTGGTCGTCAAGGGATGCCCGGCAGATGTGAAACATGACGGCATAAGAGAGCGTCTTGTTGTTTGCCGTCACGGCATACCTTTACCTACTTGTCGGTTTTACTGCCAAGACGCGCCGGAAGATGTTTCACATCAAAAATTTGAGGTCTGTGGGTAGGTATACCTAACATAATATTGCCAATTATGTATTGAACTTTTTTTTGTCGAAGTGGCTGATGGAAGATAAAACAACTATTTTACGAGTTTTTTCTCTTTCTTCACCAAAATTAAAAAAGTATTGAAAATTGCTTTCAAACATTTATTATGTTATTTTAAAGATAAACCAGTTGCAGATGCGCAATAAGGGCGATGCTAGTACCTATTACTCGCACCCTGCTCATCGTCTACGAGCTACAACACTTTTTAGGGTTCCGTACCCAAAGGGTAAAAACGGGACCCTATTACTAAGCATATGATGTCTGTCTGTTTGTCCTACCTTTAAACGGCTATATCTTTTGAATCGTAATAGATAGCTAGCTAGCTAAATTTTCACAGAATATGTAACGTTACGGTGGATTAACTAAAAAATAATAAAAAAGTCTAAAAGTAAAAACAAAAGGGGGTCCCCGTACAACAAACGTATTTTTGTATTAGCTCTAATGTAAAAGGGATAATACGTACAAGCGTCAAACTTGGCACGATTGTAGTACACACTTTAAAGTATAACAACAAATAATAAATAATGGCCAAGTACGAGCCGGTGACAAGTTTCTGTTCATAACCAAGTTATAACGGGTAATTTCGTTATTGAATTTTGTGGTGGTACGGAATCCTCAGTGCGCGAGCCCGACTCGCACTTGGCCGGTGTATTGCTTAGACTGGACTAAATAACCGAACTACTGCGAACACTCGTCAGTGGCAGTGGAAGTTGCTTAGAACCCTCGACCATTCTTGTTGTCGCACCCGCTTGTCCACCACTGGTAGATAACTACACATTTGTTGCAGACGTTGCTCATTACGTGGCAGAACTAGCGTATAATAAGTAAGATATAATTTACTCGCGCCAGTTTATAACAGTTTTTTTGTCTGCAACGGGCTTGCCTGGTTCAATCTTTAAACTCTCACTCTAAATAAAAACATGATAAAAACTCAGTCTATTTTATCTTTTAAAATGTAGAAAACGCGAATGAGGTTGCTTGTGGCGGGAAGCGGACTTAATGTGGTAAGTTTACCTGGTATAAATATATAGGTATCTACCCCAGATCAGAAAAACAAGGAAGATGTGCCTTCAAATGTCTCAATTTTTCATATTCTTTTTCACTAGGTATACCGCTTAAAGAAAACACGATAAGTAGATACGGCTCACTTACTCGTTTTTCACACTCACTAAGACACGTGCACCGACACCAATGAACTAACTAATACATAGTCCACATGCAAAAAAAGGGTGGCAATGTCGTCTGCAGGGTGAGTTCGATTTAAGACATCCAGAGTCATTTAGACTGGATGCGATCGCATACCCGTCACGGCACCTTATCATATCTCCCTTGTTCGAATGATCTGAGGTACCTACCAAGTACTTGAACGACGGTGTCCCTACTTACCTAAGTAAATATTAGCTGTGCCCCTTGTGGCCGCGCCTTTTCCTGTTTTCGGTCAAATTTAGTATTTTCCGGTATAAAATTATATGGGTATAGCCTCGTGTTATTTTCCAAAATAAACCCTCCCCGCGAAATTTAATAATGTCAATAGAGAATTATGAAAATTGTACCCAATTTACTGATTTGACCTGATAACCAGGTACTTATGGTGAACAATTGAACATACAGGGTTATACGGAACGGTGACTCTAAACCGAAAGGAGGTTATTGTACTCATCATTACGAACAAATTTTACAATGGGGCCAACCCAAAAATCGCGAACAAAATGTCAACTGTTACATGCATTTCGCTAAGTGTGAATATTTTTTTTTTAAAGATTGGTGTGTGATTGAAAAAAGCTGATTTTACTTCACTTTAATTTTTATAGCAGGCAGGCAAAACCAAAACGGCACTCGGCAAGTGAGGCGCTAAGTAGGAAAATACAAAAAAATACCCTATTGTGTTTTAACTGTTTTTTGTGTACATACATTGTCTACATTGAAAGGGGGATCTAATGTACGTATGTAGTACACTAATAAACGTTAATAAATTTTGGTCCAAATATTTTGATTGGGATAATATGACAAAAGCAATAAAATATTGACTAAATTTATCTTCTAATCATTTATAATCTAGGTTAATTTAAAAAGTACTAAGCTAAAACGTTTACGCAGTCGAAAAGTTCGTTATTTATCGGTAGGGTAAATATGCCTAGGTTCATCTACATCTAAGGTTACTTTTTATTGGTCGTTCGTAATTAACTATATTTTATTATTAAATTGTAATTCAAGCCAAAATACATAAATAAATATTTGTTTTTACCCGAT
Source organism: Agriopis marginaria (assembly GCA_932305915.1). Classification (NCBI taxonomy): domain Eukaryota; kingdom Metazoa; phylum Arthropoda; class Insecta; order Lepidoptera; family Geometridae; genus Agriopis; species Agriopis marginaria. Next base: position 10,140,643 of record OW029915.1, read on the forward strand.
AAGTATACCTGTGATAAAAGTACAAGTACATTCAGACTTTGAATAAGCATGTTGCTTTTGATAAAGTCAGGGGCGGATTTGGTACCATGGCTGCCCTAGGCCATGGAAAGATGCCTCCCCCCCCCAACTCCTTGTAAAGCACAAAAAGTATAATGATCTATAAGAATAGAATATAAGTAAAAATCAACAAAAGTTTGTATCTAAATGATAAAATTATCTCAATCAGTGTCTAAACACTGATGCTTACCATATTTATTTGTGAGTAACAATGTATTGTCATTCACAAATTGTCTTTTGCCTGGCCTTCGAAGCAGCGAGGGTTCGCAAAGAGTGCGATTACTAAAAAACATCAAGATTTGCCCCCTAAATTTTTCCGCCCTATAGGTATAGACCCGGGTCTGTTCAGCGTATAGGGAAATCCGCCCCTGGATAAAGTTAACACTTTCCCGAGTTTAACGGGGTTTCCAAAGTATGTCTAACATACTCAATAGTTAAACACTGTTTTAAAATAATAAATAAGTATAAAAAAATTAGTGGTTTTAAAATATAGAAAACTTTAAATATAGTTAAAAATATTCTTGTACAGCGCATACATGATAAGCAAGGGTGTAATTTTAAGAACCTTACATATTACATTAAATGTATGTACTCGTACGTTATAAGACTTTAAAATGCATAAATATATAGGTAGTATCCTTCAAATAAATAAATTATTAAATAACTTGACCGTTATTTGAAGCTTATTAGATTGAGAGTGGCCTTCCTCGTTTTCCGCTTCCTCTTCCCTCTCTTTCACACTTTACTACCCTTTTTATCTATCCGTCTCCCTTGCACATCCGTTCTCCCCACCAGGCGCCCCGACCGAGCGCGTGTTCGGGCTTGGTCGTATTCTACTGTTCATTGGCGTCAAGTTTTCCGCCGAGACCAGTCGTCGTCAAGACTATATATATTTCAAGTTTATAAATTAAAGTATAATATAATTATAATAATTTATAAAAGTCCTACATTACATTATTAGTGAATTCAAGTGCCATTTCACATCGGAAAGCAGTAAGTTAGCTTGAAGGTATATTGGTAAAGTTTTATTAACAGTGTTACTGTTCGTTTTTACCATTTGAATTTAATTTTTAGTTACCCTCTTTTTGTCGAACCATTTTACTGGTTTGAATGTGGATTAGTATTTTGGAAAATAATGTGGAATCTTAATTTATTTTCTACCCTCAGGTGTGTTTTAAAATTTCGCTTATTAAAGCCTACTTATTGCTGCAGTAGTCTAGTTACTACAAATAGAGTGCGTTAATTTCGAAAGAATTGTTTGACTAGGAAAACAATATTTTATAAGAATCGATATAATACTTTGTCTTAATTAGGATGGATGACCCGAGTGATTCTGTATCTGCGTCGGTTGCGGGGCCGTCGGGCCTGCAAACTAAGAGGACGCGTCGTGAACCACGTGCACGAACCAGCTCATCGTCATCTAGTGAAGGTAGCAGTAGCTCTAGTTCTTCAACTTCATCGTCAGCTAAGTCTAATCGTAAAAAGAAGCGTCCTCACCACCGCTCTCACAAAAAAAGGGGGGGCAAGCATAAGCGCAAGGACGATTTACTTCGCAAATTATCCGATGAAGTAGGCGAACTTCGAAAACGGTTTTATGAGGGCGGTACCTTCAACACGGATGCGCAATCTGCAGCAGCGTCTCGCGGTTCAGCAGAAATGCATGATTTAAATAATGATAACGACAATATATCTTTATTGGATAGTCAAGACTGTAGGTCTTTATATGGTTATGAAGGAGAAGATGAAAAATCAAACTACCCCCAACAATTCAAATTCGATATACAGGTTAAATTGAAAGAGCCTTCAGTTCCCAAGACCCCGGAGATTTATCTTAAGATGTTAAACGACATTCAGCACTTTGACAAGAGTGAGTGGTGTGAGGTTAGGTACTCTGAAGTACAAAAAGCTTACAACTACTCTCCTGGCTTTACGGAGTTAGAGGTTAACGAAGAAATTAAATCTTATGATTCTCAACGACACTTGTCTTATGCTGATAAAGCATATGGTGCACTGACTTTTTGTGTACTTAAGCAGCAAGAGGCGTTGCAAAGCAGCATGACCGATCTTATCGCTTGGGCTCGTGACACAAGCAATGTAACTCCGGATCAGTTGCATGAAAAAATTGGTGAACTGTTATCGAATGGGGAATACCAAAAGGTATCTTCTGATATACTACAGCTCATATGTGGTCACCGCGCAGAGACGGTACAGATGCGTAGAGACGGTATATTGCATTTTGTTCGCGACCCGCTGGTTAAGTCTGCACTACGTAAAATTCCGCCTTCGAATAAACACATTTTTAATTCCGAGCTGCTGACATCGACTTTAGAAAAAACAGGAGGTGTTAAAAAGGCGTTCTTGCCTTCACATCAAAACAGTAGCTATAAATCAGGTTCGCAAGCAATTGGTAAGCAAGCTACTCGCTACCCCTCGCAGGGGCCAGCTAATTTTGTCGTACCCTCGCAGGGTACTCTACAAACATGCTGCGCTGTGCCACACCCTACCCAGTTCTCGCAGAACTATGGACATAGTCATCCTACACAGGGTTTTGGACAGAACCGTCCCTCGCAGGGAACCGGTAATAACCAAAGTGGTGTGCGTGGGTCTAACCACAACACTCGTGGGTCCTTTCGGTCTCGTGGAGCTAACCAACAACGATTCAACAAACAGCAGTTTAACAGAAAGAGAATTGCCGCCCACGATCAGCAGGCCGGTGGTAAAAGAGGTAGGTACTGACTACTTCATAGCGGGCCAGCTAAAACATTATGTCAATCAATGGCAAGAGCTGGGGGCACCAAATATCCTACTGCGCTTAATCCAGGGCTATCGCATACCCTTTCTCACACAACCTCCTCTTGTTCTGCCCGATGCAGGAAGTCATTGCAAAACCAAGAAATCCGAACCAATGTCGACTATCATTTCGCAAATGATAGCTCAAAAGGTTCTCGAGGTTGTTCCACGCTCCCCAAGCTTTTTATCAACAATGTTTCTGGTCCCGAAAGGCGACGGAACCAACCGGCCCATTTTCAATCTGAAAAATCTAAACAAAATGATTCTCGCAGAACCATTCAGACTTATAAATGTTTTTCGTGTACCGGACTTTCTCCAACCAAGAGACTGGCTTTGCAAAGTAGACCTTTCGCAGGCCTATTTCAATTTGCCAATTTGCCAGTCTCACAGACGGTTTTTGCGGCTAATTTATCAGGAAAAATTGCTACAAATGACCTGCCTGCCGTTTGGTCTCAGCACAGCACCCAAAGTGTTCGCAACACTGACAAACTGGGTTGCCCAAACATTAAGACAGGAAGGTATTCGAATAATTGTCTACTTAGACGATTTTTTGATCGTGCATCAGAATTATCGGATGCTACAGGTCCATATCGATATAGTACTCAAACGTCTTCACTACTTAGGGTGGCGGACGAATGTCGAAAAGTCAATCACGTCCCCTTGCAAAAACCTTGTATTTCTGGGTGTTCTTTGGAACCCGTGGTTGAACGAGCGATGTCTGCCAGACAAAAAGATATTGGACCTAAAGCAGAAGGTGTCGGACTTATTGCACAAAGGCACAACGTCCCTAAAAAGTCTACAAAGCCTCGTGGGCAAATTAAACTTTGCCAGTTTTGCTGTACCCAGGGGCAGACTTCACTTTCGAGACACGCTGCTATTTCTGAACAAGATCGTAAAAGAAATGCCTGTCAGCAGTGTCAACACTTATGTCTTACCCGTAGGGGTACGGGAGGATCTAAAATGGTGGCTTGTAAACTGTCATCGGGCCTCCCCGATTCACTACCCACCACCGTCACATTTTCTGACTACAGATGCCTCAGACATAGCGTGGGGTGCTCAGCTCGACAGTCACACGATGTCAGGACCGTGGACAAAACAAGAACAGAACCTTCATTGCAACCAAAAAGAAATGCTCGCAATTCTAAAAACTTTGGACGAGCAAGGTGCACACTTGTTCAAGTCAACTGTCCTAGTACAGTGCGACAACAAGACTGTTGTAGCATTCTTACGAAACGAGGGCGGAACCAGGTCCGTACCTTTGATGCAGATAGCCAAAAAAAATAAAAAGTTTTTCATCTATTAGACCACCACCAGATCAATCTAAAAATCCAGTACATTCCCGGCAAATACAACAGCCATGCAGATCACCTTTCACGCCATCGGAGTCTCCCAGAATGGCATCTGCTCCCTCAATGTACATTAAAGATTTTCAAAAATTACGGAGTACCAATGATAGACTTATTCGCATCAGAACGAGCAAAGGTGGTAAGCAACTATGTGTCACTGGACCAGAACGATACTCACGCGATTTACCACGATGCATTTTCCCGAATCTGGAATTACCCTCTAGCTTGGGTATTTCCACCACCTTATCTGATTCCCAAGGTGCTACAGCACCTCAACTCAGCGTCCGGCGTGTTTCTCATAATAGTCCCGAGGTGGGAGAAAGTGTTCTGGAGACCAGACCTAAAAGCCCGTGCGTTAGCGTCTCCGTTCACGATCGAGAATCTACATTTGCACCTGATAGACACAGTGACAGGCCTCCCACCCCCCAAAGTTCACGAGATGACAATGGAAGTGTGGAAATGTGGGGGTGGTCAAAGAATTTAACCGAATGGACTGAATCTCAACTGCAGCTCTTAAAAGGCTCATGGCGCCTGTCTACTAAAAAGACCTACAAAGTAGCATGGAATAGGTGGCTTAAATGGACAGCACAACATGAATTAAATCCATTGCAACCAACAGGTTCAGATTTATCTCGCTTTCTAGCAGATTTACATATCATAGATGGTTTGGCATATAATACTATTTTACTACACAAATCCGTTGTCTCTACCCTATCAAATTTTGATAATACTGATAAATTAAGTTCTCATGTGTTAGTCCGTCACATCTTAAAAGCAATCGCTTTAAAAAAGCCCGTGTCTCGAAAACCTACTGTATGGAATATAGATAAGCTGGCCTCATTTTTAGGAAGTTATTCTGTAGACGAGAATAGTATTTTTGCAACGTGCAGACATACAGCAACGCTTTTACTACTCTGTTCGGGCCGCAGGGTGCATGATTTGACGTTGTTAGCTGTGGATTCAAAGCACTTGTCCGAAAATGATGGTTGTTTGTTCCTATGGCCCATGTTTGGATCCAAAACAGATACCGCTACATATAGACAGTCTGGCTGGAGATTGTCTTCTAACCCTATCAACAAAAAGTTAGACCCTGTATTCTGGGTTAAACACACAATATCTTTACTAGAAGAAAAACGTCAAACAGGATGTCAAAATCTATTTATTAGTATCAAAGGACAGCCAAGGGCCGCGTCTCGCACGGTTATCGCTGGATGGGTAAAATCCTTGCTATCCGAGGCAGGAGTAGTAGATTCAGCTGGCAGTATACGTTCTGCCGTTGCGTCCAAAAACTGGTCTGATAGTTGCCCCCTAGATGAAATCATGTCTAGAGGTAACTGGAGATCACATAACACTTTTGCCCGTTTTTATTGTAAAGAAGTTATGTCAACGAATACTAGCTGTAGTGTCACCAGATTGTTTAATCCAACTTAAATAATTAAGATTCGGCGACTTTTGTATTGATTTGTAAAGCTTCATACATACGATTAATTTACAACATAAATAATGAATCTAGCACTATAAACTGTATCTGTACCTACTTGTATTAGTATTACAGTAAGTTAGCTACCTGCTGTTTGCATCTGCAAAATAACGTAGTAAGCTGTTTAAGATTATGATTAATACTAAATATTTTCCTTGCACATCATTTGTTTTAATTATGTATCTAGTATCTATACCTAGAGCAACTCGATTTCCTATAAGTTCTAACAGCTCTCACATTGGCGTCTTTACACCAGGCGATAACAAACACGTCTCAATCTAATAAGCTTCAAATAACGGTCAAGTTATTTAATAGCAGTGTTTTACCTGAAATAAAACACATATTAAAAACTTACCTTATTTGAAGCTTACATTTTAAATGCTGCCTGGTGAAGATTTTCGACTCAATGAACAGTAGAATACGACCAAGCCCGAACACGCGCTCGGTCGGGGCGCCTGGTGGGGAGAACGGATGTGCAAGGGAGACGGATAGATAAAAAGGGTAGTAAAGTGTGAAAGAGAGGGAAGAGGAAGCGGAAAACGAGGAAGGCCACTCTCAATCTAATAAGCTTCAAATAAGGTAAGTATTTAATATGTGTTTTATTTCAGGTATAACACTGCTATTATTATAAAAAAGTCTATTGGGACATTTAAGGGTAAAATTTTCTACTTAAATTAAGTAAATAGTTATTTGATAATGAATTTAGATTATAATTTCACTAAAATACTCTTATTAAAGCTTGTTGGCACTATAACAGCTCTCCACTTAACCTGTCGAAAAACTCTACCGGTTACTATCTTGACTGTACCTATCAGAATAACTTCATGAATTCAGACAAAATCGACTTTTACTTTACACAGAGCCGTGATCAAATGAAACTATGACGTCAGTCGATTAATGGACAAAGAACTCTCGAATAAGAAAGGTGGTAAATCCTGAGTCATATACGGGGTGTAAGGGGAACACTCTCGAAGCCAAAAGAAGGTAATTGAACTCATCATTATGAACAACTTTTACTATGGGACCAGCCCTGAAATCACGAAAAAATATCAGCTGTTCTATAGAAAACGGTCATTGACACTCGACAAAATGTATGGAACACCTGATTTTTTTTCGCGATTTCAGGTTTGGTCCCATACTTTTAGTGGTTCATAATGATGAGTACAATTACCTTCTTTTGACTTCGAGAGTGTTTCCCTCACACCCTGTATTCACTATGAATGGCATGTACAGTGAAATCTTTTCGTTCGGGTTTCCCGATGACAGTCTACGGCACCCTCTAACCATCACTCGAATTTCTTAGAGCGCGATTGTCAACATATAAAATACTTATAAGATTTACTCTACAATTTGACACAGTTACAATCTATAAGTCTTGACTGGAGCAGTTGTGTGCATCGATCGCTCGAGGCGGGACATCTTCGTAAGGGGATACGTGCGCTGACGCCAGTTCTTGTGATACTTTCTCCGCTGCTTCCATCACCCGCAGGAGGTTCTGACCGGCCAGTTTGCGGAGTTCCTCTATACTCCAACCTTCCTCCATTAGCTCAGCGAATAGCAGCGGGTACGATGACACGTCTTCTAGCCCCTGTGGTGTGCTGTTGGGAATATTGTCATTCTTTAATCCTAATCTTTGACCGGCTTGATTTTTGTTTTTAACCGAGTTCAAAAAAGAAGGAGTTTCTCAATTCGACTGTATGCTTTTTGTATTTAACGCGATTACTCCACCAATGATGAATTGATTTTGATGTCTTATTTTTGTTTAGAAGGTCATACTTCAGAGCTATATCAATTTTATCGAAATTGATTCAGCGCTTTTTGTAAAAATCAACAAAAACAAAACAACATAACATACACACATGACGTTTTGGACATTCAATCTCTATTTTAACTGTAATTTTTTCTAGTTTTTTGTTTAAGTTTGTATGTATGACACGTAGGACACGTCTTAAAGTAGTTTTCTTTGTTTTTCCTAAAAAACATATTTTATTATGCAGTGGAAAGCTTGGTGTACTTACAAATTAATTCCGTCGTAGCCGGCTCCCAAGCCTACGCTGTCAACGCCTGCTACGTCGCGGATGTGGTTAATATGGGCTGCGAAGCGAAATGAATCATGTTGATTGTTCTAATAATTAAAAATAAGCTGCAATACAACTCATTAAACTGAAATAATTATCGACACTTCAAATCCTTAATCAACACTACACCAGAACATCATTTAATGAACATCTCAGGTTTTCGCGATTATTACTCATTGAAATTAAATACACTTATCGCGTATATTATAAAAAAATAACAACAAAAAACACTGGATAATATTAATTAAATAAGTGATTAATTTCAATGAAATATCATTTTGTTGCAATTTGTTAGATGTTTTGCTACGAGATTCGTAGCACTTTCGTAGCACGCATTTTCGTAGCGTTAGTAACGCAGTGAGTTCTGGGTGGGATGTGGAATGAAATATGCAGGTTTCACTTACTATTAGAAATGCGATGACCAACAAGTTAACAAGAGTTTTGAATGTTGCTTGATGAGAATACTATACAGGCTGTAAGAGGAACACTCTCGAAGCCAAAAGAAGGTAATTCGGTATGTAAAGTTTTTTTTTTATTTTTTTTGATTTTTTTTCGTAGATTAGGTCATTATAAGAAACTAATTTCAATATTTTTGTTTTATATTCAGTAGTTATTTTATTATATTATTTTGAAAATTTGAAATCTATGACGTCACTTTTTTGCACAAATATGTAGTTGCGTTGAGAAGCCAAAAAAAGCACGCGAGTAAAAATAAAAAGACATTAGAACATACTTTGACAGTGACAATGACATCTAATGTCTGCTTGTTTGTTTATGGAAACCCTAGGGTTACTAGCTCACTGATTTGCAAACAACAATTTTATTGATGTTAATATTTTATTTGTTCGATTATTAAGGGGCCTGTATACCCTCTGCAGCTCTCTCGCTCGCACATTTTCACATTATTGAAGATATAAAATCAATGAGTGTGAATTTCCAAAAAGTAACAAAATCATGTCATGTTGTCTATCGTAACATTACAAACAAAGACATTGACAATTTGATATATTTTAATTTGACACAGTAAAATGGTAACAAGTGATTTTTATTTCTCGTGTCATTTTATTCCGTCAAATTACAAGATATCGAAGCAAACATTTCTTTGTTTGTAATTTTACGATAGACTACATGACATGATTTTGTTACTTTTTGGAAATTCACACTCATTGATTTTATATCTTCAATAATGTGAAAATGTGCGAGCGAGAGAGCTGCAGGGGTATACAGGACCCTTAAGGTTCTGTGTTTTTATTCTTAGGTTGAGACATCATGTATGAATATAAATTGTTAATCATACATCAAATAACATATTAACATACGTTTAACATTATATATCGTTGTGAGTACCACCCATAATAAAAACAAATTAATCTGACGTGGTGAAAATTTATTCTATTAAATATGCGCTTCCAGTAAAAACGTTCTAAATCAGATATTTATTTCCCCGAAAAAACCATTTTACATGATTTTTCCCAACGCTTAGGGAAAAACACCCCATGTTGGCAACTCTGAAAAGAACTAGACTGTAAAACCACAGATATGAAAGAAAAATATTTTCTGTGTGACGAACAGTGTGTCAAATGTATTTTATTTTTTTATTCTTAAAAAGCACAGATAATAAAATGTTAAAACGTGACGTCATTTAGAGGCCAATGAAAGTCGAATGATTTCTTAGTTTTTTGTTAAAATAAATGGCATCTTATCGTTTTAAAAGATCAGAGTAGAAAAATAAGGGTTTGTAACATAAAATCTCGAAATGATTTCGGAATTGGCATAGGTTAATTTTTTTTAGCATACCGATTTGTACTTCTCATTATTAACCACTTTTAGTATGGGACCAAACCTGAAATAGCAAAAAAAAAATCAGCTGTTCCATACATTTTGTCGAGTGTCTATGACCATTTTCTATAGAACAGCTGATATTTTTATCGCGATTTCAGGGCCGGTCCTATAATAAAAGTTGTTCATAATGATGAGTCCTCCTTTTGGCTTCTTTTGGCTTCGAGAGTGTTCCCCTTACATCCCGTATAGAAGTTGTTTATTACCTATGGCGTCCTGCACGGTAGCGGTCTCCTTGCACGTTAGGAATGATGTGTAGAAGTTGACCATGATGAGCCCCCTGTTGGCGGCGAGCAGCCGCAGCACGGTGTCGGGCACGTTACGCGTTACGTTACAGAGAGCGCGCGCTGACGAGTGCGAGAAGAGCACGGGCGCGCGCGACACGGCCAGCGCGTCGCGCATCGTGCGCTCCGACACGTGCGACAGGTCCACCAGCATACCAAGCCGGTTCATTTCTTTCACCACCACCTGACGATAACACATTGAGAATACTCACATAGTCACAAGTCTAAGCTGTCTCAATATCGTAAATAGCCAGCGAAATATTTCGCAGTAAATAGCATTACAACTATAAAAAAAAAAAACATTATGAAGCAAACACAAGTAGTTAATTAGGTACTTATTCATGTTTATGAATGAAAACTTGTTTAAATCTGGATTGATTTTGTTATTCTTGATGTAAAATTTAATGCAACCTAGATTTTACCATTCAGTTATAACTGAGTTCTAGGGAAAGAACTGAGAAAGAACTGACACCATAATACCTTCAGGTAATCTACCTAGCATTGGACTCTATTTAGAGACAAATAAATATTTTGTATCTATACCTATTAGTTAATTTATTATCTTCGAAAACAATCTTCGAAAAATTTCAAAATGTTCGAGCGTGATGAAAACGCAAAAAGCTTGTTTTAACCTCGCTGAAAATTTGCATATTTTGTGTTAATAATACCTACTTACTTAATTTTGTTGGCAAATTTGTGCCGCAACTAACTTTTTTGCATAAGCACGTTGTATGAAATCTAAAAATAAACTTCATCTTACCATTACATATATTATATTTTGAACCGACGGGCAAATCTCTGTAAAATTAAATATTAACAACATGTTGTTTACTGGTAAATTGTTCAGCGAGAGAGCGTTTGCCTGTTTTGACCCATCGGCCAACAGGGAGTTAACTCACTTTCCACAGGTAACCACTTTACACTCGCACCTACTTAATAATTCAAATGAAAGTATGATTTTAAACAACGCCCCAGACGGACTGTCTAGACTTGTTCAGAACTCGTATGTTTTTTTTGCATATCTAATCGTCACAAACAAATGTAGAGTCCCGCGGACTGTGTGGGTCAAAAAATATCGTATAAAATGTTTTTTTTTGCGGCTTGTATGGATTCATATAATTGAGAAGATACTGCAAAAAAAAATTGGCCTAGTACCTATTAGTAGTTCGATTACCTATTTACTCTTATGATCGGACTGATGAGACTTTGTTCTTAGTAGTCCAGTGGTAGATTATCGGTAACCGATAACCGATGGGGAAGAAAGGTTCTGGAGTGGAGACCACGAACCGGAAGACGCAGCGTAGGGAGGCCTCCCACTAGATGGACCGACGACATTGTGAGAGTCGCGGGCATCCAGTGGATGCAAAAGGCAGGCTGTCGTTCAGTGTGGAGGTTAAAGGGGGAGGCCTATGTTCAGCAGTGGACGTCTTCTGGCTGATGATGATGATGAGATTATCGGAGACTACTAAGCCTTTTATTTCGATGTTAACACCATTTTTATTCCGATGATCAGACTAGTGATTTGTTTTCTTTCTTAGTTTAATAAGTTATTGGATGATGAAGGATGCAAATCTGGATACCTATTTTTTTTTTCATTTCATTCGTCTGGAGTTACAGAACATCGAATAAATGAGGCTTTTAGTTTGATGTTTACCTACATGTCTTGTGATCAACCGCCAATATATCTTAGGTTCGCTGCGTCGAGCACAAGTCTTTGTTGGTACCGATATAATCTCGTAGGTATTATAGTCATACCAACACTGATCGCTCTCTATACGGCTGTCGCCACTCTAGTAAAAGTTCCAAAGACATGTAATTGCACTTTAAGTTTCTTCTACACTCATCTGACATGCCTCTAATGCAATGTTTTGGAATCTCGATTGTTTAAACCACTGGAAAGTTTCTAAAACGAAATGAAAGTACAATATTTATTGTCGATTGAAAGTGGCTCCGGAAGTAGGCACATACAGTCCCACTGCCGGCCAGCAGTTAATTGAGTTAGACGGACCAATGAGTAACTTTTTCACTGAACTCGAGTTTTCCCTCATACAGGCTGGCTGAGAGGACACATAGGTACGTATACACGTGAAAGTGTAGGTATATCAGTCTGTCTGTAGGTACTGTCATCAAGCTTTATTTTATAGAGTGGATTGCTTGGATGGATTATTGCATTCGTGCAAAATATAGTAAATTTTAAAACATTGAATAAAACCTACATAAACATTTTAGCTTATAGCTAACACAAGTACAATTTCCATAAGTCTGATGCATTTATGCTCTTTTACTAGATTATTTTTTTAACGTTTCAGTTCAAAATTAATTTTATCGGATTTATTTTGTAAAGAGATTGGTATATTTAATGAGGAAGGTATTTATGTTTAACGTATTATTGAACCCTTCGAATATTTTAGTGCAGTAAGAACTATTGAACCTAAGCTAATAATTCAATGCTAAATGCTAAGCTCTGAATGAGACCCGGTGAACTGGCAGACGCTTCACAAAAACTCCAAAGAATGAACCATTGAAATGAACTGCAAACAAGGTTCCTGTCTCCTGTTTGAATATTTATTATAAAGAGCTCTATTGTTCCAGTGGCTTTAGTAGGTAGCTCGAGTTTGTTTAATTAATTGCTAACTTTGCGGAACCCTAAGGATTGAGGGTTCGCGGCTGCGGCAGACAAATTTAGAATGAGATAAATTATTGTTATTAGTTTTATAGTTCAAATCTGCGTCAAATATTATCTAAAGCTAAAGCCGAAACGGGTCAGTTTTCTGACTGGTAAACGAGATCCACAAGCAGCAAGATGACTAGCGGATAATGGAAGGAAGGAGTGCTCGTAATCCTCGAAGATAAAGTAGGTGCCTATTAACCAAACAATGGTGTAACGGTAGTTTTCCTTCCTTCTCATCGAGAAGGTAGTTATAAGTACGGCGCTTACGTATGCCTGCGTTACACGCAGTGAGCGGTTTTAACAAAAGAAAATATTTCGAAAAGTATCGTTGGAGGTAAACAAAGAAGTGCACTAGCGAGCAGCCCGAGTTCATACAAAGCGAAATATTGCACTGCGCCAGGATGTTTATGATTATGGCACACTCAGTCTGCTCACGACCAACGTCGAGCGACGTCTCAATCTTACGGCTTCGTGTTGAATACTTAGCCGTTTCAATATTGTTGAACACGCGACTTTTATGTCTGTTTCAACTTTTAAGAATCTATTAGCACAAGACATTAGTATAAGTAGTAAATGCATTGCAAGACTAATGATGAAAACTTACCGTACATTACTACATTAGATTTGTGAGATGTTTCAACGATATTGTCACCATTGTCACAAGCTGGACTTATTACGTAACTTCTTTCTGCCTTTGCTTTCATGAAAGCCAGGCTGGGCTTCATGGAGGCCAATTAAGGCAGGGCGCATACGAGGACACTTTTGTGTCTTGTGTCGGATACAGAAATTAAATATTCATTGGTAGCTTACCAATGAATATTTGATTTCTATATAAACAGTATGAAATCAGCCACTCTCTGCGCAGACTTTGTGTCCAGTTGCTGTGGACACTTTTGTGTCTTGTGTCGGATACAAGCTACCAATGAATATTTGATTTCTATATAAACTACAAAATCAGCCACTCTCTGTGCAGACTTTGTGTCCAGTTGCTTCCATGCACACGTTTGCGCAGCGCTTTATAGCCTTCGTGAAACCTTCGGCTGTTATGAAGCCCAGTCTAAATTTCTTGAAGGCAAAAGTCATTACCAGAAAATGTCCATGACAAGGGTGGTGCTTACTACAGGAATGAATCAGTTGGCATAGCAAGATAAAGGTGGAATATGAAGACAATCCAGAAGGTGGATAGGAAACGCTGTGGATGATAATAAATAATCACAAGGAGAAGGAACTAATTAAACTCGCAATGGCACTTAAAAACCAAATGTACCTGAATGTCACAACCAACGAAGCAAGAGATTAAGAGATAAAACAACCTTTACTAATTTTCCTTTTCCCTTCTAGTCTTGGCAAGCTTTGAGCCTAAGCCTTGATAAAATACCTCCAATTCGCTTGGGACGCTACTTTGTACAGAATTGTCTACGTAAAAGCTATGGCGATGAATCTAAACGAGTTAGATGTTTAAATAGATTAGGTACATTTCTCGGAAACGCGTAACTTACAACCCTTTTTGCTCCGGAAACTTTGAAGGTCTTGTTTCTTTTTAATTTGCATTTTTAGATTTAAACCTTACAAATGCCCCAAGAGGACGTAAATTAATAATGTTTTCACTTCTCATGCTCGTAAATTTCTTTTTTACGCCCGGTGTGAGCGGACTAAAACAGTTTTTATGTTGTAGTGCATAAAAGTCTGTTTTTACGCACTAGTGCATAAACAGGTTTATTATTATTTAATATCAATCAAAGAGGTTCAGTTCATAATAAATTTTATATAAGAAGTTTGGCTGGGTCTTTAATAATAGCCATTAGGGTTAAATACCCAACAAAACTTTTATCGATTAATAAGAGAACATTGTAAAAGTTTCAGTTTTAACTTTAATTTGAGATATATTACCTACTTATAATATCACTGTTTCATTTCTTCGTAATTTAAGTAAAAGCCAAGTGTATATATCGTGTGTAAAACCCATTTTATCATCGATTTAAATATTCGCCCTCGCCTTTGGCAGGGGCTGATAAACATATCGACTAAAATGGATTGTTTTATGCACTCGTTGCACAATCTACTATTAATGCGATTTTTTCCTGTTCTGATCAATGTGGACTGAAAAGGTAAATCACAACTGATAACTAATAATATGATTAATGACTGAATGTGTGTAAAAACTAACGAAGAAAGAAGATAATCTTAACCAACAAAAAGTTACTTAATTTTAATACTGTAAAGTCACGTCAGTCTTCACTCGATGTAGGCACACCAGCCTATGCTGCTCACCTATCACTAAAACATTAAAAAATTACCCTGAAGTGGGAAATTAATTAATAAGTAATGTAGGTAGAGCTACAATACCTTGCCAAACGGTGTGAGTCCGCCTCGAAGTGAGGGCTCGACTCTGTCCGCTCCGGCACACTCTGCCCACGGAGTGTCGCAGGTGGAGGTGAGCGTCAGGTACCGCACGCCTACTTGGTACAGGGTCCTCAATACACCCAGAGAGCCTCCTATTGCATGTCCTCCCTCCACGCCTACCAGCGAGCAGAGCCGGTGGTTGGCGTGCGCTGATACTATATCTGTCAACAAATATTTATACTTCATACCTATGCAATAAAATAAAATAATATTATAATATGTTTTAAATGTTTATCGGGACTTATCACGTATTATTTAATATAGGTATAAAATATGTACCTTTCGCTCGACGTTTCGACCATGTTACAATGGCCGTGGTCACGAGCTGACTCTGACTGACAGTCAGCTCGTGACCACGGCCATTGTAACATGGTCGAAACGTGGAGCGAAAGGTACATATTTTATACCTATATTAAATAATACGTGATAAGTCCCGATAAACATTTAAAACATGTGTTCAAATCGCGAAAGTTTAAAAATTACTAATATTATAATAAATAAAATAAGTAATATAATTAATAATAATACATAATGTAAATGTATAGAATTTTTTAATACCATTGACGTGTAAATTTATAATTATGAATAAATGACTTTGACTTTATGCAACCAACCTATGAGACCAACCCCGAACACCCGCAAAAACACATCATTATGAGCCTATAATGTTTGTCCTATACTCGACATAGGCCTCTCTTGAATAGCACAATATGAAAAGATCTTCTCCACGCATCTAAGCATCAGCCAACTTTCGCAAGCTTTCGCTCTGTCTTGCTTGTATATATTTTTTCGATCAGAGAAGGAAATCTCGGAATAAACCAACAATCTGGGTGTCTTCAAGTCGAGAGTGAATAGGTTTCTTCTCGGCAAGCGTGCTCCATCGTAGGCATCATCGCTTAACATCAGGGGAGTCGGCGGTCAAGCGCAAGCCTATTTATAATTTAAAAAAAACGGTATTGTAGCCCCGTAAGGCACGAGTCTGTTTCTGCATTCGACCCGGTACCATACGTAGTGACTCGTCACTCCTGTAGGCAAGGGCGTAGCCAGGATTTTCGTTATTGTAGGGGGGAAGTTGGGGGCAAATGCAATGTTATTTAAAATTATTAACTCTTAGGTTTGGAAGTTCTTTTTAACAAGCGGTTACCCACATTCTCCTAGAGGGAGGGCATCTGCCCCCCTCTGCCCGTACCTGGCACGGCCTTGCCCGTGGGTACAGCTGGTTAGGTCGACTGGGTAGTGTAGGTTCTTGGCATGCCTGCGTTACCTAAATCGCATCCCAGGTGATGTAGCTTCCATGGCAAAAAAGTTACCTGCGGCTACCATATCGGCTTATTTAACCATGGGCGCAGGTGTATTTCAGACGCCCTTGTAGATGCCAGTAAAGATTTTATTAACAACTATGTAGGTATAAATAGTATAGTAGTACACTTATTGACCGCGCGCTATTATCCAATACCGTTTCCAATAACATAATCTATCAATGTCAGTTCTGAAAGAAAAGCTCATCAAAGGTAGTCTATAGGTACAGCTATTATACTGTACCGAGTAGATTGAAGTAGGTGTGACGTGCTCCTGTTACATCTCACTATTTGGCTGGTAGCTTTGTGTACGACACAATCCAATCCAAAACCACCTGTCTATTTTATCCCAGTAGAGTATGAAGTATCTATGTGGCAGTTTGCTAATAGATTGTGTTAAAACTTGGCGAAGATGTTTTTTTTGGTAGCTTAAAACTTACGAGCAAAGATAATTATGGTAACTACAGGCACCGTATCTAAATCCGGGATAAAAAAGTCTTTGTGTAAATTCGGGGTATAAGGTACCTCTTGGCAAAATTTAAATGCCAAGTTCGTTCGGCCTTTACAAAGTTTAGTGGGAACCATAGATCAGACAAAGGGATGTATGGTAGAGTGGCGTGGCGGGTGCGAATCTATCAGCCCTAAATCAGGATTGCTTGCCTTTAGCCTTTAGTCGAAATCACCCTGCAGACATCCGTGCCGCCCTTTTTTTAGTTCATTGGTATCGCTAAAAGTTTCTAGTGTGGGTGAAAAATTTGTACCTAAGTGTACAGTACTTATGTAGTTTAGCAGTATAGTGACAAAAATGGGTGAAACACGGAGACATTTGAATACGAACGATAATTTTATTGTCCTAAGGCATATCCCTTGTTTGTCTAAAGTGGGAATAAACACACACACACTAACTATAAACACATACCAACTCTCAAACTGTCGTATAACCAATATAAGTGTGATTTTGAATTTACAAAGTATCAGACTTGACAGGTGTACCTACCTATTCTATGATAGTCTTGCACATAATGCAAGTAACCTGCTTAACAAGCACGCGCGTGAGAGAGCCTGGATGCATGTATGTAATGATACAAACATCCTTCTCAAGATGCGTAGTGTTAGCAGTTAGCACAGCACTTGAAAAGTTCGAAGTAAACTCGCGGTTCTTTTCCAAACTAAAGAATAAACAACAATTCGGATTATCTATATACACATAAAAGGCTTTGTCCTGAATGACTGACTGATGGATCAACGCACAGCCTAAACCGCTGATCGTAGAGACCTGAAACTTGGAGGGTGTGTTCTTTGTATGACGTAGGCATCCGATAAGAAAGGATTTTCCGATATTCTACCCCTAAGGGGGTGAAAAAAGGGGGCAAAGTTTGTATGGGACAACGTGATTCCTTGGTCCAATCTACTTCAAAATTTGCATAAACCTTTTTTAACAGAATTGATCGAAGACGTGTTTCGTAATTTATTGAAATTCATCCCCTGACGGGGTTAAAAAGGGTTAGAAAGTTATTTTGGCGGTGATTTGCTACGAAGTTGATATCAATACTTCTTAGTGCTTTTGATTTTGCTTTTTTTATTACTTTTTATTTTGACACATGTTTGAAAACTCAACCCGACTTTATTCAAAAAAGGTTAAACTCACTTGAACACATAAGCAATACTCTTTAAACTTGAAATTTCTCGAAAGTCACCGTGATATATTAGTACCTCATTTGAAGGTCTCTAAGCTTAAAGACTTTATAGAGGTTATGCACTTTTAGGACACGGCCTGCCTTTTAAGGACGTTTGTTGTGTATACCTAATACTTATAGTTATAACTTAGAAGTTTAATTTAATGTTTATTGTTTTTCGCATATTTTTTTTACATATATAAATTGTCTGTGTTGTTTTTTTAATGGGAGCAGTGTTGGTTATCTTTGGGAAATTAATCTTCTATAAAAAAAATTAAAAATTATTATTATTATAACTCTTTATTTCGATACATTCACGGGTATAGCCCGGATCTTTGAGAGGCATGGGGGGGGGGGGGGGCAAAGCCAACCCCAAGAGGCCCTGTTGAATAAAAAAAATACAATTATGGGGGTGTGTATAAAATGGAATATAAAACTATTGTACAATATGGGATAAAAAATCTGGGCTATTGAGGCAACTTGTGGATAGAAAAACAGATCTATAGGATGAGATACGGCACCTGCCGTATCCTGTCTCATCTCAAAATAAATTTAGTCAGGTGATGACTTGCCACCCACTAAATGGGCCCTCAATAGAGGCTGCCGCATCGGAGAGGCAACATTGGCGTGGGTGGCTTAGGGTGTAGAGAGGTGTGTTGCACTTTCACTAAGAGCTACTCGCGGCGTTATGTTAACCCGCTTGATCTGAAATATTGATGGGTTTGAAGAAAGAACGTGGTCAATGTATCGAGGATTTTTTATGGGAAATGGATACGGCGTTTGTAACTTTAATGTGTCTGATACAGGATCGGAATAAAGGAAAGAGGTCGCATCTTTGACATGTATTTTTTTCCGGGTCAAATATTGTTATTTAACTATTTAAAAATGATTAATAACCCGTCAAATTAGGTATAACCCCCCGTTAAGGTGGAAATGTGAAGGGGTATAACATTAGGTTAAATGCACTGTGTGTACAAGTTGTGTTATGTTGAACTAAATTCAACAAAAAAAGAGATTGTAAAAAGTTTTTCTGTGATATCTCGTAAGTTTTTAAACGTGGTAATCTACAATTTAATATAAAATTTACATTAAACACCGCAGCACAGAGCATTCCGTGGTGCACTCACCTAAATACATATTTAATACGCGCATAGTTTATATGAGAAAAATAAAGTCTCCTCTGTATACTTATATGCTCAAACATAATTTATTCAATGTTTAATGTAGAAATATACATTATTTAAAAACTCCTCCGTTTCCTAAAGTTCATCGATTAGCATTTAGGATAAATCGGTAATTGTAATTAACTTAATTTGAATAACAAAAACAATCGAGGAAAAGAAATTCGTAAATTAATTAGGTTAATTTAAAAAAAAAAAACCGAGTCAAAACAATGAGTTTTTCATGCAAATAGGTTGGATGTTTTGCATACAACCTTTATCAGATTTTTCATGAGAAGTGACTTATGCTTTTGTAAAAAGTACTTTTTCGTAATGCTATAAAATTACTTAGTTCTCGTCCACGAAAAATAACTGAATAAATTAACTGATTTTTACTTGTTAACAAGTAATTATGTGAGGCAAATAAGTATATAAATATTTATTGTAATAACCCTCTTTCTGCGTTGGGCGTTAAAAATGTAGGTAAATATAGGATAAAGCTTGTTTTTCTCAAACACGGTTTAATGTGTCTATAGTTTAAAAAATTCACTTTGACCAAAATTTTACTTCAAGGTCTCGACTTAGACCTTGAAGTAATTAGTAGCCAACTTTAGTCTCGGCTAATATTTTATCACTACATTTATTTCTTAATATAATTCTTATTCTTCTTAATAAAGAGGTTTGATTACGATTTTCTACCAAAAAGGGGTAAAAGCACAGACGGTACTTAGGTTCTGTGCGGTAGGTAGTTTTTTGACCTTTGCATTGCGGGACTGTCAGAGCCATAGAGGGACAGTGACATACAGGGACTAACCCATCATTGGTTTCATCGCATACTTTTTCTTCAGCTATATACAGCAAAGAGTAGTATTATAAAGGATACAGTGAAGCCAGCTGAATATCATTGTCGAAATTCCTACACGATATCAATTATCCCCACTTGATTCCCACGACATGTTGATCCACCAACGGTAGGCAGGTATTGTGTCTGTAGGCCGTAAATCTATAGCTAGCTTGAAAACCTTTTCCCATCCTCAAACCTTTTTGCGTGATAATTGGGATGGAATGTAACAAAATGTTCCCTCGATTGTAGGTACTCTTTCTTATTAATATAGCTCGTTCCGTCACTAACGAGCTGTGTTCTAGCCAAGCGGAAGTATAGCAAAGTTTTTAGATTTGATTGGGTACTTTTATCATTTACGTACCGCTCCCCGCGGTTTCATCTTCGTGGTTATTCTGTCAGGAACCGTACATTTTCCGGGATTTATTTTATGCATTTAATTAAGTACATCTGCTATTAATTTATCCCTTTTTATTTACAGACATAAAATAATTGTCATTTTCAGATACTGAAACTTGGTTCATAGTACAAGCTATAAATAAGCCACCAGGGATGTTTTTTTTCTTCAAAACTTAGATGCTAGTCATTGTTTTAATTAAATGTTTAAAGTTTGCCCCAAAATATATTTTATTTATATTTTTTCGTGAACATCATCCACGAAATGTTTATGAAAAGTACTATACAAGGGTAAAAGTACTACAAAAAGTACAAACAGGGCATTTATGGATTCACGTTTGCTGATTCTGATTTTCACATTCGTTCACATATAAATAAGCTTATTCTTGGGAACGTAACATAGCCTTTATGTTCACTAGAAATATTGTACAGAACATAAAAGAGTTAGTGCAGCCTAGCTGCAAGCACAAGCAATTTGTATAAAAAATACACCAACTATGTTTTCTAGTTATCTCACAAGCTACGTGAACCCTGCGTGAACCTAACTTTATGTTACAGCTCTGGAAGTTGGGAACCTAGTACTGAGATAAGAATCGAACAATATATAACTGAGATTGATATGAATAGATTGAATCGGCACTCACAACACAGCAGTTTTATGAACTTGAGGTTCAGGCTTTAGTCCTTCAACTGTCTTTGGGCAATCCAGCTGGTTTTTTTTTCATAGGTAAAGTAGTAACGTTGTATTTTGTTAAGTAAATAAAGGTTTTTGCTTGATAAGTACAGTTTTTTACCTGCTGAGATATCATGTATATAAATCTACATTAAATATACGTTTAGCTATTCTTACATTACCAAAGAAAATACAATAAAGAAAACGCACAGATATCTACTATTCTCAATTATTATACTAGTCGGAGATTTGTGTAGTAGACAAACAAGCGACGGGCCACCTGATGGTAAGTAGTCACCGTCGCCTATGGACATGGTTTACAATTTTTCAGAGGGATCCCGTCGTTAAATATGTCTATGGCTCGAATCAAAAGAGGTTGTTGTTGGGTATGCTTTGAAAGTGGAATTTTAAGAACATCTGAATTTTAATATGCCTTTGTGAGAAGAACACCGTAAAAGCGAAACGACCTACTAGTAAAATGTCATATTATGCCCTTCTTCTTTCACGCATCATCGGATCGACAGATTTTTTTGGATAGGGATAGTTGGAAAGCCGGTGAGTAACATACTTCGTATCCCGGAAAAAATTAAGTTTCGTTAGAGAATAACCACGCAGATGAAACCGCAGGGCACGGCTCGTAATCAAAAAACTAATAATTCCGCTTGGCTAGAGCAGTACAGCTCGTTAGGGACGGAACGAGCTTTACTAATAAGAAAGAGTACCTACAATCGAGGGAACATTTTGTTACATTCCATCCCAATTATCACGCAACAAGGGTTGATGACGTGTAAAGGTTTTCAAGCTATCTACAGCCTGCACACACATAATACGTACTTGCCTACCGTTGGAGGGTCAACATGTCGTGGGAATAATTGATATCGTATAGGAATTTCGACAATGATATTCAGCTGGCTTTACTGTATTGGCTGAACAAAAAGTATGCGACGAAACCCAATGATGGGTTAATTCCTATTATGCCACAGTTCCATTGCTACGGTCAAAAATTACACTACAGAAAAGTCCCTCTATGGCATAGAGGGAAAAAATTCGCGGCATAGCATAATTATACTCTATGCTCTATGCCATGGATTATTTTCTTGTACAATTGAGAACATAACTTACTTGGCAACATTGCTTTGATTTCACTTATTCGGTAACTTAGCTTATAATTAATTTTATCCTACTAATATTATTAACGCGAAAGTTTGTATGTATGGATGTATGGATGTTTGTTCCTCTTTCACGCTGCAACTGAACAACAGATCGACTTCATTTTTTGCATGGGTATAGTTCAAGAGCCAGAGAGTGACATAGGCTACTTTTCATCATCACTATCACCATTTTTCATCACTACGCGGGTGAAACCGCGGGGCGCAGCTAGTATAAAATATTTAAAGTCATTCATTTTATTATATACTAGCTGCGCCCCACGGTTACACCCGCGTGGATTACTCCTTATAACATCAGCTTTCTGCTAGTAAAAGTCCCGTCAAAATTGGTCCAGCGGTTTGGGAGTCCACAATAGATTTTTAAATATGGCACTCTCTGGCTCTTGAACTATACCCATGCAAAAAATCAGGTCGATCCGTTGTTCCGTTGCAGCGTGAAAGAGGAACAAACATCCATACATCTATATGTACATACAAACTTTCGCGTTTATAATATTAGTAGGAAGTAGGATATAGATAAGCAATAGTTGTAAAAATATGTAAGTTCACAAACATCAAGGACCCTAGAGTCCCAGGAGCTGCACTAACTTCGATAAAAAACTTGGCTAATAAAATATTTCTGTTTTCATCAGTAACAATCTACTCGTGTAGCTTCCTTTCGCGTATGCAAAAATTAATTCTTTATTACAAAATTTTCTTTAAATAGTATTTTTATCACAAATATATCCGCGTTTGACTCACAAACGCGGTCGCAAATATACTCGCCTGTTGGTAAGCGACGATGTGGTTGAAGATGAACCACGCAGACTTAGTAGATCCTATTCACTCTGAACTTGAAAAGCCTTGGCCTAGAAATTCGGATCTACAGTCAAAATACATCGTATTTTTTTACTGTTTCCGTGTGCAAGTATTCGGTTTCCATGTTATAAATACGACAAAATGATATTTATTACTCACTGTTTGTCGGAACTGCGGCCCTATTATAGAAGTTTGATCGTGATCGAGAGTGCATGCCGTCCCGTTCGCATCTACTTACTCGCACCACGTGAGATGGCACGCGATCACGATCACAATCCGAATCATGATAAGACATCTATAATAAGGCATCTGTTTGTTTGAACTTAAAGTCACAGAGTAGAATGAAACAGTCTTATTTCTAGGATCCCCACAACATTTGGTAAGAGCAGTGAAGTTAAACCACAGTAGTTAATTTCCTATTTGTAAATAGGTATTGGGTAGATAAGGTACCTAAATCAGATGGCTATCTATGTCATCATCATCGCAACTTATTTAGCCCACTACACGGAATTAATTGGGGAAACCATCGAAAGAGTCGTAAATTATCCCATATTCAGCGCTTTCTCATCCATGTGCTTTCGCAAAATTTGTATGAACGTTCTCACGCCATCGCTGACCACAATCTGTCAGAGACTTACGTACTCTTCCTGTCGTCACCGCATCTTGCAAATTTTCGTGACTACCTCAACTAAGTTAAGTTTGCAGGGTTTGATGTCTTCCATTTTAGTCTTTCTTCAGGTCTCTGTATTTTGAACTCTACATGTTTACTAGTTGCGCCCCGTGATTTCATCTACATTGAAATTACCTCATGAATCTTACACTTTCCGGGATAAAACGTCACTCAGATTCTATATAACTCAACGGCCCTTCGACTATCTCTATACAAAACGTCAACTCTCTTGCTGCGTGAAAGACGAAGAAACCAACAAATAAACAAACTTTTGCATTATATAATACTAGGTGTTGTATGCGACTCCGTACGCGTAGATTTTCATTATCAAACTTCAACCTCTATTTGCCACCCTTAATACGGATTTTTCGCAAAATTTCACAGGAACCTACATTCAATAAGAAATCCTACCTAACCCCACCTACCTATCTGTCAAATTTCATCTTTGTAGATCAAGTATTTTTCGAGATTTCGTGGTGAGTCAGTCAGTAAATTAGTAAGTGGATTTCTATTTTATACACTTACCTTATATTATATAAGTAGATTAGTATATAATTTTAATCTTTACTATACTAATAATATGCCAAATGTTTAGATAGGTAGAACCTAGTAGGTAAGTCAGAACACAGATCGTGTTTCAAATCAATGTAGATATTGTGTATATTGTTATTATACATAGTGTTCGTGAATCGGGTTACCTTCAGCGGACGTGCACAGCGTAAGTTGTGGATGATACTTCTCAGTGAGCCGCTGGATGAGGTCGATTTGCTCGAACGTCAGTTGCACGGCGTCACGGTGCTGTGAGTCGCACGGCACGTACGCAGCCCAGAACTGAACACATCAAACATGATTAAATATCACGCACGACTCGCGTGACTCTGCGGCACACCAACTGAATATGAAACACTGAGGGCACGCCCCTACATACTGAAGTTCAGTCCGCTCAGCAGGCACAGTCAAATTAAACAGATTCGTAGGTGTCGACAACGTGTCATGATTCATTATTAAACGGATGCCTCGGTTTCTGTCACCTTTGTACCTAATCATCGCGTACGTTAATTCGCTACGCTTGTAATTTTCATTGCTTTTGTCCTACTTGACAGCAGGTTAAATTGTAAATGACGATTCCAGGCACATGCTTATCTCTGGTTGAGGGATTTGCATTTAATTGATGGACTCTATCATTAAACGACTTTTTAATTACTGGACGTGTCATTTTCTAAAAATCGCTCCGTAAAACGCTAAATACTTTGACATTAGTGCTGGACACTTATGCCTATTAAAATTTTCAAGTTGAAATGGCAATGGGCAGGCCACATCGCTCCAAGAACCGATAACCGATGGGGAAGAAAGGTTCTTGAGACAAAGAACATTATTATAATTTGTTCTATTATATCTATAATTTTATTCTAAACAGATGTTGTGGCGGGAAGCGACCGCGTTTTTTTTTTGGTCGGGACCAATTTGGGTGTAGGTACATAATAAGTATACTAAACTTGTACATTCGTCAAAGACTAAAGTTTATATCTAAGAGGTCCCAAAGGGTTCGTTTTTCTCAATCATTGCATGGATATTCCCGTAAAGATATATAAAAACGTTTTGGGATAATTTTACTTCTATATCCTCCAAGGATAATTATATTTTAACAATTAATTAAAACGTTGCCTAACAATCCAGATAACTATGACTACTATGAGCTAATCACAGGACATCACCGTGAAATGAAATTCGTTGTTTATAAATTCGAACATAACCTCTGAGTCACCTCTTTTGAGTGAAAAAACGTAATGAAACCTCTTTGCATTATAGCATCCGAGCACTCGTGCACTTCTTCAAGAAGTGGACACATTAAATAGGATCGATTTATTCAAGGCAAGCGTGCTGCATTGCATCGTAGACAGCATCATCGCTTAACACCAGGCGAGATGGCAGTCAAGTGCAAGCCAATCTATTGATAAAAAAAAAATTAAAAACATATTTGAAAAGAAAAGATTTTTTATCACAAAGATAAAGTTGATATTGTGTGAGTGCGTTGGCAGATAGGTAAATAAATAATTCTAAAACTCATCAAAATCGTGTCAGTAAGCTGTGCGACGGAGTTGAAACAATCGAGCTCGCTATCAATCGGATTCAGTTCATTGTACCGTATATCTCGGAGATAATTCCGTACCGTTGCCACCAGTTACTTACACATTAATCATCTAGGGAGCATCGGACGCTGGAGTACTTTTCAATAACAATAGATAAACGATAAAAAAGGCGCTAATAACTTTCAGAGTAAACAACGAATTAATTATCTCACCTGCGCGGAAACTCTGCCTTGTTTTAATCTCGGCAGGTCTGTATGACTCCAAGAACTCGTGGCCCACGGCGATATAGTCCGCAAGTCTTCGTCAAAGCTAAAGCAAACAAATTCTTCATTAAATGAAGTCGGCACATAAAAGTTTGCAGTCAGCGACACTGCTTCAGGCTGTTTCTTATTTACTTTTCAGCGCATTTGACTGCCGCTCTAGGATGCATCTGTGTCAGCTTTTACGACAGAAATTAGGTCTTTGTACATACAACCCAACACCAGAAAATATAGTAAAACGTAGCAAACACTCATAACCGAATCGAATCCCGTCGCACACGCGTCGGAAACGACCTGGCTTCGGGCCAAAACGTCCGTCAACCGTACAACATTAACCAAAAGTAGGAAAGTATAATTTCTTTGTGCTAAGCTCCGGTTACTGAAGATTTTCTTTGTTGTTAATCTTACGTTTAAGACACCTGTTAGCTCAAGCCAGCTATAAATTGCGCAGTGAACATTTCTGTACAATTTCTTGTTCCCTTATTTTTTTTTATTGCGAGTTGGAAATGCAGTTATTATGCAGTTATGCTATGGAGCAAAATAAAGTTCGAGGTAATATCAAGTGTAGATGCAGATTTATCTGGTAACACAGGGTGTTTGATATTTATTTATACTGCTATTTTCTCGTGAATTTACATACAGCTTTGTTGGGTGAATCTGTAACTCGACAGATCCACAGGTGGAATGCGACCTGTAGTCCTAAATAAACAAGTAAAACATTGCGAGTCTAAAACTGAAATGTGATTCAACACAATTCATCTTTACTACGAGTAGAATTATACAGTAGGTACAGGTAAGATAAGTAGGTACCTCGTGTACCTATGGCAAATTGATATCTAATGTATTTTTTATAACATAAATTACATACTTGTTTCAAATGTTTATTAGAACTTATTGCGCAATATTCTCGCGATACAGTCAGTGTTGTGTCGTAGTGTAAACCCTGCGAATTTTCAAGATCAAGTGAGGGTAGAAGAACAAAACATCCGCACTTCTCGCCGAACCACAGAAGACAGAACTCATTCGCAGTTTTCAGTCAGCTCGTGACCACGGCCATTGTAACATGGTCGAAACGACGAGCGAAAGGTACCTATAATTACCTAAATAAAATAATGCACGATAAGTCCCGATAAGCATATAAAACGTGTTGAAATCGCGAAAGCTTAATTTTTTTGTTATAAGTTGTGTGTTTTATTGTTATAGGTATACTTATAGATTAGAAAGATAATATATTTCTGTTATACTACTCTATTACTTTTCACACTTCTTCCGAAAGTGAAATAGGTAGGTACCTACTCAAACCCCAGGAAAATAAGCGTCTTATTCAAAATTTAAAAAAAGCAAAATTTTTTCCTGAACGGAATACCGAATGCCAATAAATTTGATTTTTATTCAGACACAAAATTGGAAAGTGGCCCCGAGGGGCTTCCTTAGGATCGTTTTTGTGAAGCGACGGCAATGTTGTGAACGATTCTCCCTCTACGTAGTCATGACATAAGCATTATGTTTATGTAAGCTGTTCACTGTTCCGTCTTGGAGTAAATTATTCGTAAACACAAAAGGTTTCCATTCTGAGCAGGGTTCGACCGCACTGTTCAATCATGTTACACGATAAAAGAAAGACAGCTGAAAATTAGATTAGAGCTACTCATTCTATACCCACATTACTTTATGATAAAACTAAATTAAAAAATAGCGACAGCAGACGCAAGGAGCCTAGTCTACTTCTCAAAAAATCCTGTAACCTACTACCCAGCTACCCACACAAACATCATCATCACCCATTAAATGTCCACTGCTAAACAAATACCTCCCTCTTAGAGAGGTGTGTTGCCATAATCCCCACGCTTGGCAGGCGGCTTGGGGATCTCAGTACGTTTACCGTGTACTAATAGGACGCTGCTGCTCATCATCCGGTGGTTCTGTTAGCAGTATTAAGACATAGCCTGGTCCCACCAACTTACTTTGTCTAGAAACCTACTAACGAGTAGGTACCTACAAAAACAAAAAAAAATACAGTAGGTAAATATTATTGTTACTAGCTGTTGCCCGCGACTTCGTATGCGTAAATCTTAAAATAAATTTACGACCGCTTTATTACCACTCGAAAATTCGACCCTTTTTCATTATCCTCTCTTGGCAGACTTCTTCACCACATAGCATCTATCTGCCGAATTTCAGCTTCGTCAGTCAAGCAGATTTCGAGATTTCGTGACGAGTCAGTGAGTGGTATTTCGCTTTTATACTGGGTGACTGGTGAGACCAAGGTGTGACAGTGACAATATTCGGGGATAACGTTGTAGGTACTCATCATTATGGTCAACTTTTACAATTGGACCAACCCTGAAATCGCGAATAAAGTAAAAGTTATTTATAATGATGAGTACAATGATCTCCCCGAATAATAATATTGCTAGTCTCACCAGTAATCTAGTAGGTATTTATAGATTTTATTTATATTACACGAGAATTACTCACGTAAGATTAAACCGGTTACTTTGACTATAGTTTCTACCGCATTAGGCGGTTTGGTGGTGAGTAATTCCCGTGTAATATAAATAAATGTGTGAAAGCCACGTCAGTTTTCATAATAGTAGATAGGTAACAAAAAAACAATAACCCTCTCATTACACTACTTTCACCAGGTACCTACCGAATCCTATATCTATCGAATATAGTTCCCAATAAGTCAGATGTACCTACTGTTCGACCCAATGCTACTATTATATTATTTTCCCGAATTAGGTACAGTGCAAACTAGTTCGGGATACAGACGCTTCAATATATAAAATGTACCGTTACTAAGTTCTCAATAAATGATATATTTTTTACTGGGCAAGTGCCTTTATTAACTAAACAAAATATAAGCTAAAACTAAAAGTACAAATACAGTTAGACTGCCCATAGACCGTTGAAGGTCTAAAGACAATCCAAATGCTCAAGCCCACTACCAGTTGGCAGCGTACCCAGCATGCTGGCGGCATTACCACGTTGAATAAATGATTGATCGATTGTTATCTTAGACCACACCGCCACTTAACATCGGTGAAACACGTAGCTTATGGGTAATAAACAAATGTTCATGTTAATAATTAGTGTACTGACCTAAAGTCCTTAATTTTATTGTGTAAAAATTTCCTTATATTCCAAGGCAGGTCGTTGTGTCCGTCGACGAGCGGCGAGTCGTGCAGCAGTCGCTCTGCGAGGCGGAGTCGCTCGTGCAGCGGAGCGCCCGGCGGCGCCCGCAGCGCCAACGGGCCCGCTACGCACGCCGTGCCCGCTACCAGCACCAGCACCGCCACGCAGCACCACCGCCGGTGCCACACTGTGAAACCTAACACGTTACTCGCTCTCAGCTGGTTACCATATATTAGTTACAATCTGGGTGTCTTCAAATCACGACTGAATCGGTTTCTTCCAGGCAAGCATGCTCCATCGTAGACCGCATCATCGTTTAACATCTGGCGAGTAGGCGGTCAAACGCCAACGCCTATTAGCTATATAATAATAATGAATCCCTGTTTACCTTGGTCACGCCATGACTTGAGAATGACTTTACCGATTGCATGGCGTGACCAAGGTAAATAGGGATTTATTCTTATATAGATAGATAGGCTTGCGTTTGACCGCCAACTCGCCTGATGTATGCGCCAACCCTCAGATCAAACAAACGAAGGAGATATGCCTTAGTAGTAGTATGTTTATCGTTCGTGTTTAAAACTCTCCGTATTTCATCCACTTTTTTCACTATACTACGTGCATACTACGTATGAATCAGAATCAGAATCAGAATAAATTTATTGCAATAACTGTGTACAAAAGATGTTCTTATTAACTAGAGTATCAACAGATTGCCCATTTCGGGCGTGCAATTTTTATGTTTAAAACTAACTAAAAACTAAATAATAATTAGGTACACATAAAGCGTTTACACTACACATTACTCATAAAACTAACTATTAATTATAAATAAAAGTAAGTATTTACAATGACGCTTGGCTTAATTAGTTATATTCAATAAATATTTAATTATCATCGAAGTATTCTTTGAGACTATAAATACGTTTTTACTATTAGCCAAGTTTTTAGTTTTTTTTTAAACTGTGTTATATCTAATGACTTTAATTCTGTAGGCAAATGATTAAAAATTTTAATGGCAGTGTGGTAGGAACTATTGTAGAACATGGAATTGTTTACTTGACGTATGCATATGTTGTACTTTTGTTTACAACGCAATATGTCTGCACGACTTGAGTTAATATTATAGAAATAAGTTCCATTATTCTTTATAAATAAACATAATTCTAATATATAAATTCCTGTAACGGTGAGGAAGCTATTTTCTTTAAATACATTTCGTAAAGTATCAGTACTTTGTAGATTATAAATAATACGGAGGCATTTCTTCTGTAAAAGAAAAGTTGATTTTACTTCAACTGAGTTCCCCCAAAATATTATGCCATAACTCAAGTGAGGATATACATTGCCATAGTAGGCGTTTGTAGCAATAGCTTTTGAAGTAGCATCTTTAATTATTGATAGAGCATAGCAATACTGAGACAGTTTGATATTAATTTTATGTATATGTTGTTTCCAGTTTAAGTTAGTGTCTAAAATTACCCCCAAAAAATGTGTTTCTTTGACTAAATCGACTTTATTACCTTTATTTTCAATATTTAGCTGCAGAGATTTTTGTTTGTAGTTTTTAAAGTGCATTAATTTAGTTTTATCTATATTTACCTTTAAGTTTATATTTTCCAGCCAATTCACAATATTTTTTAGGGTATTGTTTATTTCTAATTCAAATTCTTTTTCGGATTGAGCATTTTGTGGAATGTATACTGTCGCATCGTCAGCAAACATAATACTTAGATGCTTTGTAACTAAGGGTAATTCATTTATGTATATTAGGAATAGAAGTGGTCCTAATATGCTACCTTGTGGCACTCCTAATAATATATTTATAAATTTTGATAAGACTTGGTGAACTGTTTTTGTGTCGTTATCGTAAGTTTTTAGAGATACGGCTTGGGTTCGGTTTTTCAGATATGATTCAATCAGTTTAAGAGCTTGGCCTCTAATGCCAACATGTTCTAGTTTGTTAAGTAACGTTTGGTGTACCACACAATCAAAAGCTTTAGACAAATCTAAAAATAATGCCACCCCTGGTTTTTTTATATTTAAGTCATCCCAGACCTGCTTGAGCATTTTAAATATTGCTAGAGATGTGTTTTTGCCTTTTTGAAAACCGAACTGATTTTTATTGAGGATGTTATTTTTGTTAAGAAACGAGTACAATCGAAACGAGTATATTGCTCTTTCAAATATTTTAGAAAAACATGGCAGGAGTGCTATAGGTCTATAATTATTTATATCATTTTTGTGTCCTTTTTTATGTATAGGTATTATTAAAGCCCGTTTTAGTTCATCGGGAAAACATCCAGTAGAGAGAGAAAGGTTGATAATGTGGACGAGAGGATCGACAATAAAGTCAATGCAGCTTTTAATTAATTGCATTGAAATATTATCATGTCCAGCAGACTTCTTACTTTTAAGTTTTTTAACAATATTTATAATTTCTATTCTGTCTACTGGAGACAAAAAGATTGTTTTGGGATTTGATTGAGTTAGGTTTTTATTACTATATTTATTTATAGGAGCGTTAGAGTTTGTAACTTGATTTATATTAATAAAGTGGTGGTTTATTTTTTCAGATATCAGCAATTGATTGGTAACATGTTCATTATCTATTTTTAAATAATCTATACTAGTATGTATGTTGTTGACAGGACACGTATATTGTTTTATAATACCCCAAGTAGCTTTTGTTTGATTCGTACTTCTCTTTATGTACTTTATGTTGGTAGCCTTTTTTGAGAACCTTATTACTCGTTTTAATGTTCTCGAGTACTTTTTGTATTTATTTACGTTGTCTTCAGTATTGTGTGTACATGTTTTTAAATATAATTCTTTTTTTCTTTTACTGGATATCGCAATACCTGCAGTTTTCCAATTTGGCTTCTTCCTATGATATATTTTTACCTTTTGTAAAGGTATGCTTAAATTAAATATAAGGGTAAATAATCCTATAAATTCAGCATAAGCTTTGTTGACATCAGTTTGATCATAAACATGCGAAAAACTAAGTTTGGATATATAATTAATAAATATATGAAGATTTGTGTCTATATTCCTTTTTTCTTCAAACCAATAATTTTCATTAAAGCTAAGATTTGTTTGTATTTGAATTTTTTGTGATGTGTGATCTGTCATCTCTCTTTGTAAGTGAATAATTTCAGTTTTATATTGTTTAGTGTTAGTCAGAATATTATCAATGCACGTTTGAGAATGAGGTGTAATCCTTGTAGGTTCTGCAATGGCAGGATGCATTTTGAATGAAGTCAAAGTGTTTCTAAATGTTTCGCTCATTTTGTTTTTTTCTAGTAAGTTTATATTAAAGTCCCCCAATATGAAAACTTTTTTCTTATTATGTCTAGCCCTGACAGTTAGTTTGTGTAGCAGCGTTTCGAGAGTTTGAATGTAGAGGTTGAAGTTGCTATTTGGAGCCCTGTAATTGCATATTATAATTGCATTTAATTCAGGCAGCAGTATTCCACAACATTCAAAATGACTTTCAATTGACATTTCAGTTACCCAATCAAGTTTTTTGTAATTTATAGAATTTTTAACATATACACAAACTCCACCCTGTAATTTTTTTTTCCTTGAAAAGTGGGCTGCTTTTTTATATCCATCAATTTGTAATGTATCTGCTTCGTTGTCACGTAAATGTGTCTCCGTAAAGCAGCATACATGAGGTTTATGTTCCCTATTAAGTAGTTCTATATCATCAACTTTATATCTCATACTACGTATATTTGTGTGCATTATATTAAATGAATTTTTATTATCATTATCGTTAGTTACGAAAAAACTGATTTTCATTTTCAGTTGGTTTGGAGGTAGAGTGGTTGTCCAATGTGTTGTCGTGTTGCTTTTTAAAATAAAAAGGTATAGTCCCTGGTCTGCAAGTATGTTTATTATTCACAGTTTTTTCAGATTTATTTTTGTTTGTCGTAGTTTTACTAATTTTTTCAAAATAGTAAGGTATAGTTCCAGGTTTAGTTTTGTTTTGAATTTTATGTCCCATGCAGCGTGTTATATTTTCGTCTAGATATGACGCAGCATAATCATCTGTATTTATTTGATTGTTTATTAATCTCGCCATGTAATACGAGTTTTTCGGAGCTTTCCTAAAGTTTGGTGGTGAAACAATTTCTAGGTATTTGCAATTTTTAAATTTTCTAATCATGTTTTTGAAATGTGAATTTAGTATATGCTCATTTAAGTACCGGTTATGCAATATTCCTACTATAATTACATTTTTACACTCTAATGATTTCAGCATTGTTGACATTTCTTGCAGTAGTTTAGTAGGGTTTGTATCATTTGATCCCACGCTTATTACCATCCAGTCGTTTTCTTGTAGATTTAGTTTATCAAAATCTGTCTTTGGCAGTATGTACTCTCCTGGTGCTCCAGAGTGAGATGATGATAAGTTAGAGTAAAACGAAGAAACTCGACTGCCAGAATCATTATACATTGGCTTTACGACTACATAATAAGGAGCGCGGGTTCTCCATGAAAGATTGCAATTTACTTATACACCAAAAATAATACTTTTTACAAAGGTTATATTAAATCTGAAACCTGAACTATCAATCTGGAAAGAAGTTGATTATTTATTTGTCAATTTCCTTGGCTGCCTGATCAAAATCCGGTAGGAGATAGAGCATGCTTACTTATTCATTTTGTATTAAAATTTAAAGCCCGGCAGATTCCGTCAAACAATGATAATAATAAATTTAAGCATGGCTTACCTACAGACTTAACCGGGCATTATGCCGACCTACCCTATGCTCTTTATCTGCTCAGAAAGTTTTAGGAATTAGAGGGATCTCAACCAGCCGACCCGTATGATTTTGTCAGTGATAAATTGATAAATAAGGAATCTTAAGGAAGAATTAAGAACTGAGAATGTTTTAAAATTATTCTTCAATTTAATCGTAATTATTAAAAGTTATTTTGTAAGTGTTAGTTATTTTATTGTATTCGCTGCCTGAATGGGTTTTCCATGTCAGTTACAATCTGGGTGTCTTCAAGTCGAGAGTGAATCGGTTTCTTCTAGGCAAGCGTGCTCCATTGTAGACCGCATCTTCGTTTAACATCAGGCGAGATGGCGGCCAAGAGCAAGCCTATCAACTATAAAAAAAGGTGTTGCTCGCGACTTTGTACGCATAGACTTTATATAAACTATCAACCCCCATTTGCTCTTCTTGATTCGGCATTTGTGAAAATCCAAATTTCAGATTCTTAGATCAAGAATGTTTTGAGATTGTTTACGTGATGAGCCAGTCAGTGTATTTTGCTTATATAAACAATATCTATATTATATAGAAGGCGATGTGTGTATGTATATTCCCTATGGATTCCAAAACGGCAAATTACGTCGCACCGAAGCGTGCGTACACGTAAGCTCATGTAGTATATAATTATATTTGATTCAAAGAATAACACGACGTGGAACGACCGCGCACCAACAAAGTCGGCGAGCGACTGTTTTGACATTGGTGCGCATTATACTTGTGAGCACCACTGAGTTGATACCATTGGAAAAGTTCATTTGACCCCGTCCCCATCCTCTTTATATAAGCCGATGATTTGGAAATACCTATGTATACTTATGCCGTGCAATACATTAATTTTATAAATGTGTTTTGCAGCGGGTGTTCGTAACTGGTTCGTCCGATAATCCAGCTGTCATACGGTACTTACTCGATCACTGCCGCAGCTTACGAGAAACGTGAAATGTCAGACATTTTTCAAACCTAGATACAAAGTACAAAGCTTATTCCATCACAAAATCGAGTTTATTTGTCGACAAACTGTAAAAACGTATTGCGTCGATATTCGGGCTTGTATTTCCGTATTGAGTTTACCTCTGCTGGTTCAAAAACGCATATGAAGTTTTAGGTTTTTGGTATTCATTCAATGTTTTAGATACAATTAAATGGGACATGTACGTATGTAAATGTGTATAACATAGCCTGCTAATCTCGCCGCGTAGTGGTTTGAAAGCTTTTAACCCAGTGGCTTTATGCCAAGTGACCCATGATATTACATGATTTTTTTACAGCTTTAATTGAAGTTAATAGTTGACACGAATTGACTTATTTTCAAACCCTTAGATCAGACATATAAGGGAGATATGCTTTAGCACAATTATCCTTCGTGTTCAAATGTCTATTTTTTACTATACATACTGTTAAGCCACGTACCGCAAAAACTGTAAGTAGGTATAGCTCACTTTTTACGCACAAAAAGAAACTTTTAGCGACACCAATAAACTAACTAGGTATAGTCCACATGCGAAAAAAGGTCGGCAAGGTCGTCTGCAGGGTGAGTTCGACTAAAGTGAATCTCATACAAATTTCGAAATTGAAATTTGTATGGAATTCGATACGTATTTTATTCGTCCACAGTACCTATATTACCTACTGGTATAAACGGACCTATCAGATGCCTGCCATTTCTGAAGTGGGTATAAATTCGTACTTCGCCCACTGGTTTCCTGGGTAACGGATGATATATAGTAGTGGTACCCACGTGAGGAGTTGCCGGTGACGCTGGAGCTGTGACTGGTGGTAGAGGTGGTCCCGGTGGGCAGCCACTGCGGTGACTTGCACGCGCTGCAGCTACGGACCCCTGGCTGCACCCCTGGCGGCGCGCTGCGCTCCGTCACATCAGGCGCGGGCGGCATGCGTTTTTTGGTCTGCAAAAATATGGACATTGATTAATCTTGTTACCCATTCTTTTGACTTTCAAGCCGTAAATGAAGGTTTTAGTTTATACAGTCAAGCTCGGTACGATAGGTTTTTATCATGTTACTGCCCTATTTTTTGCTGACCAAAAATATTTCAGACCTACCCAAAAGCATTTTAAAGCTGCGCAGTGCCCTTGGGAGAAGGCTATCTCCTTACGAGAGGTCTAGGTCCAGCAGTGGACTAGTAGGTATAGGCTGATTATGATAATGTGCCTAGAACCTAAATACGGTAGCTCAGAATAAACAATGGCAGCGCAACCTTAGTATGTATACATAATTATAACGTAAACGATATTAATTCCTTCTACTCCTTATTTATTTCTTTTGATACTTTTGGTTCCAACGCTCACTGGAGAAAGATAAATTCGTGGCGTACAAGCGGCCATATAAACGTCAACTCTTCAGTTTACCGTACCCAAGTTCAAAATTAAGAACGTAGCTTAAACCGAAAAGAGTTTACTTTTCCACAGTCTTTTGTACGCTAAAACGCTGTCTTGACCCTCCAGTCGGTGTTGGGTCTTAGGATCTTTTCGTCTTTTATTAGATGTAATTAATATTATAATTAAAATACTTATTACACCGAATAAGGGTTATTAGATCTATGAAAATAAACCTTTTCTAAGAAGGATAATTAATTAAATTAAGCATTTAATTATAAAACATCTTACCCTCCTATAAGCGCTTTTGGTATCATACCTAAGTAGGGTTCCCTACTCGTGGTTCAGCTAGCTAGTTAACTTAGATACTTAGTGCTTTCATCCTTAGTAACAATAGTAACTATTAGTAGGTAGTATTTACAAATAAAAAAAAAAATACTTACTTTTTTTCAAAAAGGTAAGTACCTATACTAAAAAGTTTGTACGAGTAGCTCAAAGCTAAAAGCAGCAATTCAACTTTTTTCATGGGAAATGGCTGTATTTCAATTATCGAAAGTTTAAATCTATTTTTTTTATATTTTAAACATTTCATCACGTCCCAAAATACTTATAAACCTGTTTTAAAAATTCCTCCTTAAAAGTACTGCAGTAATGAAATTTAGAAAACTTATGTCCAGTTACCACTTATTGGCTTCTTAGGGCAGAGTTAATTGTGCTATCTACTCCGGTCAAACTTAGGCGAAAAGGCCAACAGTACAAGTCAATATAAAAAAAAGAATAAAAAAAGTAGTAATTGTTTCTGAAATTCGGGACAACCTAGGAATACAACCAATAATTCACTTACGTACTCGTTTGCACGTAAAATGCATAATAAAAATGCATGCAAGAATTGCGGCCATATACTATATACCAATATACTGCTTTCAAAAATACTTCGTATTGAAACGAGTTAAACTTAAATGTACAAGTAACATGTGAGTATGAATCTTACATGTGTATCGTAGTGGAGCGCGTGCAGGCGGGTGGTCGCGCGCGCGTCACAGGTGCAGTGCGCGTGTAGCGAGCGCGGACCGCCCGCCGTCTCGCCGTCCATGAAAACCTGGTCTTCTTCCACCTCGCAGCCCACGGCGCCTTCCTCCCGTGACCACCCCTCACCCACCCGCTCCCGGAAACGCTCACTCGGGAAATCGTTGTACGACATTTGCCTTCGTATACTTCTACACCGGCTACGGTTATCCAAAGTCGAAAACTTCATCTCCAATGCGGGCGAATGCCTACGTATTAGTTCATCGTTGTTATCGAAACTCCGCATCTTCACCATCTTCGCCCCGCCCCGCTTGTTCGAGTCACCCGCGTTGCAATCTCTCAGTCTATCGAAACACTGGTCTACATTTCCGGAAAAGTTCGCGTAAGTCGAGACTGTGTTTTTAACGTCCTCTTTTCCTTGTAGACCCGAAGAAAAAATACAAGTCTGACTGTTTACCCTCCTTTGCGGCTTGTCTGCCAGTGACAACATCGATAGTTTCTTTAGAGAGCTCGTCGAGCCCGATGTTATCTCAGCCAGTTGGACCGCATTCTGATGCTTCTTCGATATCGCATCTCCGCCCATCTTTTTTAAATTGGATAATTTCCTTTTTATTTTCTGAACGAGTGTGCTCCTCGGATCGTACGATATTAACTGTTTTGAAATATAGTTTGAAACACCGATGGTTTTGCTTTTATTTAATTTTCTGTCCAAGCTGCGATGCGAGCCGACGTCGATCCTGTTACGCCCAACGTCCCTTTTTATCCTTTCTAAATCGTAGATGTTGAGCGTGTGTCCTCGTTGTGTGACATCACGGTGGCAATTGACAAAGTTGTTCTGCTGGACGTTGCAGTTGCAGACGAGGTCGAAGTCTTGTTTCGAGACGTGTTCGTCGTGGCAGTGTCGCTGCGCGGCGAGTGCGAGGCACGCTTCGCAGTCGACGCCGAGGAGTAGCTCGAGGCTGGTGTTCCGGATGAAGCCGTCACTGAACGTGCGTGAGCGGAAGTGCGCGGCACCGCCACCAGCGCCGGCGTGGTGGCGTGGGTCCCACTCGTGCGCGCCGGAGCATCCGGGCTCACCATCCGCGGTGTCCGCGCCCTCCACCATGGTGGTGGTGGCTGCGTCCCGGTTCACATGGATGACGCGCGGCTGCCGGAACACGCGGCTGTCACTCCGTACCGAGCTTCTAGACGGCGACGGTGACGGCCGTTTGTAACTATCCACCTGAATCATACTTGCCGTGTGTGCGTGTTTTTACATAAATGCTGCAACAACGAAAAATAACATTATAACATAACATAGGTACAATATATCCTGTAATTACTTATTACGAAAATTATTCGTATTTTGTTCTGTGTAAAACATTTACCTGAAGTACGACGTGCAGTAGGTAGAAAGTTTAGAATTAATGAGTTCGTAGCATGTTACAGATACTTATCGAGTATTTTACAAAATTGCGAGATAATGTTTCCTTAATGCAAACGCGGCCAAACTTTGTTTAAAAGCTTAGTCTTTATCGGAGGAACTTTGATCCAGAATATGCTGGAGTCTGGAGTGAAGCTCGAACTCTTGAATAAAAGATTGATATCATCGCGAACAACATCACATCGCATCATAACTTTTGATAGACTGTGAAGAAGTCTAAAAGCGGATAGGTATTGAGAAGAGTTTCGATTACGGTAAAAGAGACAAATATCACAGGTACCAAGTTTTGAAACTGTATGTACGAGTATATTGTTCAGGCATAGTCTATATGAAGTCTTCATTTCAATGCAAATTAGGTATAGATAGTACCTCCAGTACCTGCAGCTATATAGTAGGTATGTAGGTACTTACTTGAAATAGCAATTACAGCTGCTACGGCAATTAGGCTTCTTGGGGATATTAGGAGAACGGTAAATGGCAGAATTGCCACTAAGTTCCTATATATCATAATGTGAGCATTGCAATCAGCCGCACAGTCATTTCTGTGCTGAGTATAGAGCGCGTCATTTCAAAGATTTCGTTTCATCATAACGTTGAATGCGAATCCAATTCTTTATTTACGTGCCTGAACAGGTACTAATCTATTACCTATGATCACATTTTTGTAAATCGTATATGAACAATGTATAATTTTAAAAAAAAAGGTTACTGTCTAACTCAATTCACCGAATTCAGCCTGGAACCTAACAAAAATAGCCAAAAAAATTACCAGCAAAATTATTCTGTCATAATTTTGTGAGTTCTAAGTCGCGCAACATTTTTTCATCACCTAAACTGGATATAGCTTTAAACAGCTAGCCGTAAAACCGTAGGCCCCAGGGCAGACTTGAATTCTCAGCTCAGTCAATTAGGTTACATTGATTAGGAGAGGTAGTTATAACGCGGCATTTTTGAAATAAAACAATATGCAAAATTTTAAATATAATATATGCAATTTTCAATACTTGTATTCGCCCAGTCTTTCACCGAATTAGTATTCCAGTAAGTCATTTTCATGTCGTATTTTTGACAACTTTAAGTTGAATGTATATTATATATTTGCTTGTATATGTATCATGATCTTATACTATACCCAATTAAAATGACCTTGTATGAATGAATGAGATCTTTTTACTAAAATATTTATTACTAGCGGTCCGCCCCGGCTTCGCACGGATATAGATTATAGCCTATGTCACCCGGGGATAGTGTAGCTTCCCGT
Organism: Agriopis marginaria; assembly: GCA_932305915.1. Taxonomy (NCBI): domain Eukaryota; kingdom Metazoa; phylum Arthropoda; class Insecta; order Lepidoptera; family Geometridae; genus Agriopis; species Agriopis marginaria. The sequence continues at coordinate 10,180,592 of OW029915.1, forward strand.
CAGTGAAAGAATTTTTCAAATCGGTTCAGTAGTTTCGGAGCCTATTCAATGCAAACAATCAAATCTTTCCTCTTTATAATATTATTATTATAGAAGTATAGATAGGTAAGTACATAGGTGAAATTAATAACGTTGTTAAGAACAGTACCTAACTCCAAAGATTTTTCATACTATACTACGTATGACCTATAACAAAATTCATCGATAATTTTTGGTTTTGGATTTTCGGGCATAAAAGAAACGAACGTAGGTAATGTGACAAGAAAAAATAAAAAAGTAACCATAAACAGCTTAATAAACAGCTAGCGAATGTATGTAAGAAATTCTACGGTTGAATCACCTGCTTAGCAACCTGATGAAAACCGAAAAACCATAGTTAGTCTGGATATTGAATCAGATGTAAAACTTGCACACAATCCGAAATATGAGTATCACAAGCGCACTAAACACATTTCTTCGTGTAGGTAATCAATGGAGAAATAACTCTGAATCGAATTTCCTCGGAGCTGCAGTTGGCCGAAATACTAAAGAACCGCTGTTCGATCCTAGACTTTATTAAGCTTTGACGATGAACTAAGTTCCAGAATGGGACTAAATAATTTATCCATAAATTCTCTGCATTCTTAAAAATGTCCGAGAATGTGAAGCATGGGCATATACCACCTACTTGAATGGTGTAGTACCTTTCTAGTTAAACTTGACACAGTAAAGTTTGACACGTGTTTACTTCAGAATAATTACTTGAATGGATCTATGTTTTTCCAATAATATATCTATTTAAAACTGCTTCAAATAGCTTTTCGTTGTAATTTATTATGGAGGTAGCTTATGACTCGATGTTTGTAACTTGGGGTGCTAATTTTGATTCCGAAAAATAAAACACGTATTATGGGGCTAGCGGGTGAAAACACGAGACGCAGCTAGTATAAATACCTAATCTAAGGTATAAATATAGTAAAGATGTGAAGATTTAATCCAAAGACTACAATATATTTAATTCAATCAGATGTCTGTAATAATAGCACAGAAGACATGATTACAGACTAAAACTACAAACAATAAACTTACGTAAGTATGTACACTTTCGTATTTGCTTGTACCTACTCGTTAGAAAGAAATTAGTTCGGTAAATCCCGTGAATACTTACCGCGAATATTAAATTTTAGCTTTGACCTAATGAAAATGCCTTTTCTATTATTCCAGAGAATGTATAAGGGTCAAACGTTCGGTTCGCAACCCTTGCCGTCCCTTACCAAACCCGAACTCTATTGGGAACATGTGGCATTATCTTGTTTATAAGGAGTCCCGATAGGTAAGTAAGTAATTTGTTTGTTGTTATTGGAAATACGCTTATTGGTAGGGTTCCGTACCCAAAGTGTGTCATCGAGTTCCTATGACTATGCCTACGCCGTCTGTACATTTTCCGTTCGTCCGTTGTATATTTTTAAATTGTACTGTAATAGGCAGATTATAGGTACCTACCAATCCAGATGAAAAAAATATTTTAGTATAGCCAAGGAAGATAATATTGGATCCTTGCTATAGCGGATGTCTTCACACTCATGTTGATGGAAAAATTTGTATGTAAGTGTGTTTGTTCGCACTAAACTCTTTTACAGTTGAATAGATTCCCAATTTTTCTGGGGCTCCGTACCCAAAGAGTATAAACGGTCCGTGCGTCCGTCCGTGCGTCTGTCCTTGCGTCTGTCCGTCCGTCCGTCCGTCTGTCCGTCTGTTCGACGACTGTATCTTTCGAACCGTAATAAATAGCTAGTTAAAACTTTCACAGTATGTTATTTTACAGCGGATTAACTAAGAAATAATAAAAAAGTAAAAACAATAGGTATATCCCATACAACAAACGTATTTTTGTATTAGCTCTAATGTAATGAAACTGGCCAAGTGCGAGTCGGGCTCGCGCACTTACGGTTCCGTACCACCACAAAATACAATATTTATCAATTTATAAAACCGACTTCAAAATTAGTAAAATATGGCAAATTAGCAGTATTGTGTTTTGTTTATTTATTTTACTCACCTTACTTACAATACAACCTTTTACGCCAAACGAATACCTATAATTTACCTCCTCCGTTCCGTCTCTGGTAAAACTCATGAATCACTAGGTATAGGTAAATCTCAGAAATGATTACTCTCCGCTCTCCGCTTTCCTAACATTTGAAAGAAGAAGTACCGTCAAAGATTTGATTAAAATAATACCGGCAAAGTGCGAGTTGGAGTCGAGCAGCCATCATCGAGCATATTACGTATCGAAAGATATAGCCGTTTAAAGGCAGGACAGACGAAATTAATAGGGTCCCTTTTTACCCTTTGGGTACGGAACCCTAAAAAGAAGATTTTAGGTTCTTGCGAATCAATTGTTAAGTTCCTGCGATGGGTTGTGCAAGCTCGTAGATTTATGCGATGTGACGTCACACCCCAGTTTTGGGTTTCATCTCTAAGCGTAAAAAGTTATGCATACTCACACACTGATTCACACACGTTAAACTTATGACACCCCTCTGTTAGCGTCGGGGGTTAAAAACGTACGAAATACTATTTATTAGTATAGAGCTAATAATATGTGGGTAGAACCGAAACCCAAGTAAAGGCCTCGGTATTTATTTTCAGTAACGAGCAATAGGTTCGTAATGAGGTGAGGAGACACAATAAGACAACGCATAAATAAATAGGAAGATTTTGCACATAATACAAGAAAACCTGTTAACATGGGTAAGCAGATTACGTATAAAATCAATCTACGTATCTACGAGCGCCTGATATATACTCCTTATTTCATACTTTTGGAACAAAGAAAGGTTTTCCGCATCAGCCGTCATTATATTTCATGTGTATATACCTATTTATTTCTCTTTTACTTTGAGTTTTTTGGTTAAGAAGACACACACATATGGTATGCCTATTTTGTCACGTCCAACACTTTCTTTGCTTTTTAACTAGTGATTGCAGCAACGCGCAACTTAAAATTTGAATTATCGATGAGTTTTTCAATATTTGTTGATAAAAATAGTAGTCAAGGCATGAAGAGCGAGTGTAGGGAAATGCTCCCGAAGCCAAACACTATTATTATATACTATGTAAAGTAAACATATTCGAATACCAACAACCATTTGCTTTAAATTTGTTGTTTTTGTGGTTTAAAATGTTGCAAACCAGCAGTGCAAGTACAGTTCTTTATCGATCGTCAAATTTGATCAAATGCCATAGAATCAATCATAGCGAATACTGATCAAATGGCATTTTATGGAATTTGACGATCTCAACTGTCAAATTAAACGATCGATAAAGAATGGTACTTGCACTGCAGTAATGCAAAGCGTACAAGCGTGCGCGCGGCGCAGCTATAGGTCGTTTGTTGACTTCTAGCGTCAGCTGATAATTTATTTGAATTAGAACATTGCAATAAAAAAAAATTAACATTAAAAAAATGGTATCGTTTCGCAACCACCAGTCTTTTTTTTAGGGAGCATTTGCCTTACACCCAGTAAGCATACGCAGTGCCACGCAAATGTGGCATTGCAATCGTTACTGGCACACAACAAAAACTCGATATGTTACAAACATTAGAGCCAAGTCAACGCTACATATGTATATGATACGACTGAACCAGCTTATAAGAAACTACTGTACCACAAAGCAGCTCAATCAAAGCTAACATTTGGCGCGGCATTGCATGGCGTGCTATCCGTGTACAATGGTTGTAACGGTCGCCGTCGTATCTAGTAGCTCGGAGGGCGGGTGCCGGGTAGGGCGGGTGGCAAGCGGGTTGAATGGAACGTATCTCGGAGACGTCTCGCGTCGCTCGACGAGGAGAATAAGCCATTATTGTTTTATGTTTGTTTTGCCGCTCCGCTATGCCAATATAGCTTTTGTGTTGAACGCTCATTTCATATTTCATTATCGTCAGATTTACGAGCGTGGTAAGCAAGAACACTCTTTAACGGCCAAGTTATACAGTACAGTTATTGAACTGACTTTGGTTAAGATTCTGCATGCAGCACTTTTGTATTCATTACTTTTAAAGTTTTAATATTTTGAAAAGATTCTTTGTCGGGCTATAACTAAGAATAACATGAACCTTTCTTGTACAATTGATTTACAGACATGTGTATGTTAAATTCTAGTAAAAAATTCACGAAAAAAGTGACTTTACCCGGATGTAAAATTTTATATACATTTTAGAAATATAGACAAACTAATTAAATCCTATGGCGTTTAAACAATGTCTTCTTACATCATCATCATCATTATCAGCCTATTTTGTTCCCAGCTGCATCTGTGACATAGGTCTACTCTCAGAGAGAGAGAGAGAGAGAGAGAGAAAGAGAGCGAGGGAGAGAGAGAGAGAGGATGGACCCCAATCCACCATGCTGGTCCAGTGCATGTTAGTAAATGTCATGTGTTGGAATTTTTGAGGTCCATAGATATACAGCTTTTCCACGATGTTTTTACCTTGACAGATTTTGAGCGATGTTATCGTAACTGCACAAACTGCACATAATTTATTTAGTTCATAGATAGGAGGATTGGAGCAGGACCGACGATCGAACCAGGTGCGTCAAATTGTAAAGCGCACATGCTACAGCTCGGCCCCCATCGCCCTTGTCTTATTTCATCGTCATCATCATTTCAGCCATAGGACGTAGGCCTCTCCCATCGATCTCCAAAAGGGCCGGCTGCAAACGGCCTGTATCCAGCGTTTCCCTGCGGTCTCTTTTAGGTCGTCTGTCCATCTTGTGGGTGGACATCCTACGCTGCGCTTACCAGTCCGTGGTCTCCATTCCAGAACCTTTCGGCCCCATCGGCCGTTCTGCATGATATATGCCCTGCCCACTGCCACTTCAACTTGCTAATCCGGTGGGCTATGACGGTAACTTTCGTTAGTCTACGGATCTCTTAATTTCTGATTCGATCTCGTAGAGAAACCCCGAGCATAGCCCTCGCCATAGCTCGTTGAGCAATTTGTCTTATTTAGCTTGCAGCAAATGTAGACTAAATGCATAGATTACCTAAACAGTAGTAAGATTTAAATTTACATTTTGTTCGTACATTTTTAAACGCTGATCTATACTTTTAAATAATAAAAATTACACGGTCATCTGACCCCAAACAAAGCAAAGCTTGTGATATGGCTGCCAGAGACTGATATACATACATATATAGGTTTAAATACATACTTAAATAGATATTAACAACCAGATATACAACAAACACAAATGTTCATCACATAAATGTTTGTCCTAGGTGGGAATCGAACCCACGCCCCCAAGCTCAGAAGGCAGGTTCACTACTAACTGGACCAACGGGCAATCAAAGTAAAAGCATACGATATCAATACTTAGCTCACTTTACTCATCCCACCCTCACACCACCACACACACGCGCCCACACTTCCCGCGAGCCCAACTCGATTGAGGCTGGTGCTACGCAGAGTTGCTCCATTCCATTCACACCACGGCTTATGGCTATCATGTTGGCCAATCACACAAACACACATACATACAGTCTCCCACATGTGTGATTGAGGCATTATGATGCAAATGTAATGCCGCAAACACTAATAGTACCTTCATGGGAATTCATTGGTTTGGAAGTCCAATAGCTGTATGTAATGAAATATTTCAACTCCTTCAACTTTGTATCTTATTATAATAACCATAATTCTGCTTTGAACGAATGCAAATTTAATTTAAACTCACCTATTTTTTTATTTTATTTTTCTGTGCCAATTAACACTCCTAAGCGCGCGTTAATCAAATATAGGAAAATCTATTTCACGGGTCACCAGGAGACCGACCTAGCCGAGTTTGGGGCCCACGTCAATTATAACCTATGTTAGACACAATTGATAACTTTGTATAACTACGATGTGATAATGTAAAAGCGTTTCAGAAATATTTAATTTACTTATAATAAATATATTTTATGTAGGTACCTATAAATCTTAGTAGTGCTGTAACACGTTTAATCATAGATTTATTTAACTTGATTTCGTTTCACCCCTCGATGATAGATAAATGGAAATTAACTCTCGTTCCATCTGCTTTTATTTAGGTAAATGAATATTTTCTTTTACTAATCAAAATAAATGGAATATTTTTCGAGCCGTTTCGGAATTCTGCCTATCCATTACACCCGTTTAACTTCTGAGAGTCGGGACTTACAGATAAATGTATTAAAAGAGGAAATTTAATAGTTAGGTACATACAAGGAATCGACTAAATGTAATTTCAAAAGGCTGATTATAATGTAACTAAAGATGAAAGCTTTCTCATTTTGTCGGTAAACGGGCCGAGAGGTACCTACATAATTTCTACCTTTTTACCCTATCTCGCTTAGAATTGGCATAGAGGCAGGTCCATATCTTTAAGTAGGGATACATTTCTTGGAAATATAAATAATATGCATGTATTTTTTTAAAGTAGCTATTAGATTATACAGGGTGTAACATAATGGTGGGGTATTTATTTGATCTACACATCAAAGTGAACAATTCATAGAAAAAAAAAGTTTACTTAATTCAAGTAAAAAAAATTGTTTGGTCTTTTATTATAATGAACGATCATGTGTTCCTTTTTGTATGAGGACACTTTTTTTTTATTTCGATGGGCAGGTTAACACCCTTAAGTATGTTCCCAACATACCTTTATGTTACATCTCGTATTTATGAATATTTTCAATACCAGGGTTAATTTATTTTTCTAATACTGATGATTAGTGAGGATTATAGCTATATTTGATATATTTTTTATTTTCCTAGCTGCAACTTTGATTACTTTTGTTATAGTACAATTAACATTAAATACATATTTATTTAGCAGGAAAAGGCTTTTATTAACGAAACAAAATACTAGACAACTCACACTGTGTACTAATAATAGTTTAGGGTTTTAGTGTGAGTTGTCTAGTATTTTGTTTCGTTAATAAAAGCCTTTTCCTGCTAAATAAATTGTACTATAACTATTGGAACTATTGGATCCCAACGGTCTTTAGGCAATCTAACTGTTTTTTGTTTATACAAATTTGTTAATACAAAAAATAGTTAGATTGCCCAAAGACCGTTGGAAATCTACCTAAAGAAAATTCAAATGCTCAAGATAAGTACATGTGATGTCAAAAAAAAATATAATGTCTACCTAAAACACCTACACATTTATGATTGAAAAGTCAGCATCCGATAAATCTGATCGTAGAGGAGAAAGATTGCGAAAGAACGATGTCCAGGAAAATAATTTAATTAAGGGGTCTTGTCGCCTATTATATGGCTCATTGCGGACGCAGGCACTCGATACCGAGGGACGGCGGCAATCAATCAAGCGGGCCCAGCGGACTGTAGGAATTCACATGTCTTCGAATTTATTTCACAATCGAGCAAGTAATAAATCTGATCCTTTGCCAAATGTTACGTATTGTACATCTAACTTTTGTAAATATTTACAAGGCTAAATATGCCTTTTCAATATGTTAGAGGAAATTTTACGTCGATATGCCAATAAGCCATGACTTGATGTCAGGGATTATTGATATGATATTCTTTTTAGGATATGAAGAAAAAAATAGGAATTCAAAAAATATTTTCCTGTAATATCGTTTATAACATAAAAGTGTCGAAATGAGCATGACCTGCGTCAAGTAGGAACTGCATATTCTATAATATTTATATATATGCGTGAGAACAATGCGTTCATTATTCATTTTAGATATTTAAATCATGATTGAAGAATTAAAATGGTCATAAACTGAGATCGAATAATTGGATGCACATGTTAAGCGATGATGCTGTCTGCGATGGAGCACGCTTTCCCAAAAGAAACCAATTTATTCGCGACTTGAAGATAATTATCAAGGAACACCCATTCAGGCAGCGTATTCCACAGTTTGGCGGTTCGCACAATAAAAGTGCAGTTCGCGTAATATTTACCTAAACGTAGAGTTGGCTAGTATGCACTACACTTATTTTCTCAAAAAAGAACCACCCGCTGGATCGGGAATTCAAATAAAAACATTATATCAAAAAAAGTTAGACAGACAGATAGACATCAAAGTGATTCTGTAAGGATTCCGTTTTTCTTTTGCGGTATGGAACCTTAAAAGATAGTGAGAACTCGTAGGTTCCAAACCTACATTCCAAAAATAAAAACCCATATCTGCATCAAAAGAGTGAATAGATACCATGGTTGAATGTAGGTAGGCATGGGTACTTGGTTCTCAAGACTGATTCCGCGCTTTCCGAGATGAATGAAAGGCTGCCTTGTTCCCATGGGGCTGTTACGGCCGGTTACTCATAGAATAGGGTTGTGCTGTAGCCAGGCAGGGGAAACTTGATATTCACTTTTTCATAGTTTTTTCTTAAAAGATAGAGAATAAAAAAAGAGAGCAATATAAAGAAAAACCAATAAACTTTATAGCAAACCAATTTAGTACTTGTTTACAGATCTAGAAATCTTCTTAGTCAATAACTTTTTTGCGACAAAAAAGTACCAAGACAAAACCACGCACGATACAAAAATATCTCCTTTCATATGGTTACTTTGTTCGAGGATTTCTGAACACCGTTCCATTAACGGAATAATGGAAATATCTGCAGGAGGGAAAAATAAAACGTGGAAGAAAGATTTCAGTACCTAAGCGGTCATTTGTAAGCGGCCGAGAAAAATGCTCGCTCGTCCAGAAAAAATAATCGAGAGAGAGCGGCGGCAAACGGCGACCGGCGACCAGCCATCTGCCCACTGCGAGACTCGACCGCCACCGTCTCCCGACAGATACTTCATTGCCAGCCTTTGATCGCCGATTTCCGGATACAATTCTTTACAAAGAGACAGCTATAATAATAAGTCAAATTCTTTGGGAGGACTCTATAATCTTCTCAGGGAGTGTTTTATTGAGGTTGCTTTTATTTAAAAAATGTTCCATTTTCTTTCAGCTTCGCAAGGGTGGGCGAGAATTGTGAAGATTTATGACAGAGTTCATAAGATGAGTTAGATATTTCACGTGATTTATAGGAAAGTAAGAATATGAAATATTCGTTTCACTAACGCATTAGTAATTTCAACAACCATGGTCGTCTTTCAAGCCAAAGATTCTGAAGCAACAAAGATTATGAAGGGGTTAAATTTAGTTAAAATATAAAATAGCCGTTACGAATAACCGGCAACTGGCTGTAGAGTTTAATTAATTTCTGCTTGGTCCCATTAACTCTTTACTAATTACGTTTTTTTTGTAGCCGTACTTGATGTTTAATATTTTATACATAAAAGGTGACGAAAACAGTTAAGCTATAGAGCGATAAAGGGAGAATTTAGTGGTTTTTATTAGAACAGGCGCAAAATAAACACCTAATACGGTCCAAGATTTTTAGCTCTGACAGCAACGATAACATTGTAAAAGACTGAATGAAAACATTTTCATTTAATTTTATCGAACCTATATGTCTAAAATTATATTGTTCTATTGTCTCTATGCTGACCAAGGATGAGGTGGACTGACGACATCAAAAATTCTGTCGGGAATGAGTGGATGCGAATAGCGAGAGACCGGGGAGAGTGGCATAAACAAAGGGAGGCCTATACCCAGCAGCGGTTCACTCAGAGCTGATGACGATGATGATATGTCTTAAATATCTTGCTACGACAGCTGCAATACACTGTAAAAAGCTAAATGCAAACATTTTCTCTGTAGGATATCGGTTACGGCTACAATCTAATTCATTGCATTCTTGCATCTTACGTTTAAAAACCTAGAAAAAGTGAACAAAATTTACGGTCTTCATTCAGCTTTCTGCTGCAGCTGCCAGAGCTAAACAAACTTGGGTCAAGTATATTTGGACGATTTGCCTATTTGCGAATGTTGCGAAACTTGACTGCGATACTAGCGCTACGGTAATTTGTAGAAACCTTGCGTACGCTATCTGACTGCAGCGCATTCGGAAGTTCGAGACAACCTATAGCACGCTCAAATGACGGTGCCACCTAAGTTTATACAGTTTTAAGGTAAATTTCCGAGCTACGCTCTAATGTTCCGCTATTGTCTTTCCTCTTAGTCTATCTTCCTTGATATAACTCAACAGAAAGTGTTAGAGGCGGCTTTTGCTGAAAGTAACACTGAGACCAGGGACATTTTATAACAACCTATCTCAGTTTGAAAGGCTGTATAATAATAAAAAAGTTGTTAGTATGATGTATGGCAGCTGCCTGCGAAGGGTTGTTAACCAATAACTTTGTATAATAAATTGCATGTAATATACTCGTATATATTATATACATTTTGGCTTATTGTAATACGCGTAGAGTAGCCTCGTGTGGGTTACCCGAGGATATAAGTGCCTGATTCAAGTTGTTTGATACATTGTGAAATACGGAACCGCAATTTTTTTTATTGAAGTGTTGTTCCACTCTTTTGGATTCACAATTTAAATGTTATAGACGATTATAAAATATGACGATCGACAGGAAATGAACCTGCGAATTTGAATACGTTCATATATACCTACTCTTCGGATTGGTTTTCGAACGCGCTAACCCACTGCTAACCACTACTGAGCTATCGTATCATCGCTAAATATAGTAGCTATAGCATTTTTATTCCAATTCTGTGCTTTCAAGACTCAAATTTTCTAGATGACGGTGATTACTCGTCATTAGTACCTGTACTTGTACCTGATATTAGCGTCGAACCATCGAGATGAATGGTACAATAACGTCCATCACGGACGCGTAACCTATAGTGCGTCATACGTGCTAAATGCTAATTGATATGAAACACAGCATTCCGAATTGGTGTGTGCACATTGTCCTCTAGTAGGTATAACTACTCAGCATATTGGGCTTTCAATTATTAAGATAATTTCATAGCATTTAACTACTGATTAAACGAACTATCATGATAATCAGCCAGAAGACGTCCACTGCTGAACATAGGCCTCCCCCTTTAACCTCCACACTGAACGACAGCCTGCCGTTTGCATCCACTGGATGCCCGTGACTCTCAAAATGTCGTCAACATAATACCTACATTTTTGACAATTTTGAACATAATACCTACAGTATAAATTAAGTTTTCCACGGTCACTTGTACGCTGCGACGCTGATTCGACTCCCGTTAGTGTTAGGCCTTAGAATATAAGATGTGTATATAAAATCTATATCATGAACTACAATAAAATGTTATTGGTGTATATTCAAGTCATCGGTTATTTCTATCCAAATGTGCACCCTCAAAAGATCCGCCTTATCGTTTGACATTAGGCAAACTTGCGATCGAAAGTAATTACGAACAAAATACCACTCAACAAACACAATAATGACAAAAACATAATTGATTAATTAGCGAAATTGCTCGCTAAGATCGTCCAAGAAAAATACTAATTAGGTACAGACACGACGGAGTTCAATTAGTTTTAAATATCATAACTACAAACAAAGTGCGGCCACGTTGCTTCTGTTAAAGTTCTGTAACACAAATTAAGTCCAAGAATTGTTTGCCTAGACCAAATAATTTCATGTGAAAGTTACTTCTAACTTTTAAAATAAGTACTTACACAAAAGTAACAGAAACCGAGAAAGTCACATGGATACAAAACACTTATAAAAATTGTTTCTCATTTTAAAGGTGACATTAGTCCCGTGATTCGAACACGACCTCAGTTTTAATAGCATTCTTTTAATAACGTAGCTAGTGCTACAGGGGAAATGTTAGATTCAGATGGTCGCGAGTCAAGCGAGCTACGCGTTGCGCGTGCTACGAAGGCGCTACGAGCGTGAGACAAGCGGCCAGGAGAGGCGCGTGGTTCGTACTGGCTCCGTTTGCCGCTCGAGGTTCGCTACGAATAATCCATACCCGCGAGCTGAGAGGCGGGAGGCTGTATTTACCGGACCGAAGGGCGGCCGGTCGAGCCAGCTCTCGCCCGGAGCGCCACCGCCGCCCCGGCTGCCGCCACCGCGCCGTGCCGATCTGCAACCTACACTCCATCATGTTGACACAATTTTAAATAGCGTCACATAATTTGGGTTCCCCACGCTGATTGCACCTCGTAACCGTTTCGCGCAACTTTTATTACCGATCGATGATTTCTGCATTTGATTGGCGATGTCATTTGTTGACGATGATCATACGTAAGGAAAGTTAGAGGGCAATAAAAACAGATCGTAACTTGTTTATTTTTACGAAAAAAGTATTTTGGAATAAAGTTCGCTGTTTAGATGTTTTATTGAAATGGTGATAAATTTATATCAATGTTATAAAACATGTAATATTGTTGCTTGCAGATTTCATGAAACTGTCCAAAGAAACTAAACTACTTACTCTGAGTTAGGTGAAGTTAAAGTAAGTTTTAGTGAGGAAATGTTTTCATTTCCATTTATGTTTATACATAATGATAATGCTATATAAATGACAATAATGATAATTATGATGTAACATAATACGTATAAAAATATTGTGTATAGCACTTATGATCATTAAATAAAATGCGTTTTTACGACATAGTTAATGGCCTTAATTAAAATTTGCCGCGATCATTACGTTCGCCAGCTTTTGGCATTAAGCAATTACATTACGCTATAACTCGAAGGTTTTGTTTCGTGATCCTCATTTGTGTCTACCCTGAATATCTTTAATTTTATATCCTACTCAAGTACGACATCATGCACGAATAACATGTTTCTGGAAATTAAAATTAAGTACAACGTATGACCAGATATTTCTCAAAATTATTGCCTGAGATGAACAGAAAACTTTACCTTAACAATATAAAAACTTCTACTCTAACATTAAACTCCAAGATATTAAAAACTATGGAAATCGGGTCAACGCTCAAAAAATTCCCAACTATAAGTAAACTAAAACCGTACTAACTAAACTCGGTCTAAGCAGTTATTTTCCCCGACAGCTGCAATAATATTGTTAAAAAGCTAAATAAAAACATTTTAGTTTAATATGATAACGAAATATATCGTTTACCTGCTACAGTCTCACGTTCAAAAAGTGAAAGTAAATCGTAGTAATTATTATTATTTATTATATAAATCCTTGGACCGAGTTTAAAGATAATCTGTGCATTTATTCTACATTTCACTGTAAGCTTAAATGACCATTGTTACATCATCATAGGATTTGTTTTTATTTGTCAGTGTTTATAAAATATATCTGAATGTAATATATGTCATCTCAGGACACTTCTTTTCGTGAAATTTATATTAGAACCAACATCTAAATATTTATGAATCAATGCTAAAACAAAAGAAACTACGTTGAAATGTTTCTCTTTACGGCAATTAATTGTACTGAAGTAAATAGGTGTTAGGTATATGTTACCGGAAGTGAACCAGTGACAGTAGGCATACAATATTTTAAAGCATTACAAAAGTGAAGAAGATCGTAAATAAGTTAAAGATTAAAAAAGGCCGGCGTCGTGAGTTCCTTGTTCTTTGTTGTTGTTATAACAATAAATAACGGTGACGTGACCAGTTTATTAGTGGCAGCATTAGGTTAGGAAGGTGGGCTCTACCAAGAAAATGAGATTTCGGATTTCGGACGCGGCTTCGCAAATAAAGGTCCTTAAATAAGCCATCGGAAAATCCTCCGACAAAACACTACGAAATATAAATTTGGCGCACAGTTAGCCGGTTCCGATCGCAGCTATCAGTGCCGTGTCCTGTTTGTTTATTGACCATATCCTTTGTGTCCGAATGGCTTTCGGAATGATTTAATGCTCGCACTCTCGGAACCGCGCTCCACTTCCTACCATTTTTATTCATAACAGTCCACAATAACACCCTTTTACGAAATCTAAAATGTTCATTAAGCATAAAATAAACTGTTTACCCGGGAGAGTTCATGTAAAAATTTGGGATGAAGTAACGGCTACGTATCGTAAAGCACAAGTTTTTATAGGCGATGTGGAAAAATTCTGAGAAATGTAAGACGTGGCGATCCTCGCCGAGAAAAGGAAAAGGGCGGAAAGGTAAGAAGTGGATGACACAGAGGGCAGCGGCGCGCGGCGCCTCTTGAGGGCGCGCTGAAAGAAGTTTGGGTCGTAACTGACGTGTTCACTTATGAATGCTTCGCACCCTTTTCAGTTGGGGCACACAAAGATTTTACACGGTGATAGCGGCCTTAACTAGATGCCATTGTTATCATAACATATTTTTCTCGCATTTCAGCTTTTGTGCTCATATACGCTATTTCATTTCTAAGCATGGGTATGAACAGACCAAAATACAAAAATAAATTGTAGAGCTTAAACTATTATGTGTACTCGAATTTTAGTGCTACATCTAAGAACAACATTTACAACATTAATATTTCTCGAAAGATTACATTTGGTATTAAAAAGCTGTCTGAGTTGTGGAGATATTATAAATAACTATGTACAAATTCCCTCTCTCCCAAGTCAAGTATGATCCATACTATCACAAACATTTGCTAATTAAAGTGGGACTCCGCAACCGCTGAGTAGGTACTCATCTACAGTACAGTTATTTGACAAACACACACAGGTAACAAACTCCAGACCATACAAACAAGTGAGATATGCCTCAGTACAATTATCGTTCTGGTTCAATTTTTTTTCCGCTTGGTCCCAGTAGTTCCATTGCCTAGTATGGAACTAGCGGGAAAAAAAACTCGCCTGGGGGGTTAGACAAGACCCACTTTCTATTAGCGTTAACGCCTGCGGAAAGATGAAATTGTATGTAAATGACATTAGCTTGAGATAAAATATGTCAAGCTAATGTCATTGTCAATGTCATTTTCATACAATTTCATATATCGCAGGCGTAACCGCTAACAGAAAGTGGGTCTAGTCTAGACCCCCTATTCCATGAAACTTAAAGTACTTAAATATGATGGCTAACCGATAAACCGCATAACGCAAAAACTACAGCAACAAGTACGGCACACTTACGGTTAAAATCACGCACAATAAGAAACTTCCAGTCCTCATGCAAAAAAGGGCGACAAAATCGTATGCAGAGCGAGTTCGACTAAAGACCTGATTTAGAGTTGATGCATGATAATTAGTACTCGCCATGCCACCTTACCAAATCTCCCTTGTTTGTCTGATCTGAGTAACAAACAAAGCAACTCTATTACTCAGGCCTTTCCTGGAGTAGGTATAGTTAACCTTAATCTTCCTTAAGCCTACCTAACAGTAAATTAACCAAGAGAATATGTTTAACACTTACGTAGACTACGTCGGAAGACTATGTGCTTACTGTTGCCTATACCTTTGTATTAACAGGAGTTATGACATGCGTGTGTGAGGATAGGACTTAATATCGAAAGTTAATTTTGCGGTCCCCTACAGAGACTCGTACGATTATTATGAATTAACGAACGACTTCCTATTAATTATGATTTGATGGGCCCGTTTGCTCCTACGTTAATTAATATAGGTACAGCGATATCAACATGTAATTTCGTAAATCGCATAATGAGAGTATATACAGGTATCCGGTGTGCTGGGTCGTCATACATAAGAGTTTACCTTCTACCCACACACTCAATACTTATAGATGCTTATTGGTAAAAATATAAAGCGACTTTTCCGCGCCAGGAAAGGTGGAAACGATCCACATTTTATAGCGCAAGTAAAGGACTTCTCAGTGAAATAAAAATCTTAATGGCATTACCTGGAAGGTATTGCGTTATTACAGTGTAAGGCTGTTAATTGTTTCACGCTGGGTCGAACTGCAATAACGATATAAACGGAACGCTCGTTTTATGTTTTCGGACATTGTAACTTCAGCGTTGAAGAGGACATTTAACTAAGAACTTTTTTACGTTTCCGTCAGAGAGAAAACAACCTTTGCTAATAGGAATTCCTTCGGATACTGTAATGGAAAGACGTGCTGGGGAAACCTGGACTCATAATATTTTCTCGGACTTACACCGCCCGCGCTGGCTTTACCGGGGAACCTGTTTTTATGAAGGTATTACGGAGCATGAAAGGTATGTGTACTTGTACACACAGTGGTTACTTCATTGTTTACTTTGGTATTATGGAAGTTTTGTGGCTCGATGGGACTTGTTTATTTGATGTGCTTTACTTTGATTATTACAGATTTAGTTGCAGATTTGAGCGCTCGCGCAATGACGGTCAAAGTGACGCGACGGTATACATATATATCCATGTTTTACTAAGTCACGCTCAACACTTGATAGATATATGTTTTTTTTTGTTTATTAGTAAGCATTGTTTTTTCTGCGAAAAGGCCTGTCTTAGCAGTGGGAACATAATAGGCTGATAATGATGATTGTTATTATAATTGTTTTTTGTACCATCTAAGTCTGAATTATCGTATCCTTGAAAATGTCCGTCATCAATCCGAACATCCTGTGTTATGTACCTATAATACAGGGTTACGCATATATCCTGTACTAAACCGAAAAGAGGTCATTGTACTCATCATTATCAACCAATTATCGCGATTTAAGGGTGGTTCCCATAGCAAAAGTTGTTCATAATGACCTCCTTTCGGTTTAGTACAGAGTGTATGCGTAAACCTGTATATATATATATATAGTATTTGGATTATTGTTGAGTGAATCTGCCATCGTAGGTTAGCATATATATATATATATATTATATCTGGAATAAAGCCAATTGTCCAAAATTTCAGTATTGCTGAAGGAAGGTCGAAAAGTGCATGGTTAAGAAAGTGCCAGGATTCTTCACTAGGCTAAAATTTCCTGCGTTACCCTATTCAGGCAATTAATATAAATTGTGCGAATTAAACCAAAGCAATATTAGTGGAGAGAGTTAGCGTCACTGATCGATGTCGAACGATTTATACAAAGCATTGAATGCAAACTCATTCCTACGTGTCGGTCGAAATAACAACGCGTTCGAACGTAGATCGAGTTTCAACTGAGTAGTGTTTTCCTCCGCCAACCGTGATTCAATTTAGATTGATGATCGTTCCCCGGAACCAACATAATACCGGGCCGGTGGACGGGCTCCCGTGTCGGTGGCCCTGGAAAATAATCATTTACCCTAATGACAGGCTGCAACGGGCTGCGTGTCGACACCGCGCTCACTTTTATCGTAATTACTTTGCAATCGAATTAAATATTTGCAATAATCCATTAAAGTTTCTTTGGAACACTCTTATTTTTATTAAAATAAAATTAATATTTTCATAACTCGTGCTCTCGAGTTGCTCATTTATAAAAGTCGCGTAGATACGCTTATAATTCGAAATATGCAGTATTTATACACCAAAAATATTCCACCTTCCAATTTCTACGTGTGAAACGATGAATAAAAGCTTTCTATTGAAAAATAGCCTTATTTGTTGACGTCTAGTGTGCTTCAGAGGGAAATAAATTTTGTTCTTGTGGATATAGAGAGCCCCGGGCACCGGGCACTCGCTAATGCTGTCTTATTTGAATGCAAGTCTATGTAGGTACCTGGCCAGATTTGCATTGTTCTATTAACTTCCAAAGAAAATTGAGAATATTACAAGATAATTCAGAAATGTAGATTGTTGACGGCTTACTATAATTGATTGCTATCAAATTGAAATACTTATTTATGAAAATGGCTTAGTAAATAAAAATTATCTAAGCAAATCATAATATATATTCACTATCCGAACCAAACAACTCTCTTTGTTTTGCTACTTTATGGATACTTTTCAATATTGCAGATTGCTGTTAAATGAAAATGTACAAGCAACACAAACCAAAACATTACAAAGTGTTTTCTGAAATAAACCTGAAAACTGTGTAATTTGCTATATTTTATTTTGTTGGTGTGCAAATTACTCTCGTGAACTGATTTACTGCATTTAGCCAACAGTTGGAAAATATTTAACGTTTTCCCCGTAAGTCCGTAAAACTGTTCTACTGCTTTACCGAAGTCGAAGAAGGAAAAGCCATTCTTTATTTCCCGAAGGTTGTTTCACTGATTGAGTTAAGTTACTTTCATTGAACAAATCGTTTTTAGGCGCAATTGTATGAGTAGGTACCCATTATATTATGTATGTGTCGCAGCAATTAACTAAAACACTAGAATTTGTGAGCTACACTGCACACGAGAAATTATAATTTAATGATACATCAACAGGTCAGAACGCTGCAAATTCAAGAGAAATACAAACGTAATTCGAATTTACGGCATGTTCGTTGTTCAGTTACACAGAATTACATTTTCCTTAGATATTAGAATCTGTTTTCGCATATATTTTAACTTAATTATGTTGCACAATATGTTGTGTAAGATTTCTGGCTTTGAATTCCGTAACGTTTCAAATATTTGATAAGTTGTTTGTTTTTAAAGTAACCCTAGGATGTGGGCACTATCTAAGCAGCGAGTACTATCGTCTGACCGCTAACAATATATCAGAGTACAAACCAAATAACTTCTTACATCTACTTTACCTATTTATAGATACGTAATGTAATGCAATATTTTATTTAAGGCGTGAGTAGGTAAGGTATTGCGCGTAGATAATTGATTTATAGGTAGATCGGGACTGCGCCATCCCTTTTCCCACGTTATTCACTAAAACATAGAACCACAATGGGAGACCGAGGAAATGGGAACGTATGTCAGAAGTTGGTATATGTGACCACTGTGCCAATGAGAATGTGCCAAATAGGATTAAGTTACTATAATATATATTATATTAAAGCGAAATAGCACTCGCTGACTATGACTGACTAGCTCATAACGAAATCTCGAAAACTACTTGACCTATGAAGCTAAAATTTGGCAGATAGATTGTTTGTGTATATTATTATTGGTTCGCTAAGAAAGGATTTTGCGAAAGGGACGTATTAAGGGGGTAAGAAGAGGTTTAAAGTTTGCGTACGAAGTTGCGGGCAACAGCTAGTGTGAGTAATACGTAATAATTCCTATCGTAAGGAAACTCATCACTAAACTTAAATTTTTCAAGGTTATGTTTTTAACTATATGTTGACTGATCGTTTGAAATATTAGTTTTAGATCAATCAAAATTAGCATAAAATCTTGAGTTATTCTATTATATAAAAAAAGTTATTATTGGTACCATTTGCATGTGTAATTGCCGTATTCATGTGTCTGCAAAATAACCCGCGTTGTAGGGTTTCAACTTTGTTTGAGTTGGAAATACCTTAAGGATATTGAGAGAAAATTGGGTAACGTAGATAGTTGTACCTACGAAACTTTTGAGCTTTGTTTCTCCGTTACTATCGTCGTCATTAAACTCTGTAACAAACGAAAAGTTTTCCCCAACAGTTTCTATCTACATCACCGAATCAATGGAAATTCGATGTTTAAAGTTCGATCCCAAACTTACCTATATCTCCAGGTACTCGTGCTTCAGACAGGTATAAAAGGACTAGGGTTCGACAATAGAAGATTTCTGTTAGAGCAATGAGTCGAACTATCGCTGTGAGCAGCAGGCCTAGCATGGGCTGTGGATAAATTGTCTTTCCACCGTTTTTATCCACGCCTAGACGCGACAAAGCTAGAATATGGATACGTTTGTCTTTTTCTCACGGGATAAAAACAGTGGCAAGACAATTTGTCCACGGCCCATGCTAGGCCTGCAGGGGAGATCTGGCCAAAACTATGCTCATATGCCTACTTCAAATCAAGCTGGATGCTTATATTATACTAGCGGTCCGGCCCAGCTTCGCCCGGGTATTACTGGAGTTTTAGTAAGGATCCCAAATTTTTTTTTTGATAATAATTATAGTATAGCCTATGTCACCCGGGGATAGTGTAGCTTCCCAACAGTGGAAGATTTTTTCAAATCGGTTCAGTTGTTTCGGAGCCTATTCAATGCAAACAAAAAAACAAACAATCAAATCTTTCCTCTTTATAATATTAGTATAGACAACAGTCTATAAATCCATACAGTCATCCAACGAAGTCGTCTAGGCCGAGTAATCACGCGGGTGCCGAATGAAGGGCGACACGAGGATATGACATGGCAGTACCAAGCTGCATACATCGCCCGTATTAGTAGTTTGGTACACAAAATTCATGTCTGACATGTATTCGTTATTTGCGCACACACCAAAATGGTGCTTACAACACGTGCAGTATGAGATCATCTTACAGGGATAAAGAGATGCAATTTTATAAATTTTCACACATGTAAGAAAAGTGGAAACTTAATGGGAGAAAAACCCAACAAGTTGCACTGTGACAGGATCTGGCGTGACTCGATGGGGACCCACCGTAATTAGGTGGTAATAGTGCGTAAGTAATTTAGTATAATAAACATTCGTAGTTACGATGGGTTGCTATGTAGGTAAGTAAGTATCTACGAAGTAGCGCCAGTCGCGCGATGTGGTTGTCGAACCCTGAAGTGAGAGTAGGTACATGGATGTTTCAACGAAAATGGCATTTCGAAGTAAATTTTTCAAAAGTAGTCAGTCATTTTATATCGTACGTATAATATAATTTTTACATTAGAGCTAATACAAAAATACGTAAAAACAATACGTTTGTTGTATACTTCCTTTCGATTTTATTAACATTGTAACATAACATAGTCTTTGAAAATTTCAGCTGGCTATCTATTAAGGTTTGAAAGAGACAGACGGACAGACAGACATCGTAGGTTTAGTAATAGGGAACAAAAACGGGACCCCCCCCAGAGGGGGTGACTCTTTAGTTTTTACTCATTGGCTTTTTTATTATTTCTCAGTTAATCTGCCGTAACATTACAAACTCTATGAAAATTTCAACTGGCTATTTATTACGGTTCGAATGATACAGCCGTTTAAAGGTAGGACAGACAAACAGACGGACAGACAGACATCGTAGGCTTAGTAATAAGGTCCCGTTTTAGCGTATGGGTACGGAACCCTAAATACGTCAAATGAGCGATCTGCACCTGGTATACTGGCATGTAGATGTATTTCGGACGCTACAGAAATAATTTCTTGTAGATGGTATAGTATAGATATAGGAGAATGGATAAAGGAATGGTGTCACACTTCACTGTTAAATGCCATCCCATTTATCGTAGAAATTTGATAGATAAGCTTTTTTTTCTCCTTTTTTTTGAAGTTCTGTCTAGTAGTAATTGTGGTGAATTAAATGAAAAAAGGCGAAGTTTAAAAGATAAAAAAATGCGAAAATGTGTATAGGTATTTTTAATCTGCATGTAATGTCTAAAGTTCGTCCGCAATCATTTTCTTTAGTCTCAGGTAGGATCGTCCTTTTTCACCTCGAAAGCCCAGTCTTTTTGCAATTTCTTCGCAATGCGTTTCTGTGAGAGGCAGATGGTCCATCCTACACAACGCGTAGGCAGAAAGGTCTTCGCAACACATCATGCCTAGATATTTGCCTACCATCTTCATTCGAACGTCCGCTAATTTCATGTGAGGAAGTGGGTACGGGCGAACTGGAAAATAAAATAAGCCATGTGTTAGTCGATATATAAATAAATGTGCTCGAACAAAACTCACAAAAAACTATAAGTTTACCTACATACTGAACCACCACTATATTAAGCCACCTTTTAGAAACGCCAACGTGCTAATTTAGATCATATATCGTAATAACAATGTCTAGAATTTCGCTTTCGAAGAATGTAGACTAAATAAAGACCAGTGAAGTTGGTTCAATGGTTTAATAGTTCTTTATTATCCTATACCCATCCTCAGATCATAATATTTTTTTGAGCAACTACCCGATATACATTGATTTAAAAGTTTATCTTTGCATGTAGGTATTTAATATCATACAAAGAAAGTCTAGTGTTTTGACTAACCAATATTTATTACATTGAATTTGGCTATTTTGAAGCCACTATCATAAGTACTACCTATATCTAGAGTTTACCGCATACACTCCGCAATTCCTTTCTACGCTGCGTAGACTAAAGTAAAAAGTTTAGGCAGAGTTAGGGAACAAACATTTATCTGATAGTCCGAGAAACCTTCCCTAAGTTTACGCATCTATCGTAAAGAAAAAGCCTTTTGATATCATGTTACAACAATCACTGCTTGGTACAGAAATGTTGTTTTTATTTGACTAGTATAAGCTCTCTTGCAACAAATATTATCTTTGAAGTGAGTAGTAATAACCAGTGTGTATTAAGTGATGAGATATGGTCCTTATCTGTTGGGCTTTTGGAAAAACTCAGGGCATTTGCACCATGAAATTCGGAATGAGGATATTCGCCGATGAAACAAAGTAACCGATACAGTTGCTCTGATTTGCAAGTTGAAGTCGCAATGGGAAGGCCTCATCGTTCGTAGAACCGATAACCGACGGGGAAGAAAGGTTCTTGAGTGGAGACCACGAACCAGAAGACGCGGCGTAGGTAGGCTTTCCACTAAATGGACCAACGACATCGTGAGAGTTGCGGGCATCCAGTGGATGCAGATGGCATTCTGTCGTTCAGTTTCTGCATTCTAAGAGGGCTTAAGGTTTATGTTCAGAAGTGGATGTCTTCTGGATAATGATGATGTAGAAAATTCTTCTTTTATAGTTACTTTCGACTAGTTTTTGCGTAGTACTAAACATTTTCCGAAGGACATGAATGATGATTTATACAAAAAAGTAATAAATCACAGCTAACGACAAAACCAAATATTCTTTGTTGACATTTCTCTTTAGGAAGAACAATTTTCAGCAAGTAAAAAGCCGATATTTTTTTTTTTGTCAGTTGATAGAACACAAGGTAACATTGTACTGAGAAACATTCCATTTAACAAGGTTTTTAATGTTAAATGGGTAACTGTGAAGGTCATTAGGGTAGAACCGTGAAATAGGAAAAAACTTGGTTAAAATGCGACCTGTTTATTATCATTACGAGTCAAGTCGGCTGTAAGTTAAGAGCGGAAATGGAGAGGTGGAGGGGCGTGGGAAACTCTGTTTATACACTTTAACACAGTACCGAAGAATGTGTATTTTGGTAAATAGCGCATTCCTCGATATATGTAAATATTTATAACGTGGCGCACGTGAATGCGTTGCCCTTCATTAAGAGCTTCACCATGGCCAGAGCCATCTCTTTTGCACATTTTCTATTTTCTTGAAGGTAAAAAATAATTGAAAATTGATAAAAAAAACATGGGGCATAACTTTAGATTAACGATGCAATTTAACAGTAATTTTCATGTTCTCAATCGGTTTAATAACTAAACGGTGGTCTACTTAGTAATTTTTTATCATTAAAAATGTGCCAGCAAGAGAGCTGTGGCCAGCTTTAATAGTAGGTTGAACAATGCATTTTCGACGAACGCAAACGAATGTGTTATGCGCTACATAATGATTAATTTACTAAGCTGTTGTTGTTTCGTTTTATAAAAAACTCTCGTATTATGGTTAATTACTATTATAACTCTCCATTATTGGTCCATATTAATATACAAGAGATGATTTATGTAGCGTCAAAAATACATTTGTACTCATGGCTAAACAAGCTGATTCGGAAACCATACACTCATCCACATTTTTGCCACGAACACTTCATCGCACCTTTATTATATGCCGCCAATGCCGCTGTTCTTTTACGACGGGAAGGAACTTTGAAGGCACTAGAAGTCTCGACACTCGTACCTCTACCTTGGTATAACAATGCTTCGGTTCTAGACCTTGGTTTATGAACAGCTTCACTTCGTCGACTTTAAGCCCAGCCTCAGCTCTACGGCGTAAATCGTATCTAGAGCTTAAGAAGTCTCTATATTACAATATTATCGATACTACACCTTTTACGACATTATCCGTGTTAAAACGCATGATGCATCTGAAGTTTTAGAATAGTCAGCTATTGCGAATTTATACCTATTTAATAACACACAACGACTGAATTTGATCAGAAGATGGGTACATAACTATCCTTTCTGTGTGTTCCATGTGCTTGTAATTTTTATATCTGGTGTATGTAATAATGAGTTTCTATCTGTCTAACCAGTATAATATGTCACCTTTATTTTGGCGCTGTTCTTTGGTAATGACGGCTCTGAACGCGCCAGGAGTTCCTGCGTAGAGGAACAATACTTCAGTACCAGGTCGTGGGTTCATGAACAACGCTGCTTTATCCCATTCCATTTCCATGTGAGGGTCTATAGCGTCTATTGTCTCTTTGAACTTCAGCAGTCTCTGCGCAAAAAGTTAGCCTACTCACTAAATAGATAAAAGTATTAGCTCAAGCAGACATTTGTAGAAAATTATAGGAAAATTAACTTTACCATTTAGTTTAGCAGATTCAGTCAGGCATAGCTAAGCTTTATTAAGGTTGGGTACGAAATAGGAAAGCCAGGCAATGGATTGTTATGAATGTTATTATCATAGAATAGGTTGGTAGGAAAAATAACTGACTGCCTAAAAATACACATGGACAATATTAACTAGAATGAACGATTTATAAGTTCTAGTACATAATATCGATGCCTAGAATACATTAGGTAAGTTTTAAAAGTATCGTTACCTTTTTTGCAGGCAGCGCAAATATGATCGGATAGAGTTCAGAGTGTTCTCCCCAGAAGTAGAAAATTTTCCACATGGAATCGATAACTTCGTATGGGTTGAAGCGGGCCCCACGTTCAAACTCTTCGCAGGTAGTGAAATTGGGGAACTGAACGGCGTGTGCGCGCCACCGCCCCACCACACCGCACCACAAAACAATTTCAAATATCCACATCCACGTAAACATTCTCCAGTTGCCGTTCAGTTAGTAATTTCCCCTTGTTTTCATACGCAACCTTATATACCCATCTCCAGCAAAGATTCACTGACTGTACAGAATAGAATATAAGCAGCATCATAACTCTCATTTAGTATGGGTTTGAGCGCTCGTTTAGTCAGGATGACATTTTAATAGGCGTTCAAGTAAGCGAATAATTAAACTCGACGTGTCACCTTCGAGTACTGGATAAGTGACAGGTTGTGCTGGGGCGTGCCCGGATAAGATTTAATTAATCTTTTATGAAAATTGATAGAGGGTTATTTTACACCGGACGTTGGAATCAGTAGTCCAGCGGTTCAATTATATTAGACCGTGGCGTGACGAGGGTATTCTGGACTTCGCACAGATCCTAGCTTACGGCATAATGGGGCATTCAGTAAATACTCAAACATATTAGTTTCGCAGTGGAACTAAATAGGGTCAATATTATACCCAATTTACGGCATGAGTATAACTTGATAGATGTAACTAACTGTGCTATGTTTTTATAAGTTTTCATAGATTCTTATAAAATATGAGAACTAGAAAGTCAGTTGGTGATTGACTACTCTTTGCCATTATACTCAAAATATTGAAAAAAAATATTGAGATACTTTGAAATACCGACAATGTCGAATAAATAATAAATAACAAATAAGCAAAATAAACCATCGATTCAGTTTAAATTTGAATATACGTACGTAATAACATTAAGAGGCAATTGAGCACTCTAGCAGCATTGTAACAAGATTTATTGGAAGGTTTCCCGGGGCCGCAAATATAGGTAGGTAGAGCATAAGCCCCTGTAAATGTTGTGATGGGTACCTACCTACTGGGTGCCTTGTCATAATGTTTTTTTTTTCCGCCAAGCATTCTATTTCATCTATTATATTGGTCGCAATCACCATATAATTATTGCGATTAGATAGATCTGGGACTGAGTAGACGAAGTTGTATTGTGTTTACCGATGCAACGAAATGGTTTCTGCGCAATTTGCACTAGAGATTCCTCCAATGCACGTCGTAAAACATGTCACCTAGTCCCAGAACTGCGGAACGGGGGTCGTTCTGGAATTCTCAGAAGGCTTCAATCCGACCGCGCGACGGAAAAATAGCTCTCAGAATATGCTTGTTTGTGTAATCCGCGGGTAAAATTGACATCAGATACCTGAGTCACCGCAGAATTTATTGACCCATATGCCATTACGAAGATTCATGGTGTTTGTGAAGCGGCAGTTACGAAAACACTTGGTTCTCTTTTCAACAACTTTTGCAAGTTGTTAGGTATTCGCTTTGATAATATATAGTTTGGATCCACCTTAAACTCGAGCTAATACCGAAAAATTTCTGCCAAAAACGGAAGGGGGCGAGATATCTAAAGACGTATTGCACACACTGATATATTCTTACTAGTTCTAAGTACAAACGAATACTTCAATATTAAGCGGCACACAACTGCAAACGATATGCTCAAAATGTTTTCAAATGGACATAGCAGCGTTAAATCTACAGTTTCCCCTTTAGTCAGACGGACAGACAGATAGACAGCGTAGACTTAGTAATAGGGTAATTTCACTCTTTGGGTACGGAACCCTAAAAAGGAGCAAGATGAATCATGCGTTTAATTACTTTGCAGAAGTTTATCTTCAAAACTGTTTCTTTGACGAATCTCCAGTGTATTTCCACTTCAACAACGTATTTAGTGCAATAAAGAATTAGGAATCAATAAAACTATTAAGTTTTACTCTGCAGAAAATGTAATTTAACCTAACCTAAAACACAAATTCATGTATCATATTTATTTATAGTAACTTAAATAACATTCCATCTATATCTTCGTAATATAAAAAAAAAAAACTTAACTGAGCACACTACTAAACTTATATATTGAACCGCTGCCAGTGGGAATAGTTCCTAAAATGCTGGCCCCATTACCACGTAAAATAATTAAATATGAAGAAAAAAAAAACATAACCGTACGTAATGTATAGTAACTATGGTTAGCACTTATCTGAGTGGTGCGAGGAAATGCTACATGCAGACTACGAGTTCTGTAGAGTAGGAAGGCATGTTATAAGATATAGAGAAACGACACGCGCCGGCACCTGCAGTGAGCGCAGCGCTCTGGGATTACGGGATACATAACCTCCAATCACCATCACATCGTAAATAACATATATTATTCACTACACTACGTATACTAGCTTTGCACGTTCCCAAGGCCTGTAAAAAGGCCTCTGCGAAAAGATTTTTGCAGCGCATTCTCAATATTCAATTTCATTGTTTAAACGAAGAAATTGGATTTTACGAATGCTAATATTCCGGGCAGCAAATCTTGAATCTACGTTTTCTAATAGAAGAAAGAGCACTCACTTGTATTAAACTTAATTTAGTATTCAGCTATCGTAGAATGCTGATTGTTTTTGTTTATTTGATGAAAAACTATGTATCTAAGTCATTAAGAAGATAAGCAAAGCTGCACCCTTCTGTTTTACTCCAGGTTTTTATATTTTGCTACACGTCTAGTCATGCAAAAATCATAATTATCCATGCTACATTAAATAAATAAATCCAAATTTTTTCATATCCAAAATCCATCCAATATAGAAGAATTCAACTTGGATTGAAATCTCGATTTTCCGGTTGAAAGCTAAAAAACAATTTATTATTGTGGTCCAAAATATTGGTATTTTTGAGGAGTTTCAACAGATGCTATTTGCATTATTACAACCTCATTTTCTGTTGAAGAAATTATGGAGGTCGATCAGTTTATTATACAATGTTCTGGGTCGTTCGCAAATTGCGAATCGTTTATTGTGATAAATGAACTGTGTTACATTCTCAGAGCAAATAAAAATACAGAGGCACTACGGCGCACTGTCAAAGTGACGCCAAAATCGCACTACGTGAATTCCCAATAAATACACGACTCACGCACACATATGCATTCAACACTACGAGAATTTCTCATCAGAAAATTGCTTCAACTACGCACACATGTTTCAAAAAGTGGCTTCACTTTTCGTGTTCGGCGTAGTGACTCTGTATTTTTATTTGCTCTGAGGTTACATTAAACATATACTAACTCTACGTCGCGCGTCGTCGGTCGTTATACCAAACTGTAGTGTAGATATTTACTTTCCATAACCTTAAAAATATAACCTACCTATCTCAATGACTTGTACCTACGGAATACTGCACGTAAGGAGTTTTATACTCGGACCAAGTATTTATTTGCACTGACATCTGCAATAACATGGTTAAAAGCTGAATGAAAACTACGAATTCTGATAATTTTCTAGTGATCGTTAGGTTTTTGAACAACTGTAGCAAGTACTCGATATACGTCAGAAAGAAAATGCTTTTATCAACGAATTCAAATAGATAGGTCGTTGGTTTTTATTCAGTTTTTTACAATGATATTGCAGCTGACAGCAAATAAATGCTTCGAGATACGAATGTATGGAATTTATTAGAAATAATAGAGTTCCTTTCACATCTATGATTTTAGGTGTCATTTGTTTTTGGAGTAAAGTAACCACAGTCGATGTCACGGATGATCTCCCAAATTTGATCACACAAAACATCTGGACAAATTTTGAAAAAAAAACGAATTATAGTTAAATTGATTATAGGTGACTAGATAGTCGTTTAGTAGTTTTGATTTATTTGACCTACATTGGATTACATGCATGCATTGCTTGTATGAGTTTGACGGCAAGTATGGTCCCTAACCAACCCTCCTCCTATCATCCGAGTTTGGGACCTGCAACGGCGGAGTTAAAACGTACTTTAATAGGCGAAGTGTAGTTGGAAAACTGATAATTAAAGTTAAAAACCGACTTCAAAAGACTTAGTCAACGCTCGAACAAAATTATAATGACTAAGCTTAGGATTGTGAGAGTCGCTGGCATCCAGTGGATGCAAAAAGCAGACTGTCGTTCAGTGTGGAGGTTACAGGGGGAGGCGTCTTCTGGCTGATGATGGTGAAGCATAATAGCTAATTATTTTTTTATGGGACTACCTTAAGAAATGGGCCTAGGCGGCTGGAGGGTCTAAATTTGTCCACACATATCGGAGTAATAGGTACATTATGTACCTACATTAAAAAACGGCCCGAACTGAGAATCTCCTGGAATCGGTTAAAATCGGGGTAGGTAATGCGATACGTAACCTAACAGGTGGGAACTTGGATAGTTTTACATTACATAATTGATGTTATCTACGTTTCTGTCGCGCCGTGCGACAATGTCATTCTCTTGATATCGACCTATTTAAGAGCTGATAAACCAAGTAGCCGTCTGCACCGCCTGGCATGCTCATATCTTGTATCTGACCGCCCACTTCACCCTACAACGGAGATAACACAATTGAATTTTAATTCAATTCTGCCTCAGCTTAATCGTGTTTAATAGTTTTGGCCTAACTGTAACTCCCTCGTAGCAAATTCATATTGTATCAGAAGCTTCAGATAACTAACTAGGCGGCAGATAGACATAATTGACTTGCATAAGACAGCCATTGTGATTTTGGTTGCAGAACTGGTGAATAACACAATTATTTTAAACCTTCACAATGCGGGGAGGTTTCTGGGGCATTGTTATTCTGCACTTTGAGATTGACGTTTGAACTTTTCTATTGAAGGTTTTGCAGATTTAGTTGCCTGTATTAAATATATTTGTAATTTTGCTAATACCTATTAAGACGTTGCTGTATAAAGTGCTGTATTTTGCTAGATGTCAAAGGTAAAATATAATAATTATCAATACAAAAAGCCAACTCCAAAATTAGTAAGCACCTAACAAAATTATTACTGTTGCCAAAACAACCGGCACTTTTATAAGACAAAACGAATATTAATATAATTATTTCTTACATGGTAAAAATAGGTCGAGAAAGATTTAAGTACCTAGACCTACCCAATGTAATGCAAATTATTTATTTTCATAACATAATGGTACGTATGGTTTACATCACAGAAAAGAAAAAAAATATTGTTTAAGGTGGTTCGATTTACCTATGGCGGGAAATTCAAATTTTTAACAGTTTTTTGGTCCTAGTAGCCAGGCCAGGTAATTATTTTTAAATAACACAGTGTTTGCGCAAAATGTTGGCTGTTCTTTACATTATAGTGTACGATTATTTAACAGTAACGCACCATATTACTTACATTTGTGAATAAACCGTTTAAAACAGCAAAAATGTGTTTATTCACAAATGTAAGTAATAATGAGCATTAGAGATAAATAGCTTTACATGGTTTTGTAACCAATAATAATCAATCTGCGCAAACATCATGGTTGTTTACAATAATTACCCGGCCTAGCTACAAGGACAAGAAAACTGTTTGAAATTTGAATTTCCCGCCATTTGTGCAACGAACCACAAGGTGGTTAAGGTGGCTTTGTTAAGGTGGTTCGTTGCACAAATGGCTATTTATATATTTATATATATGGTTATTTAAAAATTATTACCTGGCCTGGCTACTAGGACCAAAAAACTGTTTAAAATTTAAATTTCCCGCCATAGGTAAATCGAACCACCTTAAAGTAGAACGGCTGTCAAGGCAATTTTGTAAGATTTTTTTTTGTAGCCAGTTGCACCCATATTAACGAAACGTCAGTTATTTGAAATCAGTTAGCAGCTGTGATGCGGACAAAGAAATTTGAGACGTAACCCAAAAAGGTAAGGTCCAAGTTCTTTGGATGCGGAGTTCGATGCGTTGACATACATGAGAATGTTCAAGCAAGATTTTGTCATAACACCTGGCGACAGATTTTCCTTCTCATTTCCGTTCTATTTACTTCTCTTTTCTGTGGTTTACATACATCAACAATGGAGCATGAAGAGTCGTACAAATTGAAATGTTGTATTTCATATCCTTGACAATTGCGGTGTAAAATGGTGAGGATTTTTTATATTTTAGTTGTGCACAGGTAACAGGTGCACAGGTTAGTTGTGCACAGTTTATGCAATAAAATTTACTTTTACTTTTACTAAAAAATATATTTCTATGATAGAATATTGTCAAAAACAGTAATTTATTTAAAGAAAGAAAAAACATGTTTACTACATAATTATAATAATAGTTTTTTCCTACCGACTTACTGTAACACAATATTAGTTACCTACTCGTTTTGATAAAGTATAAAATTTCTCATATACATATATTTAATTACAGTTTTGGCTTCAGTATCAATTATAGAGTGCCAAAAATATCTTCTATGTACAGAATTGGACCTGTTACAGTTTTATTATAAGTATAGATATGTGAAGGTCTTTGCTGATGCTAAATCATTTTCATGGAAAATATGCCCTTGGTCATTTAATAATATAGTTATCAGGATAAAAAAATAATTATGTATATACTAGCGCTGCCCTGCGGTTTCACCCGCTATTATACAGAATGTTAATTTTCGGGATAATGCCTATGTTCATACCAAATTTCATTTAAAGAACGTACACACTTACATATATAAGAAATTTCGCATTTATAATATTAGCGTAATTGAAAATTTTTAAGTATCTAAGTTAAAAAAATAAATAAAAAATATTTGTATCTTTTTTGATAGGTCAATTGGTGGTAGGTGGATACCCAAGTAGAAGAACCCAACTATCTAAGCACATTAATCGCATCGTATCACAAAAACTACTACTTGCAATACTGTTTATTCTTGAATAATGTTTTTAAAATTTTGTGTTGGCAAATAAATAGCCGTCGCTAAGTCCTGGCGCGCTAACCATATGGTAATTGAGACCATTTGTAACAATAACTACATTTGAAATTGGGTCAATTTTCATCTTGAATATTGCATCTTCAAGTTTGTGTAAGGATCGAGAGTTGAGAGCTTGCCAAGTATAATGTTAATATAATGAGTGTGCTTACACGTTGTGATTTCTGAAACGTATTCGCGGCGTGAATGGTGAATGACCGATAACGGCCACATAACCATTTATTTTTACCTCAGCAGTCAGCACGTTTCTACTTCATGACAGCGTCGTTTATAAATATTTCGCTATTAGTACCTACTTAAATAATAATGAGAATACATTTTATTGCAATAAAAGACCACCGGCGTAAAGTCGCAAGCTTGTCGGTATTTTATAGGATTTTCCACGGAGAGTGTGCAACGGAACTTCACGAACTTGTTCCCCTATCACCTTTTCATTACCGGACGTCCAGACGAACGGCAAGGCGTCACCCTTACTTGGTCAAAATGACATTTATTCGCACCTGGCGTTTTGAGCCATCTTTCTGAATTAGAACAGCAAAACAATGGAACGCCTTGCCCCTGTCTGTGTTTCCGCAGCGTTACAATCTTGGGTTGTTCATGTCTAGGGTTAATAGGTTATTACTGGGAAAACGTGCTCCATCTTCGACCGCATCATCGCTTTCCATCAGGCGAGATCGCGGTCAAATGTTAGCCTAGTCCAAGGTAAAAAAAAGGCCCGTAGACCTTAGCTGTAGACGTGTTCTACAGGAAATCACGAATCAGAAAACGTAGTAATTTTGAGAGGCCAAGAGAAGAATACAGTTAGGCTGGGCAGCGTTCGGGAAATTACGTCGAGTCTACTCGTCACCTATTCCGCAAAGTCTCAATACGAAAGTCTTTAACCCTCAGAAGAAAGACTAAAGCAAATATTCTGACCTTTACCAGTGATCGTGGGCCGGTCATATCTGTAGCAGAACAGCTGATAACCGTTGGAGTAGACGTGTTCTAGAGTGAAAACTACTCGAACTTGTCCGTTTTATTTCGATAAAAGAAGTCACCAGTATAACTAGAAATCGAAAAATTTGAGCCATCTGATAGATATCAAATCTATAATACGAGTACCTAACTATTGGTAAGCTGGTTACTTGTCCTTACCATTGAGTCAGTACTTTTGAAAAAGTTCCATTGGCCCGGTCCATGATAAAAGTCAATAAAAGTTAATACATAGCGTTTGTAGAGTTTCCCAGACTTTTAATAAATATAATATTTTTGTGCCACTGCACTGACTGCGCTCTAAATAACTGGCATAACTAAACAGAACCTTTGTTCTTCTAAAAATATGCTCAGTAATTGAGTATTCCAGAAATTATTTTCTATTGTTGGCGAGTGTTGTAGATAAGATATTCTCAAAGTAAGGCGACACCAAACCTTTGGAATAGAAGTTTGTTTTTAATAAGCCATTTTTAACACTCTTTTCACTCATCACTTGTAACTAACTAAGAAAGAGAAAGAAAGAGACAAAGTACAAACTTGATCCTAGATTAAATAAGGTTCATGACATGATTACAAAGAGCATTTGGATTGTCTTTAGACCTTTAACGGTATATGGACCATTACATTTTTTTTTATAACCTGTCCTTTTGTAGGTAAGACATAATTTGTATGCCAGAGAATCATCATCATTGGCTTATTCCTAAATTAATAACATAAGTGGGTATCTGGGTATCAAGCGATTATGTACACTAGTCTGGCTGTTGTGTTTACGATATCTATAGGTTAGTACCTACTTTGATAGTATCTGATATAACTATTGTTAGTTTTACCTACCTAGCAATAGTTATTTATCAGATATCGCTTAAACACTCCAGATAAACTGTAAGGTCCAACGCTGACAAAAGAGCCGAGACGGCGTGGCGGCGTTCTGACGCACAAGCAGCTGTGGAAAACCCAACCACAAAAAAATGCAAGCAAGATTTTCACTCGGGTTTCTTCACTATTTTTACGGATTTTCAGATCATTATTGCTTAGCACATCTGTCAAACGAGCGATGGTGGATTGATCGAGTGGTGATGGATTGGTGGATTAACAAACTACGTCATTTCATTTCATAAATTATGTGCAGTTTCGATGCCATCGGAATAGACCGCTCAATAACGGTGAAGGAAAACATCGTGAGGATGGTATGTAAGGTATGTCCATAAGAACCTCAAAAGTTCAAAGACATAATATGACATACGAGTATACATCAACATGCACTGGGCTAGAATGGTGGAGATGGCTAGAAGGGCCCACCCTCTCTCTCTCTCTCTCTCTCTCTGTGAGATAGCCTGAGTCTAATCATTGGGAACGTTATATGCTGAAATGATGATGATGATGATGACATCTGTCAAAATTTGTTATTAATACGTCATTAAGAGATTTGTGAATTGTCTTCTGTTTTAGCTAAACAGCATCTTTTCTATAAATTACACAAGTGATTTTATCACCATCATCAGCAAGAAGACGTCTACCACTGAACATAACAAGTGATTTTTTTGGTTCTCCCTTGTTTCACATAACAACTTTTCATATAATTTTTATATATATAATTTCAGTTCGTATAAAATCAATAACCATAATTATTCACTTCACCTAATATTATTATTATTTGAAATAAACATTTATTTGACATAAATAAATTCACAAGGAGCGCGGGAAGGATTCCCCGTCACGCCAGCCTTAACGACATCATCCGCCGGGCTTTTACCAGTGCCAACTGCGTGGCCGTTCTTGAACCGTGTGGCCTCGTACGTGGTGATGGTAAAAGACCGGACGGTATGACGTTGATTCCTTGGAAGATGGGGCGGCCATTAGTATGGGACGCTACTTGCGTTGATACCCTTGCACCGTCTCATCTTCCTAGAACACAAAATAAGGCTGGTACAGCGGCTGAATCTGCAGAAAGCCTCAAAAGGCGCAAATATAGCAACCTAGACAGTGGGTATATATTTGAGCCTTTTGGGGTCGAAACTTTAGGCCCGTGGGAACCGGGCGCTAAAAATATTTTTAAAGATTTATCAAATCGTCTGGTCGAAGCATCTCGTGACCAAAATGCTGGCCGATATCTTGCACAACGTATAAGCATTGCAATTCAACGTACATTGAACAACATGCATACATACATTTTTTTTTTCATTTACATTTTACATACATTGTATGTTGACCTAATGTCATTAGGTTTCATAAAAATAAGTACTTATGCTAAATAAACATTAGGTCAAGCATATTTTTGTAAAATAAATATTCGGTCAAATGATATTATTCAAAGTGAAAATTAGTTCAATCGTATTTATGTCAAATTTTATTCAGTTTTACTTCAAAACTCACTTGGTAGGTAATACCAAAATCCAGTAAAAAAAAAACAACTAAAAACTACTTGAAAAAATACAAACTAATACTAATATATAAAACTAAACTAATCTAATAATCCGCTGCCAGCAGGCATCGTACCCAAAATGCTGGCTGGCTACATACATTGTATGTTGACCTAATTAATAGTATTGTATTGACTAATATTGCTGAATAGTCTTTTTTTTATCTAATAATAGGCTTGCGTTTGACCGTCAACGCTCTGCTCTGATTGGCTGTTGCGTCGTTTGAACAGATCTGTCACTCATTTTGAACCTAACCAACTCAAGTCTGACTCCGGGTGGGCTCCCGCCAGAAGCTCTTTATATGGGCTCCCGCGCTTTTTATATACACTCTAGGGGTAGGGACCACAAGACTAGGTGGAGTCGGGGTGCTCTGTGTCGGTTCTGTGACCCATTTCGAACCTAACCTACTCAAGTCGGGGTGCTCTGTGTGCCAGATCTGTCACTAATTTTGAGCTAAGAAGCTTCAGTTTTGAATATTTCATGGTCATCAATTATCATGCTGTACAAAATCGGGGTGTGCATTATTGAACTGAGTCAATAATGTACGACATAATATTATACGACACAGTATTGCACAGCATGATAATTCGTGTACTTGTACATCAATTATCAGTCTGTACATTATTGGGCCAAGCTGATTATGTACGGTATTATATTGCACGGCACGATATTGCATAGTATGATATTCGATGTACATGTACACTAATTATCATGCTGTGCATTATTATGCCATACAATATCATGCCGTACATTATCTGTGTCGTACATTATAGCCTCCTGGAAATTCGATTAAATAATTATTATATGAAATAGGATTCGATTAAGCAAAAATCATATCAAACGACTATTATCTCGAACAAATATTATACTATTTGAATATTAGAGCTACCGTTGTTCTATCAAACAAATGTTATTTAAACCAAAAAATATGTGAACAAAAAATATACATAATGATTATTATACCAAACGTTGTTAGGCCAAGTGAAATTATAGGAAACGTTATTATGTGAAACAGGGGAGACCCGATTTTTTTCCATGAGATTACAATTTGTTAGTCAAATGATAAACGCGGATTTGTGATAATAATTTCGATAATCTCCAAAAAAAAACTCAGCTGTGTTTTTTTTTCCGAGTAATATAGTAATTATTAAACGACTTCAGGGGGTTCTCAACAGGATCCGTATTTTATAATTTATGTCCATCGATTACCCGGACATTAAGTCTGTCGTCGGACTTCGTGTACGAGTACGAGTTCTTAATGGTTCCGTAGCTACTACAAACTAGAAGGAACTTTTATCAATTTGTTCTGTTCTAATTTTTATTATTTTGTTGAGTGTACTTATTGCATATGATATCACAATAGGAGCATAAGGACATATTAGTCCTCGTGCTCCTACTACTAGGAGTACCCAGTAGGAGCAAGCGGAAACGCTCAGTCCGTTCCGTCGTCCTAATTTTTAGAACCTTCTAATCTGTATCCCTAGTTAGTAAGGTAAGTGTATAAAACTTTGCACAATACCATTTAATATTCCGAGAACCCGTACGAAGCGCTTTGATTATTGTGCGAACTGCTAGTCTGTGGAATTCGCTGCCGGAGTGGGTGTTCCCCGATAGTTACAATCTATGTCTTCAAGTCGAGAGTGAATCGGTTTCTTCTAGGCAAGCGTGCTCAATCGTAGACAGCATCATCGCTTAACATCAGTCGAGTTGGCGGCCAAGCGCAAGCCTATTTATAACTTTAAAAAAACAGTATTAGTGTAGATCTAATTTTAAAAGTATAAATAATATAATGCTTGATTTTAAATGTGGCCTTGGTACTTACTGGTACTATGTGAAACGGGGATGATTTTTTTTTCATTGAATGAGTGTTTATCGTTGAATAGGCCTTTTAAAATGAAGGTAAGGTCACACACACAACGCACTCAGACCAGACAAACAAGGGAGATATGTTTTAGATCCGTTGGAGACGGCGCGTAGTAATCGCGCGAGTATTATTCGCGCGGGTACTGCGCATCGCCTGAAACGAGATACAACACTTTTTGCTTAGTGCCAGTGGCAGTTGAAGTTGCTTAGTAGTCTCGCTAAGCAAAAGGTGTTGTAGCTTGTTGCAGGCGATGCGCGCGCGAGTTTACTATGCATCGTCTGCAACAGGCATTAGAACAAATTATCGATCGTGTTCAAATGTCTCAATTTTTTATTAAAAAAAAACTGTATACCGCGTAATGCAAAATCGAAAGTACTGCACACTTACTCATTTTATTACGCACACTAAGAAACTTTCAGCGACACCAATGAACTAACTAATAGTCCACGTGCAAAAAAAGTGCGACAAGGTCGTCTGCAGGGTGAGTTCAACTAAAGGCATCAAAGCCAGATTTTTCGAACCCGCCAAGCCACCTTAATATATCTCCCTTGTATGTCTGATCTGAGGTTTGATAAAAAAATAACTGTTGTATGTTTTGCAAAATACGGACCGCCAAAGAGGCAAGAAGTCTGTTCTCTCCTTGCATTTCTAAACTATTAAACATCCATGCTAATAATAGGTCATATTAAAAACCTTTATTCAAAATTATTTCGTACGTTTTGTGATTCAACTTTTTTGAGTTATAGCGATAAAACTGTAATCAATTTAAGACTCTTTAACTGTAAAAAATCTAAGTCAAAGACGTAATTTTCGTGAAATGATAAAATAATTTTTCTTATAAAAAGTATAAATGTTATATGTCGGGATAATAGATATATCTCAGAAATTTGAGCTTTGTTCGTTTGAATTTTTCCATAACCACGAATTTCTGAACTAAGTATACGTAAATATGACCATAATATTACGGCTTTGGCTAAGGAACCATACCAATAAGATCATTGAACCATACCATATGCGTGTCTGTTGAGACACGCATTTGGTATTACACGCTCTTGGCTAGTTATTTATTATGTAGAGGAACTCGATCCAAAATAATCAAAAATAGAAAGATGCCACAATATCGCGCTAATTGCGCCAATACGCAACTTGTCCCGACTTAATACGGGGACAACTTGGACCCACAGTCACGCGATAGTTGCGCAAGCCGTAACAATGTCAAATGCTCCGTAAAAAATTGCAAGAATAATAAAACATAAAATATGGCGAAACATATCATCAGTAAGTAAATATTCCATACACACTCATATTATTTAATTTTATTTTACTGGTTATCATCCAAATAGTCACAAAAACCCCCATAAATAATTTATTTTATCATCATAATTATATTATTTTGATTACGCAGCATTCCCTTTTAAACACGTACTAAGTCGCTATCGCTATTTCACCTCAAACATAACTCAAAGAGTCCAATTCTTTCCCACTTGCGATTCAAACATCGCCGTCTAGCTTGATCAACGGCGGTTGATGAGTTTTGACTATGTTGTACGAATCGAACTCATATTAGAGAACTGAGCCGTAAATGTATAATTATACGGTTGGTTTTGGTGAACTAGCTATAAATTATAATTAATTAATTTAATAGTTATGTTTATACGGGGTGTAAGGGGAACACTTTCGAAGCCAAAAGAAGGTAATTGTACTCATCATTATGAACAACTTTTACTATGGGACCAGCCCTGAAATCGCGAAAAAAAAAATCAGCTGTTCTTATAGGAAACTGTCATTGACACTCGACAAAATGTATAGAAGCAGAAAATACAAAGAATGAAAGAATGTGTACAAAGAAGCAGTAATAACCTATTTACAGCTTTGAAAATGTGCAGAAATAGTAAAAGATCGTTGATCTTTTACAGCAGATATGCTATGCCCTTGTAAACGGTGTTTTGAAGTTAGTCGTGAATTCTCAGTGCGATAATTATTATGGAACAATCGACATTGCTTTATAAGCAACTTCAGGGGGAGGTTCTCAATTCGTATTTTTTTAATGCATGTCAACGATCACCGATTACTCCGACATACGTGAACAAATTTATGTGATTGTTTTTTTTAAGAAATATTTTTTTTTTATTGTTGATCAAGCTATCGAGTTGGTCCCTTAAAATTCCAATATTTTTGGCTCAGTAGAGTATTTGAACTAACTCTATAATACGAATAATTTTGTTTATTATTTGGCAATCAATAAATTTGTTCGAGTGCTTACTAATTTTGAAGTCGGTTTTTTATGTTGATAATTACGTACCTATATTAGTTTCAGGTATAACTTTTTTTGTTTCATAATTAATTAATTTTTGTTTCTGGTTTGGGTTAATTAGTAGGTACCATTGACAAATTTTTGTTGAGTAAAACAAGTATAATAGATCCCAAATTCCTTATTGTACCTACTTAATGCGACGTTAAAGCAGAAATACACTAGAGATTCGTCAAAGAAACAGTTTTTATTATTTTAACTTATTTTTTGTAGATGCATAGGTCACATTTCTACGTATTGTGACATATCGTTGGAGAGGACTATTTCAATATGCGCTTGCGCCGCGTTCTGAGAGTGCGTTGCTCCGTGTGTAGCTATGTAGTGACTGCTACATAATCTGTTGTACTGATAACTCTATTATTATCTATCTGGTGTCTCGGACGCGACCACGGCCCAGCCAGACGTGTCCAACTGTTTTACATAAGTAAAAAAATAAAATAAAAAGTAGAAAACACAGCGATCGTAATACTGCCGTCCGATTACTAAAAGACCGTTAAGTTATATAGCCACAGTGTTACATAACGGTCTTTTAGTAATCGGACGGCAGAATACCACTGATTTTTTTTATCAGTCAAAAGATTTGTGAATTGCTAATTGTTTACGGAGGCTAAATTAATGCTTACTTATACTTGTAAAAAAGCATCGACTGTGGCCACGCGTTTCGACCGCGTAGTTCGATCCATTGGACTACGTGAACGATCACACCAAGGGCGCTTTCTGAATCCGAATCCACGCTAACAGCGTCAACGAAGCATCTTGGTGTAAGAGTAGGAGGACCTACCTATGTACCTATTCGTTTTATGCCAGTAATTTAAGTAGATACGAATTTACGTACTCTTATGTCGTTTTATGCCAGTAATACGATACGAGCGGATACGATACGAGTGGATACGAACTAGCGTACTCGTATATAGAGGTTTAGTGTAACAAAACTTGCCGATAGAAGGCTATCTAAACTTCGCCCCACGAAGTTTGCAAAAATGTACCTAAGGTCAACCATTCATACTGGTCTGTTAGTTTCCACTTACAATCGATTAATTCGTAATATGACTTTTAGTTTGATAAGAACACTTATTTTTTTATCTAAACGGTTTTCATATCAACCTTTAACCTTCGATACTCATTAGCATAAAACAATGGAGATAAAAGAGAATCAAGTTAATGTTTAGCAAATACCTAATGACACGAGGATAGCGGTGATTAAATATTTATTTATGTTAATTTAATCACGAAGTGGCACCAACGCACCGAACGCACTTTGAATGCTCAGCCAGTCTTCCCTTAGACGCCAGAACGAGTTACTGTTTTACTATGACCTTTTACGTGGATAAAAAATTATCAGTAATAAAGTAGGATAACATAATTGTGTAGAGTTCAGTGTAGTCGCGTTTACAGTATAACACAGGCAACTCTCGCGCGTCTGCGATAGTGCTTGATTACGCGTCGCTACATCAACATGTTTTTTTAATACGAATGCTGTTTTCGCCGGCTAAATTAGATTAGTTTTGAATTTGCAGACCTTAACACACAAACACACTCCAGTGAGTATTTTATTTGCATTACAGTCTGTTTGCATGAGATAATTGTTTGTGTTTAATTATGAAATTTTTGTGTAAAGATTTTACGCTAAAACAGTGTCGATTTCTTGTGCATGCTGTCTTCATAATTCTTTTTACGAATATATTTTTCTCATAAACCGTTTTGTGTACGTAGTATGCAAAAAGAGGCAAGTAAGTAAGTAGTTTTCATATATATTTTTGGGTATAGAATTCTGCAATATTTTGCGCGGCAACTCTACCAATACTTTTGAGAGCGTTTAATTTTGTTATTTGCTTATGTTATAAGACCTTGAATATTTTATCAATATTCACTCGTCTGTGAGATTTACAAACTTTATCTTTATTTTCTCACAATAATGTAGGTTTTTTAACATTGACGCTACTTGACGAGATATTAAATATTTATCGAATTAAGTACAACTAGGCACACATGAAATTTATTTTATTTGATAAAAGTGAAGCGGAATAGTTTACAAGTGAAGATAGCAAAAAAATTTTTTAAAACAGGTTCAGATCAGAATTTTAACCCATTCATTTAACTGTGATTAGAAAATCAAGTGGACTAGACTATGTTGATAAAATTTCCATAAATAATATTTTTTGGTCTCATAATGATCAGTTTGATCCTTTGTCCGATCCGTTGGGAAGGAGCACGTTTATAAAATAAACACACGGGCCGAAATGAGAACCTTTCTCCTTTTTGAAGTCGGTTAATAGCTGGAAGTATTCAAATTTAATCATTATCAAAAACCAGCAAGAACATTACCTATTTAAAATCTATCAATAAATAAATCAGCACGACGCCGCTTAAAATGTACGTAGGTACGTACCTATACCTATACTCGGTACAATTTTTTTAGCACTGATTTCCCTGTTTTTCACCGACAGAACCTTTCAATGTACGCCTTAAAAATGCATACAAAAAAACAAGCAGACAATTGTAATATGCAGACTAAACTAACATAATTTCAAGATCAAATTACAACAAGGTCAATATTTTAGATGTTGTTAGGCAGGAAAATTCGAGCCACGTTGCCATTACGTCTCACGAGTGTCCTCGTCAAGGGTCACGATAGCTAAACAAACAACGCTACTCTCAAAGGAAACATATTAAGTAACTAATAGGTAAACTATACAAGGATTGTAAGCGAGTTTATTTGGTAAAGGAGGCTGAATACAGTTAAAATCAGTGGCGGATCCAAAACACCTAGCAATTCCATACAATTGACTTAATTTTTCGATTTGATTCTTTCGAACCTTGTCAGATAACATCAGGCCAGTTGGCGGCCAAGCGCTAGCCTATCTAGTCTAGCTAGTCTATAAAAAAAAAAGATAAAAATCCTGGATACAAAGTTACGAATATAAACTGTACCAAGACGAAAGGAGGTCATTGAACTCATCATTGTGAACAACTTTTAAATCGCGAACAATGGGACCAACCTTGAAATCAAGAAAAAAAAACAGCTGTTCCATAGAAAACGGTAATTGACACTCGACAAATGTATGGAACAGCTGTTTTTTCCCTGCGATTTTAAGGTAGGTTGGTCCATAGTAAAATTGTTCATAATGATGAGTACAATGACCTCCTTTCGGTTTAGTACGGTATGGTACGGTCTATAGGCGTAGCCCTGTATTATTTTCAGAGTCGTGGATTAAGAAAGTTTAATTATTAAGTAATCAATAGGTACAAGGTCTGTTTTAAAATTAACTAGCCAAATAAAATGTTGTGCGACCTTCAAACGCCCTACGCGTTAACGCTTCCCATTGTGTAGGTATATATGTATGATGACATTAATTATTCGATTTCAAAGTGGGCGTATTCTCTAAATCGAACACCTAGCTTTTGAATTAAAAGGTTAAAAAATACTTGACGTTCCTACTTACCTATTTCGTTAAGGTTAACTTCCGTTAAAATATTTTTACTATTATTGTAGATGTAGATGTATTTGTATTTGTATGATGTAGATGTATTTGGTACCTACTGTAGATAAAGATAAAAATATGTAATATCTAAATAAAATTTATTTAATTTATTGATAGTTTAAATATATTATGGATGTTACTTAGGTCTTATTTATAATTCATGAAAAAAGTGTCCTGGGTTTAGAATTAGTTAGTATCCCTACGATGTTTATAATATGTAATTTTTTATTTATTTTTAACTAAAAATAAAGAATTTTAATGGAAGTAACAACATAGCCTGTGAGCTAATTTGGACATAGCTAAACATATTCGTGAAATTAAAGCGCATTTAAATCCGTTCAGTGGTTTAGGATATGTGCGTGTTTAAACAAACAGACAATTTTTTTTTAACTGCGAACTACGCCGTGTGATATTTTTTTTAAAGCTTGTATAAAGACTTTTTTATTAGATAGGTAAATGTATAGAATCACGAAAAGTGAAGTGAAGTGTCCTGAGTTTATCTATTTTGGAAATACCGATATTAAATTTAATGTCATTGTAACAATTTCTGATTTGCTTGCGACATGCAGCACCCAGTAAGGGTCAGCCTCATTTTGGTTTGGAAATTTTTGATCATTGAACATAGTTTTAA
The DNA here is from genome assembly GCA_932305915.1 of Agriopis marginaria. Classification (NCBI taxonomy): domain Eukaryota; kingdom Metazoa; phylum Arthropoda; class Insecta; order Lepidoptera; family Geometridae; genus Agriopis; species Agriopis marginaria. Next base: position 10,223,647 of record OW029915.1, read on the forward strand.
AAATCTTTGAGTTTTTTAATTTTATCAAACCAAGAAACAGGAAGTTTTTGAACGCTACTTATAAAGGTATTCCAAAACCATATTTGAGGTCAGGGCTGCGTGTACAAGCGGGAAGCGGGAGCTATTTATATTTGTGTTTGAAAATAAATTGTGCGTACACAGATGCTTGTTCACGTTAGCAGCGCGTGTACATTGAGTTTAGCTACATTTATCCATTTAAAAGCGAAATTTACGCATTCACTGACTGCCATTACAAAATCTCGAAATATACTTGACCTATGAAGCTGAAGTTTAGCAGATAAAGTCCTTATATCAATCCTAACAATCCATGCAAAGGTCTGCTAACGTGTAAAAAAATATCAGGATAAATAAAAATAATACACCATGACTTTCTTGATGATATTCATGTACTTAAGAAACACAGTCTTATTCTGTATAAAAAAAGTCGCCCGGTATAAAGGTAATACGTCCGGCGGGATTTTTGAAAATTAACATTGTTGTCTAGGTGTTATACAACAGTCATACTCAGTCCTACTTTAGAAGTACTGAATAAGTTGAATAAACTCTAAATAAAAATATATGTTTTCTTACTTTTGTTGTTGACCGTACAAGGTAGGTAGGATCCATAAATTAATCGCTTTGCAACAAGTTCGTAGACGAGTCTACATTTAATATTTGCTATTCTGGACGAGTCGCGCCTAATCATGGTGGAGATAACGAGATAACTTCCAGTTGAGTTGTCAAGGTGATTGTATAATAATAGAATTTGAATAAGTAGGTACCTATTAATAAATAAAACGTATCATGTTTTGATACTTTGTAGTTTGGGTTTCTGTTTGTTCACATTACGCCGGAGTGGTCGAAAAAACAATATAAAACAGTATGCGTTTGTAGGAAAATTGTAACAATGACCCGTATGAGTTGGCACTAGTATCTGAGGCTTGTATGTTTTACCGTTCTTAAGGAGTCATAACGCAATAAAAATACGGTGACAATTACGTTACTTGTAATAATTATGGGGACCGCATCCTTCTTTTTATTTGTTAACTTAATTTTTATTTTTGTTAGTATTTGAAGAATTTGTTATGCCTTAATAAAACCTATTCTGCGAAAATTTCAACTGGATTATGTATCCATAGTTGAAATTTTCGCAGAGTTCAAAATTGGCTTTTAAAAGTAGAATGGACGGACAAACAAGAAGAAGCGTATGCTTCTTAATATCTTTTCGGTTCGGAACCCTAAAAAGATATTCCTGCATGTGCAAGCAGGGATTTCTGTTGTAACGATGATATGATGGCTGAATTAGGTACACCACCAATTTGTTAAATAAAACGCAAATTTGAAAAAAGAAAATAGGTAGGTATATAAGGAGGTATTGTAAAAGCGCAGCCACGGGATGTAGGTACCTATTAACATATTATAGTTTGCAGGTTTGCTATAAACTTTACCCACTCAGTTAAAAGTACCAGGGAAAGATAGAGCGTAAACAGGTATTCTTACGCATATTAATATTATTGACATCTTTTAAATCTGCGGCTTTGTAGTAAATATTTGCTTCCCTATACGTTATTAAGGTAGGACAATAATTCATTTCAACACGCTTCGAGCTCAGGTGTATGTCAAGATGCTTAAAATATTGTTGTCACCGAAAACGATATTTCTCCAGCAGCAAAAATGTCTGAACCGCTTATAAAGCAGGCTCTGTGAGTTTTTCGTTGTGGTGATTTATGTTTAATTAGAGTGTCCTTCACATTTTTATGTCATTCTGAAACAAATTTAGAAGTTCTCGACGAGCTGAGGCTCGAGAAAAGCCCGGAGCGAACTTTGGAAACAATTAAGAGTTTCTCTAGAAAACATTACAATACGCAAATCACCGGTTCCAGCCAGCGTTACACAAAGGCATACAATGTAGGTTTGTTATTTAATGTAAATCGAGAAACTTGTGTTATATCGGATATTATGTGACCTCTTCAACGTTCGTATCTCGAACTGATAGGTATTATAGCAGGTCGAAGAGATTTTACGAGAGAGAAATAATACACCTAAATATTGAAGGTAGCTTTTGCGACTTTGATATTCTCCAGTTGATAGACACGAGTATAATATCTAACGAAGAAACCGGTGACGTGTTTTGATAAGGGTAGGAGTACCTTTAATTAACCGCCTTTTCCTTCCCGAGTGCAAAGCTTGCTTTCGGCGGCTTCCACTCTATTTCTCCCGACCAGTACTTAATGATATCGATCGACTTTGAGGAAAGCGACCATTGGCCACATCTGCAATATTTGTCACAAATTAATTCCTGGAACAGCCACAGTGATATATTAACTAGAATATTAGACACGAGATTACGTTAAGTAATCATCTGGAATGATTAGAGAAACATAATTATCTGGTGCTTTGTGAAGGCAGTAAGCGTTAAATTGATGTACAGATTGATCAAGTGTTCAGCTTAGCTTTGTAAGCACCTTTGAGTATGGTTTCAACCAAGACGAAGAAACCAAGTTTCGAAACTAGTTTCGGAAAACTAAAATAAAATTGGTTTTATATGTAAAATTAATAGCAAATACCAACTAGACTTGTATTTATGAGTAATTAAGTAAAAAAATACCTAGAAAGTAGACAAATATTTATACATAACATATATATGATGTTATCTTTCTAGAAACACGTGAGATTACATCAATGAAACAGTAGGTTTTAATTAAACAAGTTATCAAGGGAGTTGCAATTTATACGGGTTGGCTTAGCGACGTCTAGCAGTCATAAACAACGTCAATAGTCTCATTTTATACGGGTCATTAAGTCATTATTTCAGGGGTTCTCTTTATAGCCTTTTTTCGTGAGAAGATTTTTCCTGTAAAACCAATGCTAAGTGTGTCGGAGACATCGTAATTTTAGGGGACGATGTTCGGTATTGGAAACGTAGTTATACTTCTCGCTGAAGTGAACGTTAATGGCAGAGTACCTTCTTAGATCTTATAGGGAAGTAGGTACAAATTATATCGACTGTAAAAATTGCGTGAGCACAAATGGGATTTTGTGCCTACTTTTCAAATTTATAGGCAGGTAGAAACTCTATGTTGATTAGGATATTGTAAAACTTTGTATTGTAGTTATATCGTCATTGGTAGTAGTAGAATTCTTTTGTAGTCCACCTGTGGGAGGGACAAAAATATGCTATCTACACCTGTAGGAAGATATACGCACGAATCGGCACCCGCCTTAGAAATAAATTACGGAAGCGACATATGCTACAAACTTCACATTACTCAAGAACTATTTTAATTTGAAATAAAACGAATTTACATTTAATCCATTAGAATATGAATAAATAAATTGTTACGAACTTCCAGACGCGGAGAAAAAACTTAAAACGTGTTTTAGAAAGCATGTTTTCGCCGAATTATTCTATCGAGAAAAGTTTTACAATCATGTTTCCAAAATTACATTTAACTTACTTGTATACTTAACTATTTATAACTAAAATATGAATTTGTTGCTGTTTGCCATAACCGCGTAAATTGATGCACTGCTACCCAAGTTCAGATCCCGGTGAAGATCAAATTTTTTTCTGTACCAAGGTGCATTTGCTATGTACTTCAGTACCTTGTTTTGGAATCTTCGCTTTAAGCACCGATCACTGAAACTTTTTGTTGCAGTTCCACTGAGCAATGACACCACCCGTCAGCGAGAATGTGGAGCCTCCACACGTGGTGGTACTGGACGGTGGGTTCTCGACGCAGCTGTCCTGCCACGTGGGGCACGTCATCGACGGCGATCCGCTGTGGAGCGCACGCTTCCTGTACACCCATCCTGACGAAATCGTTAACACCCACCTCGACTTTCTTAGAGGTAAAACATAAGGACTACCTTTTTAGTCTAGATACTCCGTTTACTTTTTTTACTACGACTTTCTCCGCACTGTCCTGAAATACCTATATCAAGCGTATCTACGAATACCTACCTAAGTGAAAATGCCCTTACAAAGTATACAAGACGTGGCTGAGAGGATAGTTGAGAGTTGTACAAAGCCACTACTTACTAACTGTTAAGGTCACTTTTACCCGGCAGGTTTTTGCTGGTAAAATAAAACCGGCCATGTGCGAGTCAGACTCGCACACTGCGAGGGTTCCGTACCACCACAAAATACAATAATTATCAATTTAAAAATATAATAAAAATATAGCATTTAGATTCGATGAAAGAAATTATAAGGTCGTCCAAGTAACCGTAACCAGTGGTTTTTCGTAAGAATGTAATCTTACGAAAAACCACTGGTAACCACTCTGTGAACATTTCAACCGGCTGTCTATTACGGTTCGAAAGATACAGCCGTTAAAAGGTAGGACGGACAGGCAGACAGACAGATAGACAGCGTAGGCTCAGTAATAGGGTTCCTGTTTTTACTCTTTGGGTACTTGGGTACGGAACCCTAAAAAGTCTATTGATAGTAGAGTACCTATATGTGGTATAAAAGCTAACTTAAGTTTGTGCTTAGGCTACGTAGCTACGTACATATTTTAATTTTATCTGTTTTGTTCAGATATACGCGTGTATAGTTAGTCCTCATAAATGAATTGAATGAGAAAGTGGTAAAGAAATGTGATATGTTACGAATATAGCAGGTACAATATTTTGCGAGGGGGTAAACGAAACCGCAGGGAAACTGGGCGCTGGATGCAGGCCGAACAAAACAGATTTTTAACTAGTGGAAGTTGTGGCACGTGCGTAGCGAGGTTCGTAATCTATTCGAGTCTAGAATCTGTAGTTTTGCCCAAGTGATGAATAGTGCTTTTTGTCACACCTACGTGGAAATTGGCGGATTTTTCATGAACTTTCACCATAAAAGTTACATGATTATTCACGGGATATTTATCGTGGTAAGGTTCTGGAATGAGCTCCCAATGTTTCTGCGCAGTTAGGTGCACCATGTTCATGGGAAGACTCAACGGTAAATATCCCTTAAATAATCATAATTATAACTTTAGGGAACAACCGTGATAGTTTAAAACAGTGTTTATCATTCACCATATACATAACTAGCGGTCCACCCCGGCTCCGCACGGGTATAGTTATATAGCCTATTAAAATAGCCTATATTAATTAGTGATAATGTAGTATTCAAATGGCGAAAGAATTTTTTAAATCGGTCCAGTTCTTTTTGAGCCAATTCGTTACAAACATACATACCAATCTTTCCTCTTTATAATATTGTATATATATATATATATATATATATATAGATATCTCTACATAGTATAAATTGAAGTCGCTTTCCGCGTCTGTCTGTCTGTCTGTATGGCCGCTAACTCCTCCTAAACCACGCAACGGATTTTGATGCGGTTTTCACCATTAGTTAGCTACATTTTCAAGGAAAGTTTATATATATATATATATATATATATATATATATATATATAACTAGCGACTTGCCCCAGCTTCGCACGTTAATTACACCCGTGCGAAGCCGGGCGGGCGGGTCGCTAGTGTTACAATAAAATTATTAAAAATTCAAAACAAGAACCTAAGTAAAACTTTCGTAAAAGGTTGACAAGACGGATAAAAGCGTGAGATTAAAATTTATTTTCAGTTCTGCACGGTTTGTACATTCGTCGTGACAAAAAATTATAATAATAATAGTCTCACGTAGATGTTGCGCAAACATTCCAGAAACATAACAGACAACAGTTGAGCTTTTACGAATATCTACTATATCATACTAATATTATAAATGCGAAAGTGTTTGTTGGTTAGTTGGTTTGTTAGTTTGTTGGTTTGTTTGTTCCTGTTTCACGCAGCAATAGAGCAACAGATCGACCAGATTTTTTGCATAGTTATAGTTCAAGGGCCGGAGAGTGACATAGGCTCCTTGTCATAATTATCATCATTTTTCATCACTACGCGAGTGAAACCGCGGGGCGCAGCTAGTCTTATATATTATGAAGCCCAAAATATAATGAAAAAATAGGTATATTACAGACATCATACAGTAATTATTATGATGTTAAATTATTAATAATACATAGCAAACTTCGGAGAAACCGCTACGGACAAAAATAAACTATAAAAAAGGAAACTAACAGTAGGATACCAGTAAAATACTACCCATTTTGATATTTTAAAAAGCAATTTTTTTCTTTAAAACATTAGGAAACAACTCTGATCAAAATATTTCATATCGATAAATTTTGGGTCAAAGATTTTATATTTTATCTAAGTTTTGGGTATTGCCACCCAGAAAATTAAATATTTAGTTGTTAAAAAATACTTAGTAACTTAAATTGCTTTTACAGTTACTACTTATAGTAAGAAAAAGTTATCAAAAGGTATCAAAAAGTTTTCTGATAAAGAAGGTGCAACACAATTTTTTTCTGATAGATTTTTTTTCGATAGCTGGACAACTCATTTTATCACGTTCACCAATTTCATATTGCTATGTTACCGATTGGTAAAATTTTCTAACGTTTACAAAACGGTCTCAAAATTTAATGCTTTCAAATTTCCTTCTGAAAATTATTTTTTTCGAATCAACTGACCCAAATTTACTCGTACAGAACATTTTCAGACGGATTGCTATGATAATTTTTTTGGCCTCATTTTTAATTTTTTAAAGTGATCTTCCGGTTTCGTGCTTCACTACTGACTTCTGAAAAATATGTTTTCGGTAAGTATATTAGTGCTATCATTCAACTACAGTCTGAAAATCAGACAGATTGTTATGATACAGTTCGGTAAAATTTAGTGACATTTTTGAAAACTCGGTCAGGTCAAACGCTACGTTGAAAATTGTCTGATATTGGTACTTTAAGAGTTCAGAATAATCAATTTGATGCGGATTTGGCTATATTGCTATGAGACAAAAAAAAAATTGTGTGCTCGCGTACTTTTAACCTTATGTGATTCTTTTTAATTCAGACCACAATTTTTCATCCCTCTAAGTCTTGTGTTGGATAATAGAGAACTTTGTTCTCACTTTTTGATAATGTAATGATACGACCACTACTGTCGTAAGTTCAAAATTATGTTTCATTATTTACTTACCGGTTGTAAAGTGACTAACTAACTAATTTGCACGACTAATCTGAGTGTGACACTTGCAAAACAATGGAGACAAGTTAATTAAATATCTCAAATTGACTCTACAATGTTCCGCGCAGTTCTAGAGCTTACAGTACACTACTCGTATAATTATACTAGTGATTTGCACTTGTATAAATGATCAGTACCTATAGGTACGTCTAACACATGTTACAATGCAGTATTCGTAGTACTTAGTCATTTATCTTTAGCCATAACAGCAATATACTATACGTAATAATTATTAAGTAGATACTCACAGTGATTTCTCTCCACAGTGATTAAATTAGCAAATCTGAATAAACTAACCAACGAGGACCTTCATAAAAAACGACTTCTCATGAAGTTTAATAAACGGGAATCATCTCCTAACTATCCATATAAGGTTACAAGTGGAATATTTCTCCAAATTTAATAAAGAATAAAAAAAATACATTAAAATTAGTTCACAATATAAAAAAAAAACAGTCGAATAGACATCCTCCTTTTTGGCCGGTTGAAAATAAATTATATAGTGTACAAAAGACTACACTATACTATATAAAAGACTACCTAGATATTGATAGGCAATTAATTGTGGAAGTCCGTGGAGATTACGTCGACCGACGGACGTTCCTCAATAACGGAGCAGCAGATAACTAGTTAATACCTACCTACCTACTTCGTATAAGTACCTACGTATATCATGTTATGTAAGATTATTTGTGGAGAGAAAGTTTAATAAGTTATTAAGACGATAGAGCGTCTCTTCCTACGCAAGCACCCGATTTGATACCTGTTAACATCACAACAAATCCTTTTGAACTGTTATGTAATTGCTTCCCCACTTCAAGCGTAAATAAGAAACGGGTTCATAGTGGCAGAATTGCTTAGGTTACTGACAATGCTCTATGCTGTGAGCTCACATTAGTATACCTATTCACACCATACGCGCGTTCTTTGACGAATTACACGTTAGCTCACTTTAGCTCGTCATTTTCATGCATCTGACAGCGAGAGTGCGACCTCGTCTCGTGTCATCGTCCTCTGAAAGCGCTTTCTTCGCCACAAAACGGAGCGTTTCTTTTCATAAGTAAAAGCTGAAAAGTGTCTGCTAGCAAATAACTCCCTGGAGGGTAAAGCCTACTGCCTTGCTTTGCTTTTCGTAGAAGACGTGATACGGAAAATGCAAAATATTATGGCAAAGTATTTCGCAAGAACACAAAGCGTTTCTTTGACTTTTAAACGCTTGGCACGCGGTGGAGCACGTTTAAGGCGCTAAGCCTTCACGAATATTAAAACGTTTATTAACTTGCATAAAATCTTATCAAAAAGCTCGTACACTTTAAAGTTGGCAGAATTACATTTGGTGAAGGTTTGGAGGAGATTCAGCTGTTCCGTCGTGATTATTATGATTGACGGCACTGTAAGTTGCCGCGCGACGTCGCCATTTCCCCTCATCCGCTAACTACTTCACATTTGCATAGTAGAGGCGCGCGGCAGGCGCGAGTACCTGCCTGTAATACTGCCGTTGTTATAGGAACTAGAGCAACGCTGTTGCCGCCATTAATCACCTTGTCTGTCTAATACCTTTCCATTCGCAGGCCGGGAACCGTCTTCTATTTATTACATAATTATTTTCTTCGACGGGAAACGGTTCCTTTCACCGGGCCCGTCCTAACTATTGAACTAGTCAGCTTCGTATTGCATTACTAAGTTTTAATAACATCAAATTGTTTACGCCCCTTACCCGCACCCTGCTCACTGTAAGTTAATAACAGTAGGTAGCAAAGTAGAAGTTAGGCAGTATATTTATCGGGCTAGTTCAGCAGTAGGTATTAGCTCGAGAGTAGCTACTCACCTTACCTGAATTATTTCACGAAAATGCTCAAAGACACCGTAAGCCGGTTAAAGGCATTAATCTTGGGATTCATTTGTTCTCATTAGATCCACTGGTATATGATTAATGTGACTCGCGAGCGAGCTGTGGAATTGATTGTGGATATTTTTGCAGCGGGGGCTGATTTAATAATAACGAACACGTACCAGGCGTCTGTGGAGGGGTTCGTGGAGCACCTGGGAGTGACCCCGGAGGAGGGGTACAAGCTCATCGTGCGAGCGGTGGAGCTCGCCAAGCAGGCGCGCACGCTCTACCTTGAAGAATTCGATAGTGTACAAAATGGTGAGTGACCAAGCAGCCAGAATCAGCTGCTAAACTAAATGAAACTGAGAAAGCTCACATACTTTCTAAACAAATTTATGGCAGTAAGTGAGAGACGACTCGACGCTAAGTGGAGGACTTCAAAAGATCTAATGTAATTGACAAATGAGGCGCTCTCTACACAAATTAGATTTTTTTACAAACTGAGTATGTTTTTTTTTCTTACATGACTTCGCATGTATGTTCATGTGAAGATGATCTAAAAAAATCGGTAGATAAATAAGTTACTCATATATTCGGGTATTTGGCATGTTGGAAGTTTCAGTAAACATACCCATTCGCAATTTTCGTGACAGTAATGAATAATAACAGGTTTAAAAAAAATACGCTTGCGTTTGACTGCCAACTCTCCTGATGTTACGCGATGATGCGGTCTACGGTGGAGCAAGCTTGCCTAGAAGAAACAGATTCACTCGTGATTTGAAGACACCCAGATTGTAACTGTCGGGGAACACCCATTCAAGCAGCGCATTCCATAGACTAGCAGTTCGCATAATAAAAGTGGAATCAAAGAGCCTCGTACGGGTTTTCAGAATATCAACCATATGCTTTGGTAGAAATCTAGAGGTTTCTCAAAGTTACATTAAATTAAATATAAATTGTATTTATTCACATTTAACACGGTCAAGCCCAACGTTAGTATCTCAAATTAATTATTGTGCATAGAAATAAAAAATAAGAAAGGAAACAAGCTCACAAAAATAAAAATAAAGAATTAAAATGACAATAAGTTGTCTAATCAGTTACGACGAAACTTGTGAAAAGGCCCCAGATATTATGAGACGCCCAACATTAGTATCTCAAATTAATTATTGTGCATAGAAATAAAAAATAAGAAAGGAAACAAGCTCACAAAAATAAAAATAAAGAATAAAAATGACAATAAGTTGTCTAATCAGTTACGACGAAACTTGTGAAAAGGCCCCAGATATTATGAGACGCATAAAAATGGAACAAGAAAATTATTTACAATTATAATTATAAAATGTGAAGAATGTTTATGTTTCAGTGTAAACAAAGATTCTTGGGTAGGCACCCGCAAGGGTCGGGTGCAAGCACGCATTAATTACACTTTGCAAGGGTTGAAAGGTATTGTGTGTGTTATGTTGGCAGAGGAGCGTTGTTGACACCAAGATGATATAAAGTTGCTGTCATTTGTTATTTTAGAATGCATGCCTTTGGTGGTCGGGTCAGTGGGGCCCTACGGCGCCCATCTTCACGACGGTTCTGAATACGACGGAAGCTACGCTGACACCACCTCAGTTCAGGTATGGGAATAAATGACACAACCCCTCCTAATAGGTACTGATGTCTGATATTTTAGACAGTCTAACTTCGTTCCATTCTAGGTCATATACCTATAATAAAATTTAGTTGACCTGACTCAGTTTCAACATTAGAACTAGCACTATCTATTTCCTTTACATTATTTATGCCGGATGCTTTTAGAACAACACTCATCTAACAAATCAATATGTTAAGGTGACTATCCGACTAAAAGCTGTACTTAAATTCTAAATGAGTCTTTTTATTATTGTACTCGGGTACTTATGAGATTTCAGGGTTCCTTTTTAAAATTTAAATTTTAATATCTTTATTTAATATTAGCCCAGGGATGCCGTATTAAAAATACAGCTACGGTACCCGTAGAAAAGGTTAACTAGGGTGTTGGGGGTTTAATAAAAGGTGTTAGAAGCTCCGTGCACTTTCCCCGACTTAAAAAGGAATGTTTATTAGCTAAACCTTATGTTATTAAATATTAATATACGAAGCGTTAAATGAATCCTGTCGGCGCGGCTCAGACAAAGCGTCACAAAGCATTACGGCAAGGTTCTTAGTTGAGTTTTAAATCAACTTCCCGAGGTATATCTATTTAAGTATGTATTTAAACCTATATATGTATGTATATCAGTCTCTGGCAGCCATATCACAAGCTTTGCTTAGTTTGGGGTCAGATGACCGTGTGTGCAAAAATGTTCCGAATATTTATTTATTATTTATTTATTTATTTATATCGAAGCCGCAGATGAAGGGTCTGAGAGCTGTGTACGTTTACCTACTGCATAGGTAACTTGTTTCACATAAAAGAGGCATTGTAGGTACTTGAGATAGTCTGTACAGAATCGCGAGCGCCATGAATGTATAGCCTAATAAAGGCCATTGAAATGAAAGCGACGGCATCGTAAAGAGGACCGTAAAGTTGCCTGCAAATTAAAATTTACATCGACAATATGAAAAACCCCCAGTCCGTTTCTCTTGTTTTTCTGTACCAACAACATTTGACTGGGGTGGACAGTTAATTAACGAAACCTAGAACAAATGGCTAGCTATCTGAAACAAACATCATGAAGTAACGAAAATTAGCTCGTAATTAATTTTGAGAACATTCTGAAATGTTATCGTTTGTGGCTGGTGTTTGAGTTGAGTTTTTATCTTTTTTGTCGTGTATATAGTTTACACGGACATGACGTTACTTTGCTGAAAATAATTACTTATTGTATATTTTCTTTTAAATTTACATGGAACAGCCTTGGTTCAATCTATTTGTTTTTGTTTAATGATTTAAGTTTACAGGCATCGATCTAAAGGTACATTAACTTCTTTGTTTACAGGATTCTTTTAGTAAGGTATCGTTCATAGTAAAGGTTGATGCGGTGTTTAGATTTTGATAAATATATACTAAGGGGATGTGGATCATGATTTATTTTATTAATGAGTTGTTGATATTATGGCGTGGTTGTTAGGCATCATATTCACGGGCGGTTAAAAGCTTTGCATCAACGGAAGATTCGGAAGAAGGTACTTATTAATTAAAATGTGATGCAGTATTAGCATGAAAATTAAACCAGTATTTGATTATAACTAAGTAGGTACTTTTTATGCCATAGGTGGCAAACAAACAAGCTAACGGGTCGCCTGATGGAAAGCGATCACCGGCGCCTATGGATATCTGTAACACCAAAGGTACCTACACAGTAAAGTAACACAGATACGATGCCGACGTTTAAAATAACCCAATGTTATGTTTTTATTTATATGTTTAAGTTTGCACCTGACTATTTAATCTTATACGTACTCAGGTCATGCGAGAATGGCACCGACCAAGAATTCAGGCTCTCGTGGAAGCGGGAGTTGACCTTCTGGCGTTGGAGACCATTCCATGCCAAGAGGAAGCTGAGATGCTCTGCGATTTGTTACGAGAGTTCCCTTCTATGAAGGCATGGCTCGTCTTCAGCTGTAAGGTAAGATTTTCAATCCGAGTACGACGTAATGTTTTTTTTTATGAGGAGCTGTCTAACTCCTTCACAGATCTGTTGCTGACGCATTAGCGGTAGGTAGACTGGATGGAATTGACACATAAACAGGCTTTTTAGCAATATTATGAGGATGACAATATTATGTTGAGCATATTACTAATTTCGTGAAGTAGTTTTTTAAATTTATATAATTAACTTTTTTTGTAAAATAAATTTACAGTTTCTCTTTTTGCTCTTCATGACTTTTCATTAATCTGTCTGATTTTCAGTTCTAGAAAGAAAATCATTCAAATTATTTATCAAGATTATTCGATTTTTTTTTTAAAAAAAAATCAAAAGATAGTTTGATACCTAAAAAACTGTGTATTTTTTGTCGTTTACAGGATGACCAAAGTATAGCACACGGAGAGAGTTTCCAAAGGGTAGCATCGAAGTGCTGGGATGCGAACCCTGAACAGCTGGTTGCTGTAGGAGTGAACTGCTGCGCCCCGTCCTACGTATCTAACCTGCTGACTGGCATCAACGACGACAGACCGCAATCACCCATCCCCCTCATCGTTTACCCCAACTCAGGAGAAAAATATAACCCGCAAATAGGGTAAGGATCTATACTATTTCTATTAATTTATTTGCTCTGACAACTTTAATAACTTTGTAACAAGTATAAATAGATGTTAAAAATAAAACCCGATAAAAGGGCTGATAATATTTAAACGGCTGAACAGATTTTCTTAAATCATAAGAACACTACCGATCAAGTCACCTTTCAAAAAAAAATACGGCTGGGCCGTTTGGGAGCTACGATGCTACAGACAGGCACACAATATTTAGGTAGGCACATACGTTAAACTTGGGTATAACTACTTGTACTAATATGTATAAGCTACTTTTTATCCCGAAAAATGCAAGCTAAAGGAATAAACTTGCTTTTTTTTTGGGATACAAAGTAGCCAAGACGGCCGAAAAGGTGAACGGAGTACACCTACCTCCACCTTAAATGTCATCCAAATCCGTTTAGCCGTTACGGAGTTGAGTGCGGACAAACATGCACACACCAACAGACACACAAACACACACTTTCACATTTACGTATACCTATCTTGTAATTAGCAGCTGTTAGATATCCATGTAAAGGAAAATAATATAATATTAGTATGTAATCTCGATTAAGACAAATAAGGGAAATATGCCATAGTAGGTACCTACATTTATTGTCGTTGGTGTTCAAAATGTCTTCGTGTTTCATCCACTTTTTTCATAAAACCGCTAAACCGCAAGCACGGCACACTTACCTACACACTATGAAACTTGCCGTGACACCAATGAACCAATAGTCCACATGCAAAAAAGAGCAGCAAAGTCGTCTGCAGGGTAAGTTCACCTAGACATCAAGCCTGAAGCGTTCGCACCCGCCACTCCACATTACCATATCGCCCTTGTTTGTCTGATTTGAGCGTGTAATAGTCAGTGACCCCAAGCTATGATAAGCTTATGTCTTTGTTTTGCCGGCAGATGGATAGACCGCGACAAGTGCGAGGCGGTGGAGGTGTTCATCCAGGAGTGGCTAGATCTGGGCGTGCGCTACGTGGGCGGGTGTTGTCGGACCTACGCTTCCGACGTCACCCGCATCAGTAACCAGGTGCGGTGCTGGCGCGACCGGTACCGGTTCCGAGCCAAGTACCCGCAGACCAATGAGCAATAAGCTTCGCCACGTCAGCTGCGCCGGCAACCGCGAGCTTCATTTGTCTTGTCTACGACGCAGCATGTTCCTTGACAAAGACTGAGCTTTAGCGCGAAATCTTAGAAGAGTTTTTCTCTACCGCCATGGGAACGTATTTAATGTTAGTTATTAACTGAAATTAAGTTCAACGTATTGAAGAGCCCTCTTGGATTTTTTGTCAAAAAAAACAACGATAAGGTTTTTTTGGCGTTCTGATTCTATCAAATAGAAAGATCGCAGAAAAGGTTTTTTTTGTGTTAATTAGAACGGCTGTCTAGGCATTTTTGTAAGAAATTTGTTGTAGCCAGTTGCACCCATATAGGTAAACGAAACATCAGTTAGAAACTGTGATGCGGACAAAGAACTGAGACCTAACCCGAAAAGGTAAGGTCCAAGTTCTTTGGATACGGAGTTCGACGTGTTGATCTAAATAGGTAAGAATGTTCAGTCAAGGTTCACTCATAATCCTTGGCGACAGATTTTCCTTTTCATTACGTTCTATTTACTTCTCTTTTCTGTGAGAAAGATCTATAGAAAATTCAATTTCTGTAATAAATATATCTAATAAAAACCTATTACCTTTTACTTATTAACTTCTTTATTTTCTCAAATTATTACCTCCAATTTACAAAAGTATAGTTTTTTGTAAAACTTTCGGAGGGAAAGTTTTAGAGTGGATTTCGTTTAAATTACTGAGATAAAATAAACAATGTAATTGTAAAGGTTGATAATTACGGCTTTAATATCGGTAGTATAAGTATGTGTAATACGGTTCTTAAGTCGCAACCAAAGACTTTCTAAGTAGCTTTACCTAGTCTGTGGTAGCAACACAATTATTATGTACTAGCGGTCCGCCCCAGCTTCGCACGGGTATAGATTATAGCCCATATCACCCGGGGATAATGTAGCTTCCCAACAGTGAAAGAATTTTTCAAATCGGATCAGTAGTTTCGGAGCCTATTCAATGCAAACAAACAAACAAACAATCAAATCTTTCCTCTTTATAAAATAAGTATAGACAAACACTCCTTTAAGTCAACACATAGTTTTGTTCAATTTCACCACATTTTTTTCAGTGAAATGACTTTGGATTCAATTGTAAAGAGCAAAACTTTGGCAAAAATATTCGCAAGGAAGCTTTTGAAATAGAAAAGTTGGCGAGCCTGCACATACAAGTTTTCGCTTAAAACGCAAAAAACTAGTGCTGAATTTAAAACTGATTGAACTGAACACTGGGTTGGGCTGTTTTTGACTTTATTTCAGCTGAAAAATAGTGCATAAAGTTCGTCATAAAACTGTGCTTCGTGGAGATTTACTGCGTATGAAAATTGTACATTTACATGAGTTCATATGTGCCATTACGCGTAGGTAGGTATATCAATTCTAATAGGAATTTATTTTAGTCATATCGTTTCTTGAATATCTAGCATTGCCTATTTATAAGATTAAGGTACTTATTAAGGGACAGTTAAAAACACGCGGCTATTTTACTTGCTCATTGAAACGATTTTAAAGAAAAACAAAGCACTGAGCGGGATAAAAAAAAAAACGTTTGGACATTATCTTTAGGAAAAAACATTATAAATAGTAGAATAGTGGCGTCGATTCTGTCATACCACTCACTAAACTAAACCAATCTGACAGGACTAAAATTATTTGCCTGTCTTTTCATTTTAATATGTGAGAGAAGGATGGCAACAATTTTAGGGCTTGTACACAAAACTGCGATGCGACGTCGCATCGCAAAAATCTGCGAGCTCCCTTTACGCATCGCAAGAACTTGCGAATTGATTCGCATCGCGCATTCCTGCGATGTTGTTTGAAATCTTCTTTGTTTCTTTTTCCTGTATCTCCTAAGCAATAATAAAAGTGCACATTTTTTTTTACGATCCATGTCACGACCTAGTTTTCAATTCAAAATACGTTTAGTACGGTTAACGGTCGTCGAAGGAATGGTCACCCTGGGAGACGCCTTGCCGCACGAAATCGCATCGCAGCAATTCGTGTCGTAATTTTCTGCGTTGCGAATTCGCATCGCGTCGCATCGCAGTTTTGTGTACAAGCCCTTAGAGCTGTCAAATTTAGTTGAGTACATCAGAATCGATTCCAATATAAAGCAATTTTCGTCAAATATGCAAGTTGAAATGGCAATGAGTACGCCAAATCGCTCGAAGAACCGATAACCGATGGGGAAGAAAGCGTTCACATGGAATGTGGAGACCAAGAACCGGAAGACGCAGCGTAGGTAGGGCTCTTGATGGACCGACGACATTGTGAGAGTCGCGGGACTCGCGGGTATCCAGTGGATGCAGAAGGCAGGCTGTCGTTCAGTGTGGAGGTTAAAGGGGGACCTATGTTAACAGTGGACATCTTCTGGCTGATGATGATGAATTTTCGTCTTGATATTTTATAGGATGGTCCAGAAAATAGCAATATAATTTTTACAAATCTTCTCCACCACCCTATAGAATTATAGAATATCTACACTATTGCTTTATGCTGTATATTTGATATGTTATTCAAAAGATAATGACTAATCGGTTTTAAAAATTGTCAATCCGTTATTTTTGTCTTCAAAAATGTTGAAAACTTATGTATGAGATAACTGTGGCTGTTGAGCTTAGCCTCAAAGAACCTTTTTGTATCCAAAGCTAAAAGCCAAGGTTTATGTAAGAAATTTAATATGTAAAATATAAGATTAGGTACGTAGGAAGTTATCAAATTAGATGTGTCAAAGTTAGGATTTCATTTTCTCGTTCAACAAAACCTATGTTGGTACATTAACGTTACTTACCTACAAAATATCTGTTACCTCTGTTTTGAAAACAAACATTATTTACATGACTATAAGATTGGAACTAAACTTCCGTCTAAATTAAAATATTTTTGATACGTATGTTTTTTTATTGGTAACAAACCATTCACATTACAAATGCATGCGTCACACGCGCTCTACGCAAAAAATGCTGTTCTTAATGCTATAGTTGGCAAACAAGCTAACGGCCCGCCTGATGGTAAGCGATCACTGTCGCCTATGGATACATGTAGTAGGTAGCCCCAGGTGGGTAGATAGTTCGGTATCACCGGTAGGTACGTTGCTGACCTTTCAAGTTAGTAATTGATTCTCGTCTTTATTTCAATAACTCTATACAATGCAAAACCGTGGTAGTCCATTTGGGAGACCTAGACTTGAAAGCGTGAGGTCAAGGGTTCAAACCCCGGGCCCGTACCAATGAACTCTTTGGAGCTTATGTAGGTACGGATTTTCATACCACTGGCTTTCGGTGAAGGAAAAACATCGTGAGGTGACCTGCATACGTACGGAGAAGGAATTCAATGGCGTATGTGAATCCACCAACCCGCAACTGGGCCAGCGTGGTTGATATGGCCCAATCACCCTTTCGGGGGTTGGCTAAAAGTCCAGCAGTGGACTGTTAAAAAACGCTGATTATGATATAACATAAAAAAGCTCGTGTTTTCTATCTGTTTGTAATTTTATATTTCGGGTGTACACAATAGAGAATTTCTATCTAAGTAATATGTTTTCCCAACAGCAAACGTTTCAAAGTAGTAGAATAATAAAAAATATGTATACAATTTTTGTTTTCACTGTTCTTTACTACCAGTAGTACCTACTATTTAGAACAAAATTTGCGTGTCCAAATTGTTCGACTGGCCAGTCGGATCATTATCGATAGATCCAATGCTAAGATCCATAATGGATCTATAGAGAATTTTATTGGAATATTTTTGTCCAAACAGTTCGAACATCGAACTACTAGTCGGACAGAATGGAATAAACGCGTTAAACGAATGAGATATGCGATATCAGCTGCTTCATACATTTTGCCGAGTGTGAATGACCGTATTCTATTTCTGCGTAACCCCGTATCTATATCTACATACCTACGTACCTTTATCCAAACTAAAATATTTCCGCAAAGTTTTCAAATAATTTTACGGTCAGCTTTTGACCCTGACTAATAAAATTCGAGATGGCCGCCTTTCCCGGAGCAGGAAGGTAGGATATTCAGGCGTCTGCTGAAATATTGGCGCCATTTTCTTACCAATGCTTCTCTTTCACTTTAAAATGAAATAGGGGACGGAAATATTTAAGTAAGGAGAGAAAATTAGTTGTAGGTGGAAATAACTCATGTCTGGAATTTGGCTCTATTTCGTTTGTAATTACAAATCTCCAGGCCATTTATTTCGTAGAGTTAGGTATTTCCAGCTTCTGGCTTGTTATTAGGACTTCCTTTTTTGTCGATGTTAGGACTTAACATTCCTAGCTGCTAGCAAGTTAGCTAGCAAACTATGCGCCGTAGCATGCCGTAGCTGTAGCGCTCACATCGTAGCCGTAGCGCTCGCGGCGTAGCTGTAGCGCTCGCTGCGTAGAGTTGATACGCTTGAACCCAACTTGGTGTACTTATTTTTTTGTTATTTATACAAATTCGAAAAAAACTTTATTTATACAGTTGTGTGAAAAATAGGCGCTCAGCTGTCATCTAATTCAGCAAAGCTTATTAGCAACGTATGGTCTGGTTTTACTAGATAGAGGCCACGAGTAGCATTTCACAACTGAGCGCTACCTCTTATTTAATCTTAAATTGTTCCGAACGCTTGTACTTCGGACATAAATTCGTAGTGTACCGAAGTATTCCAAAGTTAGTGAACAATAGTGCCGTAGCTGATTTTATATCGGCAACATATGGTGCAGACTTGCACCCGTGTTTTCAGTCACCTGAATGCGCGCCCACTGAACCGCGCGCTGGCATACCACCTCTGTTTCATAGCACTTTGGGCACAATATGTAAGTATATACTATCTAAAATAGAGTATCTACTAGTTTTATTTAGATTCAGGTGGGTGGCATTGACCAGATACGAGAAAAAAGGTCTTAATAGAGGTGTTTTTTGACACAGTAAAACGTTTAACGTTAAACGCTTTTCCCATCATACTAAAACTACTTTGTAGAGCGTAAGAATCAGAACTGCAACTTTTTGCAGTATTTTTAAAGTGGCAAATAGTAACACTTATTTTAAGAGTCTTAAAGCACGCAAGTATAATAAATAAATATTCGGGACATTTTTGCACACACGGTCATCTGACCCCAAACTAAGCAAAACTTGTGATATGGCTGCCAGAGACTAATATACATACATACATAAATATAGGTTTAAATACATACTTAAATAGATATCAACAACCAGATATAGAACAAACAAATGTTCATCACATAAATGTTTGTCCTAGGTGGGAATCGAACCCACGCCCCCAAGCTCAGAAGGCAGGTTCACTACCAACTGGACCAACGGGCTATCAAAGCAACGGGCAATCTATGTAAGGAAGCTACACCACAATCGATATCTAAGCTAAATTTCTTTTACTGAACGAGACGGCCGAAGGTGGGTGATGATTTCTACAAAAATGAACTGTGCTATTCCTAAACGTACCAAATATAATGTCTAGTTTAATGCCAGTCTTGACTAGCTTTAGAAAACAGGTAAGCAATACGCTGTTCAATCGGATACTGAAGTCACCGGGTGTCAGCTACACTTCTACCCAGGTGATCTAAATGGAATAGACCACCTACATTGCTATGTCGACCGCACTGTCTTTACCAAAGTGTGGAGAGTTTCAAGTATGTAGTTCGAATTGGTCGATTTTAGAAAACTCGACTGAAATAAGTCCATATTGATATGCATATGTAACCCACGTACTTACTGTATCGATAGAAACTTGTGTTTTGGTTGTGCTTATTTCGATTTATCATACAAAATAAATAAGGTAAGGAAGTTGTATTTGCTGCTAAATTAAACACGATATAGGCACTAATGGCAATATAATAATTAATACTTGGCAAATTAACATTTACTCTCCCTGGCGTCCATCAACATATTTTTCGTTTGCAAAGCAGCAATGGCAAGAGCGCGGTCTTGTTTTTCATCCCTCAACTGAATTTGCAAGTTTTTCACGTCCAGCTTGAGGGTTTTCATTTCGTTTTGTAGTCGCATAACAATAGTCCAGAGGCTCGGTGAGCCGTGACTCGCCGTCGAATGGATCGGCAGCGAAGGAGACCTCGCCAGGGCTTCGATCGTCGGGCTCTCGTCGTCGCACTCTGAAATAACAATCGGACGCCAATGATATGCCACCGCACTGACACTTATCTAAAGTGAATAAACGTGATACCCACCTTTGAAAGTGATACCAATGTGTACTCTAACCCTGCCTATATAAATCGGTGTCGTGAAATATGAACTACAGACACAATCTTACTAGAAAACTATATAAAGCATACCAATACCCCGAAAAGCCTTAAAAGATACTGAATCACGTTTTCGATAAGCCAAAAAGAATGACGATTTAGAATTTGAATTATACATTAATTTATAATATTAGGTGCAAGACACACCCATAAGACAGGGTGCTTTTGTACAAAGCAATGTCAACCGCAGTATTTTTAATACATTACAAAATACAAAAGGTCGCGTCCGTGACACAGACGCGTCTCATATTAATCGTATTAAAAGAAAACTATAGTTGAAATTGCTTTGAAGGAGAGCACCCGCGTCCGTAACACGTCTCATTAGTGTGCTTTGCGCCTTACATTCAATTTTTATCAGGAACATTGTTCAAATTGAGTGTATTTGTTAGATATTTTCGATCAAGACATGCCATTCTGTCGTGTCGATGTTAGTGTATAAATAAAGCTACCAAGACATATTCCAATACATATTGCGAAAGATAGCGTGACCCTTCTAGTGCCTCGAGAGATTTTTCTACTGGTATGCCAGAGGTCGTGACGTGAATACTGGAAGGAGATTGAATAGCATATACATGGTTACAGAAAATTTATTTCATAATCTTATTAATACATAACTACAATAAAATTCGATACAAAAATAAATATTGTAACACTCGCCTATATGAATATATAAAACGTTAATAAATCGCAATACAATGCATGATCAATAGAATACATAAGGCGCATCTGTTTTAGCGAAGATACTCAAATACACTCCTATTACAATAACAGTGTGTAATTTATCTGGTTTTGTTTATAACAATAAGTATAAATAAATACATTATTTAACTTTAGAAACATATGAAAGATGAGAAATTAGACATCACAAAAAAGAAAGATTTAGTATTAGAGATAAAATATTGTACATATCAACAATATTGGAGAAGCAGTCATTGTAATTTATTATAGATATTTACAGAGCAACTTTTAACTTATATTAAAGATACTTTGGAAGCTGGTTGCGAATATATTCCTTAAGTTCACAGGTTAAAAATTCATCGAAGCATAATACATAACAGATTTTAGTATGGTCATACAATTTATTATATTGGAACAACACACCCACAGAAACTTGTCGAGATGAATCAACGTAAGACGATGTCGAGATTAATTTTATTTTGTGTTTGTCAACTTGAGGATCTGAGTCACCCAGAAAAAATAATTTTGGTTTATGTATATATAGGTCAAAATATTACTTTGCGATAAGGAATAAATTTTTTGAACAATATTAACCTACCTATCTTTATATTAACAAATAAGTATATAAATAAATAATACAAGTAGCTGCGTACAATATATAGTTATTATAGTAAAATTCATACACATGAAAATTAAGTTCTTGTTACGTCTATTTCGAGAAGTTACCCGTCTAAAAAACACCAAACTCAGTTTAAGAAAAATTAAATGTCATATTGTATTTAATTCAGAACGAAACAAAACAAAATGTTAAAGTATTTACTGATCATTTCCAAAGAAAACCATCACTGCACATTGTTTGGACAGAGCAAGGGCGCCTGCTCTATACATAATAAATATAAAATTTGTGGGGCTCATCAGTATGGAGGGAAAGCGGAGGTTTGGCACTTGATTTACAGTAGCGGCTGTCCGCTGATTCCGATCGAACATGCCCACAAACTTAGTTCTTTGTACCAGATGTGTCCGGCCAGCTCTCTGTGTATTTTTGCCCTGATATTTCCGACGTATAACACATTCGTTATTTCAGAAAATCGGCCACAAAATTTTATCAGAGAGCAAAATGACAATTTCATTTTATGCGTTAAAATTTACTTTTAAAGATCGATGTGCCTGCTTTCAAAAGATTTTTAATTTTATACGTAAAATTAGTAGTAGTAGTTATATTGAATTCGTTTTAAAAGAGAGCCCGAGGCCTTTACGCATTTATCCAGTAGGCATTTTACTTTGCGCTGCCGACACAAATCAATAGTCGCATGTCAATGATCTCTGGGGGCTGGAACGCTGCAATGTCAAAACATTTAGGTAAATTGCGCGGTGCCAGCCACGTTGATAACGATTGCTTTAATTGCCGAGCACCGTCGTCAGTTCACGCACGTTTTTATTTAACGTTATTAGAATTGCAAGCCTGTAATGAAACTGTGAACTCTATCGTATATATCAGCATCGTGCCCCTGGGGCCAACGCCATCGCCGCAACGCCGAATTTTACAGTTAAAATTATTTTCATATTTCGATTGGAAATACGAAAAGCGTCACATATGCTGACATTAATTTGCAGGGACGATATTTTTGATTTGGATCTGCGAAATCATAGTAATGAGCGGGCAACGTGCGAGTTTGCGATATCCTTTGGCGGTCAACGCAACTTTTAAGCGATTGAAAAAAAAACGTTACATCTTTTTCTTTTCAGATATAATATTAATGCGATATATTTCTTCTAATGGGCATTACTGAAATGTGATTCAATTAAACGCAGGTGTTAACTGTGGCGAGCTAAAAATCTCAAGTTATTAACGCAGTTGTATTAGCTTCAGATTTATTGATACTGTTACGACGTCATAAAGCGTACCTGCAAGGGCAGCGTGCCGATAGATTTGATGTCGAAAGGGAGAACCTCTTAAACGAATTTCGTAAAAAGAATGCTGAGTAATAAAGACTGGATTTAATTAGTCTTATTTCATTACGGCACCTAAAGAACTAATACGGCGAGAAAGCATTAAATTAATTAAGTAAGTGAGATTGTAAGGCGAGAGGAAGTTTGGCCAGTATTGTAGTTGGCAGCGGGCACGGTTTCTAGAAATCAAGCACGTACGAGTTGGAATTGTACCTTAGCTAAACATGGCTGTAGAATGCATGCAGTCTGCACAATGCTAGTTCAATGTTAAATTGATCGCACGCAAAGCCTTATGACAGCCCACTTCCGCTGTGATTACCTACTCCCAACGTATAACTCGCCTCACTAGTCGCCATTAGCTAAGTGTTGGCTACAAGCATTTGTAGATTTGCTTTATGAGGCTAAACCTACAACTAAAACTTTGTCTAACTTTGCAACTAAACGCAGTTAACTTGACAAATATTTTGATTGCATTGGTTTCTTATAAGCTGCCTCTCATAGTGCAAGATCTTTTACTAATAAATTAAACACGAGAAGTTTTCGTGTCTATGCACGGACCAGCCTTAAGCAATTTTTTCCAATACTTTTTCTTTTAAATTAGTGGCAAACAAGCGATGGTCACCTGATAGTAAGTGTAAGGTAAGTGGTCACCACCACCTTTAGACACCTACAATACCCGGGGCATTATCAGTGCGTTGCTACCTTTGCGGATTTTATTCACTCTTTATTTGTCACCAGTCCAAATTATATTTCAGAGGAAAAACTGCAGATGGCAAGCCGTTCTACAACTTATAGGTACATTGTAAAAACAATCGATTAAATCGAACAGTGCGCGAGTTACACTTATCTATGTGTTTAAGGCATTTCTGGGATGACTTGCTAATGATGTATGAAACGCATCACTTGCATTTATGTATTAGAAAATAAAATAAAAGTATTTGATCACTATCTTCTACAAACGCCAACAGAGAATGAACTCGAGCGCTGCCTGATATGCGCAATTTTACTTGAAAACTTTTTTTTATAAACTGTCGTAGCAATTCCGTTGTTCATTTTGTTCACTGTCCAGTGCAAAAAGCGCTGAATCGTGAATTTCATGTCCATTGAAGACACGGTTTTGAATCGAAAACAATTTGAATAAAAGTATCATGCAAAGTAACGCTAACCCTTAAATAATACTATGAACGCTTTTCAAGTTCAAGAAAATGAAAAATTAGATATTAGAAGTAGCAAAACTTTAAGCAATAATTTATAATAAAGCTGCCCTCTCTAACTATAAATTAACAGGCAGATACATGGGATCCGAAAGTGAATATATAACCGAAGTTGGAACTAGTTGCGGGACTTTTGTAAATGTGAATAAGTATTAGTGGTGTTTGCGTACTTTGTGGAATAAATCCCCGTACCGCCCCATCTGGTGGCTCGTACAAAACTTAAATTGTTCACAATTTAAGCCTTTACGATTTATATATTTTTTGGTTAAAATAAAACAAGACAAATATATAATTTCGGATTCAAACTACGACAGAAAGAGCGGTATTATTTAAACGTGTAGTTCGTAAGTAGTTCAGTAGTATTTTTATTTATATTACACGGTAATTACTCACGTAAGATTAAGCCGGTCACTCCGACTATAGTTTCAACAGCGATAGGCAGTCCGTAAAAAAAAAAAGTTCAGTAGTAGTTAAATCGTGAATCGGACTTTCTTTTATCACAATTGCAACAAACGAGAGCAATACGTGGAGAAAAGTAAAACGATAAATGTGTCGTACCCGCTTTTTTATTTGAATTGAATAGGCGAAATTTCCTTATCGCGCGTGAAAAATCATATTTTTATGCTATGAAACGAGGGAGTTCAAAAACTTCGAATTGGTATTTACTTTTATCACAGTAAAAATGTATTTCCGTCAAAATACTGATTCATATTATCATCAATAGGAAAATTGTAAAATATAGAAGCAGCATTAGATAAATTACGCTCTATAAAACATAGTACATATAAACGACACAACAGTATAATTATACAACCTAAAATATATACAATACAAAAGGAATTCCAGTTATGTCTAAGCACCATTTACTTATATTTCTACAAAATTAGTATATTATATAACTATGCTGAGAGAAAACACATATAACAGTGAGTCTGTATGTATTTCGCTTCAGATATCGTATCTATTTTTGAAACAGATCGGGCCCATCTGTGATGGAGCGTCGAGCACAAAATGACGCAATAATCGGGCACATTTCATTTACATACATAATCGTCACGCATTTTGTCGCCAACGCGATGAAATAACATAAATAGTGAATAAGTAGAGACATTTGCACTGGTTAACTTTTAAAACAACGTTAAGTTGCGGCGTTTTCGTTTGTTCAGAGCAAGCATTCTAACAGAAACTTAATACAATTAGGAAGAAATAATTATAAGGGGGCAAATCAGCACCCGATTTTCCACACAACTTTTATCAGTCCAACTTTTAAAAAATCAGTACCTCTTTTGTTTTAGTTGGCAAATGCCGCCAACAAGAATTATTTAAAAAATCGCAAACAAAAGGAATAGGATCTTTAGTTTTCAGTTGTCCTTGGTTATGTAAAACTAGTGAAATGATAAAATACAGCAAAATAAAATGTATACTTTGTTTTGGTAGTCCAAAGCTGTGTGAAAATTACCGAAATTACGCGCTGTTTTGTCACCCTAGGGAAACGTTTTTTTCCTACCACCTTTTAACTAATGCATCAGCATGCGGGCGGAAGAATATTATAGGATTTATTTACTTCAAAGTCAAGCTAAGGTCGTATTTAATTTAAAATTCATAGAAACAATGCTCACTACGAACTAATATAACTCGAATCCACCACTTCACTACTAAGCAAATACATGCACACTCCTCCCACAGACTTATGTTATATTATGCACCAATATAGTTTGTATACTTATATTAACAAGCAATATAATATGATTCTTCTATCAACTACATAATACTGCACACATGCATCATCCATAAATCTATGTTCACATAGATAACACACGTCAAAAGGCGTCAACGAGCCTCAATAAATGGCACTTGTTTGTACAATTTTCGGAAACTTGACATTCCGTGTCAATACTATCGATTAACTTTACGTATACGATAATTAGAAGCGAGCAGTTAAAAGCTAACGAAAATTATAATGCGAAATTATTCGTTAATGAAATCCAACAAAAACGAAATGTTAAGTTAGTCAATGGGATCAGCTTTGGTTAAACGTCGCGCGTGAACATGAAACGCCGGCCTCCAAGGAACATCCGCAGCGGGTATGGGACGATGCATCAAAAGCTCGCAACCGCCGCAACGGACCGATATGTACCACACACATTAGGAACAACAAGTCAATTGAGCAAGGCGGTGTAACTAGTGGGGTCAGTCGAAATGGTGCGACTTGGTGAGCTGCTTGACGAAAGTGCCGCAGCACCAGGTGGAGGAGCGGGCGGAGCGCGCAGGCGCGGGCGCGGGGCGCGCGGGCGGCGCCAGCAGCGGCGCCAGGCTGGGATGCGACCCGCTGCGGCGCTCGCGGCCGCCCGCCGCCGCCGTGCGCAGGCGGCGCTCGTCGCCCGCGACACTGCCGCCGCCGCCCGACCACAGGTTGGGGTTGGAGCGGTTCAGCTCGAGCTTCCTGTCGAGGAGCAGCCGCGGCCGCGGGTACAGGCGCCCGTCCGCCGCGGACGAGCTCTTGTTGCGCCTCACCTTGTTGGCCGCGCCGCACCCGAGCCCGAGCTCGGGCGAGACCGCGGCCCTGGCGCGCCCGTACTGGGCCGAGTTAGTGCCGGGTGCGTGATATTGTACTTTACCGATAGCATAGTGGGCGCAGTCCACTGCAGGTGCGATATAAAGGCGGCCGCATGTAACAAAATAGAAACATTCAAACTGACCGTGCCGGGGGTTATCGGGTGCACGCGGTGCAGGCTCGCCTTCGTACAGCTTGCGAGTCTTGTTAGTTACATAGAATTTTCCATGTTTCTGTTATCACGAGTGCAGAAGTGGTTTTTTTACGTATATATTAGACACGTTGCTTTTATACGTACAATGCAAAGTTCGAGAGATTCTTCGTCATATCTGAACATTAACCCACTTGTATCAAAATAAATAATTTAACTATAATACCGACTACAAAACGACTAGCTACTTTGTACTGATATTAAACTAATCGAAAGTAAATAATAATCTAATTGTCTATAACGGATAATGTTTCAGATCTACGAGAAAACAATAAATAGTTGAAAAATTTAGATTACATATTATAGCATGCTGAATTCATGCATTTAGAGAGCCATTAAATACCGATAGTTACAGTATGCGAGATATTGCATATTATTAAATACAGTGATACACGAGGTGCATATATTATCATACACCGACAACAGCAGATTATTAAGCGCTACATATATGTATATGACTAGCGGAAGATTTGGTTTGTTGATGTGAATATACAGAGATCTCATTCTAAGAACCAACTGATAATACGGTTTCTTGACTTCGCGTGTCGCCTCCTTGTGGACTCGAATATCTCCAGCGGTATATTGGGTACTGCATGATAAATACACGCGTGTTAGTGGATACCTTAGCTGTACACTGTTAATCGGGACATTCCAACTGAATAGTGCTTGCAGTACGTACACAACGCTAATACGCAACCAATAAATTGTAATAGCTTTGATTTTACCCATAGGAGTAATAACTCGTCATAATTAGAGATCTTATCGGGTGTTGCAGTTACGCTTGACAGTCAAAACCGGTGTTCCACTGTGAACGAAGCGGACTCCGTACGTATTGATCATTTTACACACAACAGTTATATGATCATTAATGGGATATATACCGACACATACAGTCTTCTCGTGAACATGGTGCATGTAAGTGCGCCGTTATATCGGGAACTGCATCAACAACCTTATCACTGTAAATATCTCGTTAATAATCATATACTTGTAGTGAACAACTGATAGTTTAACAGTGAAAATCGGAAATGATTTCGCTAAAAATAAATTTGCAAATTTTTATTCAGTTTTGCATAGTTGACCGCTTCGATCGCATTGGAAAGTAAGCGTTTATAATGTGTAGTTCTGCATTTACGCCATATTTATACAGCATTAACGCCTAGTTTTTTTTAATAGTTTTAAAGGCCTACAAACTTTTAGGCCATTCAAGAATAGGACTATTACCACGTCAATAGAATAATGCTGCGGTTTCGAACAAATAACAGTTACTATCATGGTAGGTAGGAAGACTATGGAGAGGCTATACCTATATTATAATCGGTGTAAAATTACTGCGTTAAACATGCCTACCAGTCATTGCCTGCATAGTTTTCGCCCGTACCCCTCCAACCACTAAAAAGCTGCAGATAAAATGACGAAATAAGCATCCTTGACAGTCCATCCATCCTGTCAAAACCATACAAATTCAATGGTAACAGCGGCTCCATAATCCTTCTACCTACCATGGATACTATGCAATGCGAACTATTTATTGGTCGAAGTCACCGGGCGTCCGTTATAAACGATTTGTGCTAGGGACGGATTTATACGGATGCAAGTTTTTAATGATGCACGGTATTTATACAGATTTGGGTACAGTATCAGTAGTACATAACCTCCTTAAATATGGAAAAAATGCAGAACAACACTCTGAATAGATATAGACATCACATTGAAAGGTATTCATCGCGACTCACCAGAGCTGACGGCATTTCTACATCGCGCCGAAGTGCAGTAAGCTTCGATGACTTTGAGTATGAGTGCGTCTTCCTCGTAAGAGTTAGATTTGCGTTGGTGCGGCGCGTACGGATGCGTGGGGCCAATATTCTCGTCAGAGCCGACCGCGAAAGACTGCGGTCGCAGCGGCGGCGCGGGTCGCAAGCAGTTTATACTCCAACCTAACACAATGTCGCACGGTTACATACCTACACATTCATATAATTAAAGCCTTGGCCAAACCAACGCGTTCAGCTCGCGTCCGCGGTGGCGATCAGGCTGTTTTCATACCTACCTCAAGTTCACTTCTTGTTCCTCTTCGTCTTTAACAATAGCAGAAAGAAGTAAAACTTCTTCAATTTCACTATCTGTATCAGACAGCATTGTAGTGACAGCCTGACTAACGCGAAAGTGTGCACAACTTTTGCACGCGCAGTAATCGCCACCGCGCACGCCACCGCGGACGCGTTAAACGCGTTGGTTTGGCAAAGGCTTAAGGTAAACGCTTCTTAGACCCACTTAGCTAAAACAGGGCTAAATAAAACATTGAAACGTGAGCCCATGGTCAGCGCGTGGTTGTTGTTGGGTAGGTCTAGCGAGTGACGACCCTTAATTATATTAAGGTGGTTTTTCATTAAAGATGTGCAAGAGAGTAAGCTTATCAATAGCATCGGTTGATCCTACCAAACATAAATTAATTAGTTAAAAAATTATCATTATCATATAATGATAATGATTAATTTTTATAATCATGTTCAACTACTGGGACACTGGCCTTCTCTCAGAGTGGGTGGGGCCTAATCCACCATGCTGGCATGTTGGTGAATGCCACATGTCTCTGAACTTTTGTGGTCCTTGGACATACCGGATTCATCACGATGTTTTCCTTCACCGTTTTTGAGTGATGGCATCGAAACTAATCATGATTTATTTAGGTACTAAATAAGTCATTGGTGCACGGCCAGGGTTCGAACGCGTGCCGTCATATTGTATAGCGCACAGGCAACCCCGCTCGGCCACCATCGCTCTTGAAAATTAAGTGATACTATTGATGAGTTTCACATATATCCCTGGTGAGAAAGTATCACTATGAAATTAAAATTCAAAATGTATTCACTCTGTAGACATATTGCATATTCTTACTGCCGTCAGCTTTTACATACGTAAATGACACATACCTTTAGTACTGTAATTGGAGCCAGCAGAATCGATGAAATCAACAGATGAGAATTTCTTTCCAATGGCATGTTTGTTCGGTTTCGCTGGCGACTGGTCGAGAGAATCAAAAGAGTTCAGTAGCCAACCCGCCGACTGATTCTTCTGTTTATTACTTTTTTGCGTTTGCTGCGAGTGTTGAGTGTAACTTTGATGATTATTGAATGAGTGTGATCTTTTGTGGTTTGTAAGACCGGAAGATAAATCGGAATTATTGCTGTCGCTGGTGGCCATCTGTCGGGAGATAAACCGTTCGTTACACGAGACGAAACTCATAAATCAACTCACATACCCTTGAGAAAATTTGCTTTGAAGTAAGCAATTACAAATTGCGCAAGTCACTTCCATCAGTTTACAAATATTTGACAGCTTCGCTCCCGTTTAAACGTCTATAGAAGCTTTAGCGAGCGAGAATATAAAGTACGCGTTAGCGGCCTTGTTTAACTGTTTAACCAGATTTGTGATGGAAATTACTTGTCGGCTTTTACACGAATACGACAATATTAAAATACATATAGCCTACAGTTCACTCGTATTTACTCATATTTCCTGTATTGTTTCAAACTGGCATCAACATAGCTAGCTAGTTCGTCGACCCAGATCCGAATGGGTTTCAAATAGTGCATACATTTTTTTAGCAGGTTCATGGGAAGAAAGGTGATCAAGCCTCTCCATGCACTCTTTATATTTTGTTAGTGTAAGATAATGGAGTCTACTTGCGGTGACTTTTTAGTTAGTAGATGAATAAACACAGGCAAGGATGATCAAGTAAAGCACTGCAACACTGGGGTCACTCTAATGACGGTATTAATCTAATGGTTACAAAACTTCAAGGCAATTATTATCTTCAAACCAGTGATACACAAAACAGTATCTCTTTACAAAAGAATAATCCTTGCCTGAGTCGGTGACCACGGTAATCGGTAACTTTGCTTTCATCCACCAGTGCGCATATAAGTCCGAACGATACACCACGAAGCCGCTCTGGGCTTCCGCTAAACCCTTCTGCATCTTAGACAAGTCTTCGCTTCGAGACCTCGTCTTGCGGACCTCCGTGTAATCGGCGTCCAAGTTTTGTTTCTTCTCACTTCCGACTACGTCACGTTTGCGAGGAGCATTGTGCCGGGACTTTCTCTCCCCGCCGGCGCCGTGTGGCGTCTCCCTGTATATGCGCATGTGGTAGTGCAGGCTGGGCTTCGTGCGCTCCGTTATATTGAGCGTGCTCCACTGGCTCGCCTGTGGATGGCGGACATTTTTGGGAATCTCCAAATGCGTACTGGGTTTGCGATACACGCGCGGCGGCGGCTCTGGCTTCAGCTTAATCTCTGGCACGTACTGTTCAATGTTCCTCCGTAGAGAGGTCCTTTTGATTTGTGGGGAAATGACCGGCGGAGCGGTGGTAAAAGTAGACGTCACGTTGGCTGTCGACATATCCATTACATCGAGGCTGGTCTCTGATGTAACGCTGGTGACGCACGAGGTGCGTGCCGTAGAGCCGAATGGCGACGTACATCTACACTGGTCTTCGAACCTGGCCGCCTCGATTTCAGACAGTGTGAGTTGTTTTCGAAGATCGTTAGTGAACTTGTCCTGCGACATGTGATCTGAAGCTCTTTTCTCTTGGCTGTCCGAGTCGTTACCCGTATTGGCAGAGCTCGAGTATTCGTGCATGTTTAATTCTGGCGACGCTAAGTTGCAACTTCCGACGACTCCCGAATCAGAGGATCTGGGGCTGGGGCATAACGACCTGTTACAACACTCACATTTCTTGTGACCCGCTTGGTTCTCGGATTGCGAGCTCATTCTTTGCAAGTGACCTTCATCAGCACGGTTGAAACTATCTGACTCCATCATGGATCTCGCTATAGAACGCCTGCTGAGCCTCTTGTCAGAGTTAAGCGAGTGTTTGCGGAAAGGTACGTTCGTGTTTAGGTTCACGTTGATTATCTTCATATCATCTTCTGTATTACGGAACATTGGCGGTGGATCGATAATGATGGAGTGAATGGGAGAGCGAAGACTCTGTTTCGGAGAGGGTGGGTCCAAGGCTGACAACACGTCTATCGTCAGTGGCGTCTCGTTGTCTCTCTCGCCGCTTTGACGATTGTAGTTCTCTTCCGTGGACTTCCAAAGTTTCGGCAGAGGATCGTTTTTCGCGTTGATGTTCGGAAAACTTTGCCGAGTCGTTATAAAATCAGCATCGTCATTCCCCAGCATGCCCATTTGCGTATTTTGATCCATGTTGACCAAATCTTCGCACGCCATGTAAGGCCTAGCTTCAAAACTAGAATTGTCGGTACTTTCGGAATGTAGAAAAAACTGATTGTCGATACCTCCTAACGACGGTAGCTGCAAATGTATATTTGTGTCAATAGTTTTCACGTTATTGTGCACATTGTACGGCGCGTTTTGAAATATCTCACGCGTGCAATCCCCTTTGATCGGTAGTTGTACGTCGTTCAAATGCAAGTCTGTGCTGTTATCGTAGTATCGCACATAGCCAAAGTTACTGCCCCAACTGCTGCATGTTGAAGACAATTCTCTGGGGCCGTCCACTGCGTTTTGTCGCATTACTTTCGAGCAGCCGACCGCTTCGGCCTCCGTACAGCTCGAGCTGGTGTAAGACTTCGTCGTGTCAGTTTCCTCTCTCTCGCTGTCACTGTCAGATCCGTCGGTCTCAGTTCCAATCGTGCCATCGTTTTCTATCCGGAGCCGTATGAGGTTCTTGTGCCGCCGCATGACCGGCATCCCCGTCAGTTCGAAAGCCTTAGCCCAGGTGCGTTCGTGTAACAGTTTACGCAGCATCTGTTTTGTTATCACTTTTTTCTTGACGAGTCTCGCGAAGTATTTTGTTAGTGAATAGTATGGTGATGCAGAAGGGTAGCTGGGTGGCGGCAGCGTCACGTGATAGAGGCTGCGGCGACTAGTGTTGATGCTAGACAACGCCCCTTCGGAAGGAGAGCGGGTCAGCTATGTAACAACATCAAATATCTCAAGTTTAATAATACTTGCACCAGACATTACAACAAATAAGATCTTATTAACAAATCATCTTATTTATTGTTAAAGTAATGTTACTTACATGAGGCAAGGATTGTGGTTGTCCGGGTTCGTGTGTGGGGCTGCTAATGTTTGAGTGTTTTTGCAGCAAGCTGACCCAGTTGTCGGCTTCAGCTCTCGTTTGACAGACTGCAACTATCGTGTCGATCATCGGTCCACTGATCTCAAATGCATTCTTTCTAGTCTCCGTGTCTTCTAGCTTGCAGACCGTTATGCCCGTCAATGGAAGACAACCCTGAAATTATAAGTCAATTAGAGTGATTTTACACCTTACAACAGGTGCTAATGGAAATATCATTTGGATTTTTTTTCATTAGTTTGGTTACTAACCCGGCGTGAATTAGATGACAAATTGTTAAACCACCTATGAAGTGGGTATTACATAGTACATACCCGTTAATTAAAGCACTTATTATTTAACAAAGTAGCTTTATAATGATTATATTGATGATTTATTTGTTTACATTATCTTGTGGTATATGAGTTGTCATAGTACAATTACTGGAATTTTGTTCGAAACTCGTTATTTCTTCATTAAACAATAACCCATTTTTTCTCACACATCAATTATTTTCTGGAAAGTTAATATGTAAGATTTTTTGTCAAAATCTATCGTGCGGTAAAGATATGTAGACACTCAATCGTAGCCTTGTTACTTATATGCGCGATAAGAGATGTCGACAAAATGTTGTCCTACATGATCGCATGACATGTGCGAAGGCCCGACAGCCACTCATCATCATTTCAGCCATAGGACGTCCACTGCTGGACATAGGCCTCCCCCATCGATATCTAAAAGGGCCGGTTGGAAGCCGCTTGCATCCAGCATTTTCCTGCGGTCTCTTTTAGGTCTCTCGCTCTTATGGGTGGACGTACTACGCTGTGCTTACCGGTCCGTGGTCTCCAATCCAAAACCTTTCGGCCCCATCGACAGCCATTGCCCATGTGTAATAAATAAATCACTCAGAACCACTACATAGAGTCATGTATTTGGAACTTAGATGCTAATGACTTTCTCATACCTCGTAAACAAAGGCCGAGACCCGCTTGCTGACAGATAGCAGCAGTAATGCGGATGGGAAGAGCACGAGGTATCTGTCCTGGTGGGAAGGCCCCACGGCCACGCTGCCCATGTGCAGTACATCACCTAGCGCCGCCAGCTCGCCGCCTGGCCAGCCGCGTACTTCCCCCGTTACTACTTGGAGTTCAAGCTCTTTTTGACGACGAAGGGCAGCGCATCCACTCTGTAGACGGAAATTTAGAGTAACACTTTCACAACGGCTATACCGTGGTCATACTACAGAACGACGAAATTGCGAAAGAAATAGCGTAAATACACACACACACACACACACATCAGCCTGTAAAAGTCCACTGTTGAACAAAGGCCTCCATCTTAGAGAGGGGTTTTGCCATAATCTCCACGCTTGGCAGGCGGCTTGGGGATCGCAGTAGGTTCACCGTGTACTAATAGGATGCTGCTGCCCATCCTTCGGTGGTTCTGGTCGCAGTTTTAGGACATACCCGTGTCAGCGTAAATAACGCTGTTATAATCGTAGACAGTCCATGTTTAAGGGTTTAACTAGGTAAGGTTAGACAGGTAAGATTGTCGCATGTTGGTTCCTTTCTAGGAGGCGAACATGCAACAAGCCAGGGACTTCAGTCTGATGATTGCTTCACTACAATGACTATGGAATCTACTGGGACTTGGCGTTTTATTGTGAACCCTATTTATATCGCATACAGCAAAGTTAACAAAAAGATAAACCAAAAAAATAAAAAAAAATAAAAAAATATAATATAATATAATATAATATATAATATGAGATAAAGATATCGTGATAAGTTACGATGTATGAGCTTTGGAAATAAAATAACAAAGATAATAGGTAGTCTGGATGAGATCGATGTGACTGATAAGGCCGTATTAATGTATTTTTATTGCCTTTTTGTGTTCTTGTAGGATTTTTTCAACTGAATTAAAAAAGGAGGTTCTAATTCGATTCGGTTTTGTATTTTAATTATTATTTTTTATTGAACAGGCTATATCTTCAGGATAGTCTCATTTAAATTTGAATGAAATATTCAAGTCTCTAAGGGTCAAAAATTAGGGGATGAATCGCGTTTAGTGACCTTCCTGTGTAGTTGGCTATTAGTTTGCAAGAATATTTTAATTATTTCAGATGTCAGAACAGGAATTGCTTGGTCATCGGACCCCAAGACACAGGTCGAGCCGAGTTTAAGGCCCACAGACAATTTTCTTTGCAGTTGTTAAAATTTCTGCTCAATAAATGATTTTGATTTAAGTTTTTCAATGATTTTGATTTGGTGGCAATAGTATTGTAAGTTGCTTCGACCATAATAATAGGAATGGACGGGACATATACTTCAATACCTAATTATAATCATGTATAATACATTTGTTACAAAAAAAATATAGCTATTTTTGTTATGTATTTACACTTCGGGAAAGCACACGAAGATATAACTTTGTCAGATGTTTCGTTATCATGTAAGAATAGTCTCGTGTTGCACTTCCTACCGAGAGACCGACTGAAACGAAGTGAGAGCCGGCGCTCATTTTGAAATCTTCAAAAATGCGCTTCTTCTGGGCCCGTTCATTCATTTTACCCGGACCCAGGTATGTCCTAAAACTGCGACCAAAACCACCAGAGGATGGGCAGCAGCGTCCTATTAGTACACGGTATACGTACTGCGATCCCCAAGCCACCTGCCAAGCGTGGGGATTATGGCAATATCGTGTTGTTTCCAAAACTCCATAGGAGCCTCTTGTAAATCCCCACCACTTTACAGGGCCAAGATTTTGACTTGACCGTAACTTACTATGCTTGACTCTGACTGTGACTATGACTTGTTTGACGCTTTTAATACTATGTTACTACATCTATGTTGTTACTACTTATAAACATGTTTAATATTACGACTAAAGGACATTGAATCCACAGTCATGAAAAATTAGGGATGCCTTTGTTCAGCAGTGGATATTTACTGGCTAATGATGATGATGAGGGCTGGACGGGCTGGTATAGGGCGTAATGTAGAGTATCAATTAAAGTTTATTTTGTTTTCTAGCGGTTTCTGGGAATTTTAACAGCATGAATAATCCTACTAATCTACATTTTTCTGGAATAACAATAATGTCTTTGGCTTGTGATGCGCTATTTTGACGTGAAATTAATTAGTTATTTACAGACACAGATTGCGCACACATGGCTCTCCATATCCAATATAAATTTTACGACAACATAACGTCACCATTATTGAGAACAGAAAGTACCATCAAATCATAAAAATTTTCACGTCTTATTCGAGACTGCATGATTAGTCCTACATTGATGTCTCATCATCATCATCATAGTCAGCCTTTTAACAGTCCACTGCTGGACTTTTAGCCTACCCCCGAAAGGGTGATAGGGCCATATCCAACACGCTGGCCCAGTGCGGTTTGGTGGATTCACATACGCCATTGAATTCCTTCTCCGTACGTATGCAGGTTTCTTCACGATGTTTTCCTTCACCGAAAAGCCAGTGGTATGAAAATCCGTACATAAGCTCCAAAGGGCTCATTGGTACGGGCCCGGGGTTTGAACCCGCAACCCATTGATGTCTCCCATGGGTGTATTGTGCATTTCCTCCTACCAGTATCTAATCGAGCCAACCCAAATGAAATACTAGAGCGAGGCTGTGCGTTACTGGCGCCAGTGGCATAGATGGAAGTGTAGATGACAGAAGTCTTGGTGTTGTTGCGGTGTGGATGATGAAGATAATAATCCCTCATGTGATTCTGTAGCGATTCTAGTTTCTTATGTGGCTTTACAATACCACAGCACATTCTCTACTGTTTAGTTCAAGTTCAAGCAGCTACGACACATAGCTGTCTATAGCTTCCAGTTTATACAAGTGTCAATCCACCAATCCGCACTGGGTCAGCGTGGTGGATATGGCCCAATCACCCTTTCGGGGGTAGGCTAAAAGTCCAGCAGTGGACTGTTAAAAGGCTGATTATGATGAACAGGCGAAGGTCTTGTCATTCCTACTAACTGAATAGTCACTTCTACAGATTACACAGGGTTCTAATCTCTACATAGTATAAATTAAAGTTGCTTTCCGCGTCTGTCTGTCTGTCTGTATGGCCGCTGTAACTCCTCCTAAACCACACAACGGATTTTGATGGGGTTTTCACTATCATTTAGATACATTTTCACGGAAGGTTTACATATATAACTAGCGACCCGCCCCGGCTTCGCACATAAATTACACCCGTGTGAAGCCGAGCGGGCGGGTCGCTAGTGCTAAATAAAACCGATATCTCATTAATCCACAACACAAAAAGTGGGTGCCATAAGTTTTTAACATGTATTGTGTATCCGTGTGGTGGGAGGCCTATGTTCAGTGGTGTGCGTCTTTGGGCTGATGATGATGATGTGTATCTATGTGTGTGTCTGTCTGTGGCATCGCAGTTCCCAAACGGGTCAACCGAATTTGATTGGTAATTTTTTTTTGTTTAAAAGGTGCCTTAGTTGAGTGTTTCTAGCTATGATATTAATTTATTTGTTTCTAGCTATGATATATAATAGTACACGGTAAACATACGGCGATCACCAAGCCGCCTGCCAAGTGTGGGGATTATGGTAACACCCCTTTCTAAGAGGGAGGCTTTTGTTCAACAGTGGACGTTTAAGGCTGCTAATGTGTGATGGGAATGATTTTTTCTATGTTAAAAGTGTTTTTTTTCATTTTCAGGGTTAGTACCACAAGTTGTTGATACCGATTCGGACACAGCCAGAGAGCTGTTCTGATATGTGAGTCACCTCAAGTGACCATCGACCCTGTGTTTGTTTGTTGTCTGTGTTTTATGTATTAAGTATGCGTCCTCTAGTTTAGAATATACAATAGGACTGACATGTAGAATATTATATAAGTCGCAAAAAGTTTTTTATAAAAAAAAAAGTTGTTGATAAAGATTTAATTAAGTACACTGACTGTTAGAATACTGTTTCTAAATAACCCATTATTGTTGTTTTCATAGTACTTACAGCGATATCCTTATAAACAACGCTTGCTCTGTGCGTGTCACCCCTATCTGGGTGGGCCTCATGCACATGCCGGGCCAGCTCTTGCAGCATCGCCGGATACTTCCCGAGCCGGCGGAAAGGCTTCGACAGTCCTGCTGTGAGGACCAGCACGCCCGGCGTGACAGCACCTGCGCTCTCCATCCATGTGTTTAACTCCTCTCTAGAAATGTTAGAGCATAAATATTAGACCCAATAAGAAATATTCCATAACCGAATGTATGAAACAAAGGGTTTCCACCCACTGCACTGCTGGGTATAGGTTTCCTTTTAAGTACATTATATTTTACAGTAGCTGATAATATCAGTGAAATATTGGAAGAAAATGTTTTATGTCAGCTTTTTACAATTTTATTATAAAAAGTAGATTGTCAGTGGTAGAAAACTCGGACCGAGTATATATGCTTAGGTAGCAATAACAGAAATACTTGGCCATTATATTTTATGGAAAAAATATAGGTCAATCAAGAAAAAGCATCGAAGCCTTCTAAGAACTTCTGAGACTTTACATTCATAACATACTAGCTCAAACCCGCTAATTCGTACGCGTAGAGATCGGCCTTCGGCCTCGCTACTACAACCCGTTATAGCCTATGTGTTATTCTAATGTATAAGCTATATTATTGTAAACTTTCATTAAAATCCATTTGGTAGTTTTTGCGTGAAAGAGGAACAAATATCCATACATCAATACATACTGTGGTAGATTTGGTGTAATATCAAGAATTGTCTAAATCTGTTGCAAAATCTGAATAGAGGGCCTGCAGAATACTGCACAGTTCATTATGGTTAATTTCTGTCTCATTTATTTATCTCATAAGTAGTAATAGAGATAAGCAGAACTTGCAATTTAATATTCTTGCGACAATCACTAATCAATAATGATTCTGATAAAATATTGCTTGCAATCCAATAATGTAATTATTATGACTTACTTGTACTTATCAAGAATGCACACGGCTTTCGGATGGCCAGCGCAGTACATTTGATGCACAGCTTTAATCTTAGGAGCCCACTGCAGAAACAGCCCACCGACCCGCTGATCTGGGCCAGTTTTGGTCGCACAATCTTCAAGTAATGCAAGGAACTGCTCGTGAGTTTGTAACACCTCATTTATGTTTCCTGTCAGCTGTCTGAATTCGTCTCTTGTAAGCCTGAAAGGGAAAGTAGACAATGATTTTGAAAAAGATGTTTCTAAATCCATTACAGCATAGCAATAAATTACAAAAAGTACAAGCTGATATATCTAAGAATTTTGACACTAATAAATTCCACCAAAAAAAATTCAAATTTTGGCTGGATGAATTAATAGTTTTTTACTTTTCCTGCATTTTTCAGAATGAAAGGCTTTTTTATATTATATGTTAAATGTAATTACGCAAATCGCATCATAAAGCGATGAAAGATCAGGATTTGCTTGTTCAAAAACCACGCCGCATGCTTGGGTTCAAATCTCAACAAAGAGCTTGAGCTGTCAGTGGTGGAAGACATTGCGTGGAAACCATATGTGGTAGGACTGGTAGAGTACTTTCTAGTATTCAGCTAGGTAGCTACCGCACTCAAGTAGAAAGTCTGTCCACCTGACGGAACCGGCACCCTCACTTTAGAGATAGTAATATTCAGGCTAGGAGTGTTTATCATAATCAACCACACATAATATCACTTATTTATACAGATTAATTAATTAATTACAGACTCAGGTTGATACATTTTACTTACTGAGTTTCTTTGTTTTAATAGCCTTTAGTTTTCACTAGTTTAATCATAAACTGTTTTGTCTATTTTGGGAATTTTGTGTTTGCTTTTACAAAAAACCTTAGTGATAATAGATACGGACCCTAGAGGCATATGGGCCATGGGGTACATTACAAAAATGTCAGCTGTTCCATACATTTCACAGTGTGAAGCGTATGTGACAGTTTTATAGAAAGCGGTTATTCACACACTATGGAACAGATGCAGTTTATTCAGTGCTTTTAGGGTTGATTCCATGTTATAAGTGGTTCATAATGATATCATTCCTTCATGCTCATTTCTCTATCGGACGGCCACAATGGCCACAAAATTGCAACCCAGTTTCATGGTTTATAATCTGAAAACTCGAACAAAGTGCTTTGCTTCCACTTTTATTTTGCCAACCTGGATAACCTGGCGGACTGTATATGCTGCCAGAATGGATGTTTCTCGATAGTTCCAATCTGAGTGTCTTCAAGTAGTGAATAGGTTTTTTTCTACGCAAGCATGCTCCATCATAGATCTCATCATTGCTTAACGACAGG
This sequence comes from Agriopis marginaria, assembly GCA_932305915.1. Taxonomy (NCBI): domain Eukaryota; kingdom Metazoa; phylum Arthropoda; class Insecta; order Lepidoptera; family Geometridae; genus Agriopis; species Agriopis marginaria. Next base: position 10,264,175 of record OW029915.1, read on the forward strand.
CAAGATGGCTGTCAAGCGGGAGCCTATTTTTTTTAAACATACACCATTATTTCTACTTTACCAGTACTTTATCAATTTTGTGTTTCCTTTTATGAAAACATTAGTGATATTAGGTTAGGTCTGTATGGAACAAACTGAGAGTGGTTTTAAGAGTGCCTAGCCTGATAATCATAAAAAGTTATTTAGTGCTTGTGAACACTAACATATTATGTAACTTTTAAACTTTCGCATGCATACTTAAAAAAAAATAACAGACATATTAACTGAGAATTTAGACAGCAAGTGCTCCATTATTTTAATTGAGCTATACCATTATCATTACTCATTGACTTAATCCAAATTTTTTTCTTGTTCATGCTAGATGTAACCTAGGTACTGTTGGCTTGTTCAGTGCCTTGGTATCATGTAGCCAAAGCATTGTAATAAAATAAATTATTAAGTACTAGCAACCCGCCCACCCGGCTTCGCATGGGTGTAATGTACATGCGAAACCGGGCAGGTCACTAGTTATATATATAAACCTTCCGTGAATAATTATCTAACTGATGATGAAAACCGCATCAAAATCCGTTGCGTGGTTTAGGAGTTAGCGGCCATACAAACAGACAGACGCGGGAAGCGACTTTAATTTATACTATGTAGATTAAAATAAAGCTTACATGTCACTCTTCTCCAAGGGCTGCAAGAAGTTACTGACCAAGCCTTGCATCTCAGCCACATGGGCTTTCTCTGAGTCAATGATGTCTTTGAGAACAACATTCCGGAAAGCCTGTATCTCTGATGCTGCCCTGATTGGTGATGTTGTGGCGGACCCTGAAGGATCTGATATAAAACAAAAAAATATGTGTTGAAAATCTAAACTATCTGACTATCTATGCAGTACATTTAAAATACATGCTTTAACATCAACGCAATAAGTAGATCCCGTTCCTGCCCATACAACTTAGTATGTAGTAGAGTACTTAATGGACAAATAATTTACCTTTGTGTTCAGTAACATAATTACTGGGAAACCATCCTGTGGTTTCACCGAGAGTACCTTCCCACCAGCCACCTTCTTCTTTTTGAGTCACAGTTATTATATCGCCTTTCTTGAAGCACAGTTCGTCATTGTTTTTGCCTTTGAACGAATATATTGCCTTCACCAAACAGCTTTCCGACGACATCTTATCTGAATCCTGGCACCATGTTATTCTGAAATAAGGAGTCACCATGTTTCACAAAAACAGTCATTACGGATTTCCTGTGTTAGCATTCCTGTGGCACCAAGAACGTAATTCATGCAACGCACGGAACATTTATCGAGTCATACACTAAGGCAGGGCTAACGAGGCACCTGGTGATGTCGATGTAGGGAATTTATTCTTGGAATCCCCAAAAGGCATACAGGAAGATGAGTGTACTGATCTAATTGGAGTACTTTAACTTTGTATTACGTTACATAGTTCAGATTTTGTTGTGTAATTTTATGATGGTACATTACCAATACAGAAACATCAAAACATACATTAATACGTACAAAAATAAAACAGCTAAATTTCCAAATTTTGTCAAGAATTTCACGGTCTTCCAAAAATAAACACACCATACCAATTACCACAGGTAATGTAGAACACGAACGAATGGATAACAGATGAAAAAATATTTTTCGAAATGAAGATGAACGAATGCCATTTTTTTGTTAAATTTTTTATGACCTTGATACAAAGTCCTTTAGTCTAATATTAATCAAGTTTACCTTGTGTAAATAGCGTCAAACAAGTCATAGTCACAGTCAGAGTCTAGCAAAGTAAGTCACGTTCAAGTCAAACCCGTGCCCAGTAAAGTGGTGAAGACTTTACAAGAGGCTTCTATGGAGTTTTGGAAACAACATGAAAATACATGTTTGACCTCGTTATATCATTTGGCCACACTAGAGTACGTTTACAAACACCATTACTACACATTAACACTCGAAAATACACAAGTTTAGGAAAATAATCCAACGAGCATGTCATGTTTTTTCCACGTTGGCGCCAAATCAAGAATTACAATTGTTTTTGTTAAAATTTTCATGACCGTGGTCTCAATGTCCTGTGGTCGTAATATTAACCACGTGTACATAGTATTAAAAGCGTCAAACAAGTCATTCAGAGTCAAACAAAGTAAGTCACGGTCAAGTCAAACTCACGCCACTTTAAAATGGTGGAGACTTTACAAGAGGCTCATATGGAGTGTTGGAAGCAAGTTGGAAGCAACACGAAAAGACATGTTTCACCTCGTTATTTCACTTACCCACACTCGCACACGTTTATGAGCACTTTATGAATAATAATTCACCATTAACACTCGAAAATACACAAGTTTAGGAAAATAATTCAACGAGCTGACATGTTTTTTTCCACGTTGGCGCCAAAACTCCATGAATGACAAATTTTTATTTTTTTAATATTTATTTCATGTCCATGGATCCAGTGTCCTTCAGTCGGAATAATAATTTTTACGTATGACTAAAAATATACAGTGTTGCCAAATCTTTGTAATAGGGTAAACAAAGTCCTTGTTCAAATAAAATAAATTCCCGAGGATAGTCGAAAAGCAGCATGGAAATGTCATGCCAACTCTCACCAGTTCATAGTTAGTAAACCTAATAAGCCATTTTGAACCTAAAATAACTATGGACTGTAGGCTCAAACTTGCATCTAATTTACTACACTTTATAACATTCACAGTGGAGGATTTATGTCTTCTGTGGTTTAGGTACCTAATTACAATATAAATAAGCCGGCCAAGTGCAAGTCGGGCTCACGCACTGAAGGTTCCGTACCACCACAAAATACAATAAGGTTGTATGAGGTAACCAAATTACCAGTTATTAAAACGCCTTCCAAAATTGTGGTAATTTGCTACGCAGTTTGCTACAGGCGCTCGAGTTTAATAACTTGGTAATGAACAGAAATTTGTCACCAACTCACATTTGGCCATTATTTATTGTTTGTTTTTATACTTTAGAGTGTGTACTACAATCGTGCTAAGTTTGACGCTTGTACGTATAATCGTTTTTACATTAGAGCTAATACAAAAATACGTTTGATGTATGGAATTTCGTTTTTACTTTTTGACTTTTTTATTTTTTGTTTGTTAATACGCCGTAACATTACATATTCTGTGAAAATTTCAACTGTCCATCTGTTACGGTTTGAGAGGACAGACAGACCGATGGACGGACGGACGGACGGACGGACATATAGGTACCGACACTAAAAAATTACCTATATCATAGAAATACCTATAGGTAAACTTTGACCAAAACCGCATAAACTGTTTGCCGTGGGATTTCTTACATGGAAAACACTACCTACCATTATTATCCCTATTCGTTGTTTGTCTGATTTAAGGGAAGATCCCTAGGTAAGGTACCTACTTACCTACATATTCATTTTAGGTAAAGTATAGATCTATTGGTACATATTCATGGATTCTCAGACGACAAAGTACCCTGTACCTACTTAATGTTCGTGTTCGAATTAATCTAGATGGGTCTGGGACTCTGAGTGGGTGTTAAAACAAAAGACCGAGGATTTAGCACCTAATAATGTGGGCATGTATATGTACATAATTAATTAAGCAGATAAGTAGGTAAAATGATATCGGAAATAGTCTCATTTTACTGTCCTAATAGCTGTATATTATTCGGTCTGCCAGAGCGGGCACAAAAAATTGACACCGTTTTATGGTTGTCCGAAAACCCGAACGAAGCGCTTTGATTCGACTTTTATTGTGCGACCTGCTAGTCTGTGGAATGCGCTGCCTGAATGGGTGTTCCCCGATATATACAATCTGGGTGTCTTCAAATCCCCGAGTGAATCGGTTTCTTCCAGGCAAGCGTGCTCCACCGTAGACCGCATAGGCGAGTTGGCGGTTAAGCGCAAGCCTATTATTTATAAAAAATAAAATAAAAAGATACCTACTTAAAACCCATTAACCGATGGCATTCGAGTTAAAAGTAGCATGCAGTTCTCCAAAATACAAATACGTTTCGAAGTGAGCTTTTATTTTAATCGTAGGCACCTACGGTAACAAAACGTGCACAATAGGGTTCACATTATACTTTTAAGAACGCGAATACCTACATAAGATTTTGAAATAAGTAAGGTAGGTACCTATTTATTCGAAGGTATAAAAGTTTGCAATGATGACTGTGCCATGCATGTAAAAGAGTGATGGATGCGTAATGTAGGTAAAATACACTACCGTTTGTGCATAACTGGGTAGGTAAGCATCTAACCACTTATGCACAAACGCGGTGGTTATGCATAAAAGTTTGAGCGTACGTAGGGAAGGGGGGGGTCATGATGGGGTACTTAAGCAGAAATAACAAAAAGACAGCATTACAGCATTGTTTATTATTTTTATTTATTTATGGCATATGTAGTATTAATCTAACTACATTTTGGCATAGTTTTTGGGAGATCAACTTATCACATTTTTTTATAATAAATAATTAAAAAGAAACTTGTGAAAACCCATCTTGCCCCGTACTATGGGGTATGATGGGGTTATTGAAAATGGGTCAAGATGGGGTAAGTTAATTATTGTAGCAATAAACACAAATGTGGATTTCTACTGCGTTTTTTTGAAATTGATAATAATTATTGTATTTTGTGGTGGTACCGTCAGTGCGCGAGTCCGACTCGCACTTGGCCGGTTTTATTTTTTGTTCTATTATGTATCGTGCAAAGAGAATGTAACGCTATGCTAAGAGTATCGTGGTTGTTTTGGGTCACTCCCTACTTTAGAATCCTTCGCTGCTCTCGGGATCTCACTTAGTCCCTCGAATTAAATTCCCTTTTTTCCCACTTGTTTTAGGTATAATCTACTATTATCTTGTTATCTCATCACTCACCGCTTAACACCAGGCAAGGTGGCAGTCAAGCGCTACTCTTATAAATAGTAAAAACTATAACTAAAACAAGCATAATAGACGTTTCTTCCATAGCTGGGCATTAACTCGTTAATCCGTTAATCGTTAATTAACGACGTTAACATTTTGATTAACGGATTAACTTTTAAAAATGTTAACGGACACTTTAACTTCCGTTAATATGCAGAAGTCTGTTAATCGTTAATCGTTAATCCAATGCCTAATAGTTACCCGACAAGACTAAGTGCCGGGCGGCGCGTGGCAGCGAGTGAAACAAAAACAAAACTAGATATATTTTGCCGCCGCGTGCGAGTGAGAAAGAAAACTGCGAAGAGATTTGTTTCGTTTGATCATTTCATTACTTAGCGCCGGTGCTTAGAGTGACGAGTGTTTTGTTTGTTTGATTGTTGTTATTATACATAACTGTCAGTGATCATTTGCGTGTTGATAATTGATAAAGAAGAGTGCAGTGTAATTTAGTTAGATAGAAAAAGTGTACTGTGCAGTGTACTTTGTATAACGCAACGATATAAAGATGCAATTTTACACATATTAATGGAGTAACGATTAACGTTAACTTGAGTTAATTCTTCCGAAATTTAACGCTTTAACGTTTAACGAAGCTAACTTTTTTTGTAGCGGATTAACGATTAACGAAGTTAACTATTTGATTAACGATGCCCAGCTATGGTTTCTTACATTATTCTTCACAAACTAAAGCTATAAAGGGATGTTAAAGTGATACAACTTTAAAGGGGTACAGCCATCGAGATACAATACCTATAGTCACAAATGTGGCAAAAAATGTCCGAACCAAAACTCTACGCACGTTACGCATTGCGCCGACTTTTTGGGTAGTTGTAAGGCAACCGCGATCCAACTACAACGCTGCCCAATGCCAGTAATAAGTAAGTAAAGGTATTGTATCTCGATGGGTACAGCCGAATTATTATAAAATTGCACACACTAAAACCTCTTCGGTGGTTGGCTTCTTTGCCTATAAAGGAGGGCACCGGGTTCTCTATAAGCACGCACCAGTGCCCTAGCAGGTTATTTGAGGCAACATTCCCGGGACACAACTCCCTCCGTGTCTCCACAACGACACCGCCCTTTCGTCAGGAGCTTGTTTGAATGTGGACCTCAAATTTGAACATCCATGTGCCCAAAAGGTCGTTTTAGTTGGCTCAACAGAGTAATACTAGTTACCCACTTATATAAATAAGTATGGGTATGATAATACGTAGGTAGTAGGTACTATGACTTTCTATAGACTCACCTTTAAGACCCCTACACCTAACAACTCCGTTTACCTTTACGCACCTTTGTTTATTTTTCCACCAAACAATTCACCTTGTAAAACTACTTTATGTTCACATTGTAAACATAATTCTATTGCAGTACGTATTTCAACAGATTATTACCAGGATACTACGAATATAGGTGTTTTATTAGTTTGTTTATTTATGTAAGCGTGTTTTTCAAACGTCTACCGAAAATATGCCTGGTATGTGGCTGAAATCTGTGTTGTAGGGTCTGAAATCTTTGTGGAAACGTGAAAAAAATGATTAGTTTTTACAAATATTTTTTATTTGTGTATAAATCAATCATCTTTATTGAAATTTAAACGGAAATAAAATAGGATTAAAGTTATTATGAATATTTACGGGATATTTACCGTGGTAAGGTTGTGGAAACCATATAACCATCATCTAACTTTAGTGAACAACCGTGATAGTTTAAAACAGTGTTTTAAAATAGGATTGTAATTTATTTACTTTGTTAAGCTAATCGCTGCTACCGAGTACTGAAAATATTATACCTACTCAGCCCAAGTTTTTTTAAGTTGACAGCTGTAGACTGTAAAAAGTTGAATAGGTAATATCCGTAAATTATTCTGTTAAATTTTGCAAATTTTTGAACGTAATCTTCGCATCATCGCGTAACATCAGACGAGATGGCGGCCAAGCCCAAACATATTTATCAATTTTAAAAAATGCTTTCCATTTTAGGTATTACCTTTCTTTTCTATGTAACCCAGAGTAGCTATATGAAATTTTAGCTGAAGTTCTTATCATACACCCTCAGTTTAAAAATAATTAACATACCTATACCTACTAGGTAAACATAAAATTTTGTACTTTACATCGTTATTTTACATCCAGTCTAGCTAGGTGCCTAAGTACCACGTCTAAAGTTTCCGAAAAACTTTATTTACACTTGGTTTGACTTTGAAGAAACATCGACCTGTAGCTGTTGAGTTTGTAAAACTTGTTCTCACTGAGCAGATTTTTGAACTTTATATAAAGATCTCAAAGAAAGAATATGCACATCAGAAAATTTTGGGCCACCTATCCACGTCGTACCTATAGCTCGCAAGTAGGACGACCGCTCATCAACGAGATTAGCCTAGGCTGTGAAAATCACTGCAATATACCTACTTGTGCTCAGTTGGCACCACTGACTTGGTAGAAGCAGTTGGTGAAAAAGTCCCGTTGGTCCGGTCCTTATGAAATAATTTTTAAGTCAATATCTTTATAACAACTGCTTGCATACACCTCCACATACATTATCATTCAAGAAAAGATTCAATACTTCTATCAGTCAAATAAGACAAGACTGATGGAAGATGATGTAGGTATAGGTAAGTAAAAATAGGTTGGATATTGTATAGGAATAATTATATGGAATTGTGGTAGGTACGGAGAGGAGGCTACTTATTATTATGAACTACATTTACTATGGGATCAACCCTAAAATTGCGAAAAAAATCTGCTGTTCTGTACACTTCATTTACTTAGTGTGAAAGCGATATTTTTGTAGAACAGCATTTTTCCCCGTAATAGTAGGGGAAAGGTGTATATAATGATCCCTCGAGGTCAAAATGATCACCCGTTATTCCCAGTAAACTAATCAGCATTTATTAGCAATCGTTCTCCGCAGTCGTTTTAGTCGTCTTGACAAAGTATCATGGCGATGCGAGTGTCGTGGGTCGTCGCAGAACAAATAAACTAAAACTGGTGCCTGTCTTCTAAAGTAAGTCAAAAAACAATTTATGGTTACTTCCTTGGCGGTGATTTTTGCTACATGGCGGTTTCATAACTGGTTAATATTGACATTTAATATGAGTTTGGGTATGTTTTTTCGTTCACGTGGTGAATTTAAAGGTTTTTTTTGCTTTCACTTGGGGTCAAATGATCCCTTCCAGTCAGTATAAAATGATCCCAGGGATCGGTTATTTTCCGTTGACCTAGATTCATGAAATTTGGCAAGTGTCAAGGCCTTACAGCATATATAAAGAAAAAAATCAGAAAATTGTGAATTTGAAGTAATATTTTATAAAAAAATATTGTTTTGGTATTCCAAACTTATATTTTGTAGTTGGTATATATGGAAAAATCTTATTGTCTACTGCAAAGTTAAATTTGTCTTTCAGTGTTTAAACTCTTTTTTTTTGGATTCGTGCTCTAATTTTTCCGCCCAACGGAACCCTCAGAGCGCGAGTCCTACTCGTACTTGTCCGGTTTTTTTAACCTAAAACTACTCATGTAAAAATTTTGAATGTTCAAAATGATCCCGGGGACCATTTTACACACCCCAGGTGCTTAAAATGATCCTTTAGTAAACTTCTGAGAAATAATAAATAATCCCAAAACTGTATGTATTTCTGAAAGAAATAGTACGCTAATAAAATCATTTTATAGCGAAAACATCACAGTTACATAAATTGTTAAATTAGAATTAGTTAATGTATTTCAGTGTTGTATTATAATACATATTGTAACCTGATTTCTCCCTAATTCTATCTATTAAGGAATAATGCAGATTTGAAATAAAATTACGTTGTTCCACTTAACTTCGGAGACTTTTATTAAATTTAAAATGAAGCTATACAATTAAAAGCCAGGTGAGTTCCTGGAATCACTAGTAATTATATAGGTAATTATAGTGGCGGGACGGTGGTGTCGTTTGGTCGAGTTCAACGGGTTAGTTAAATATAATTTTTTAAGTTAAAGTGACGAGTAAGGCCATTGTTGCTGGTTCTCGAAGTAGAAAACAAGTGGAATCCGTACCTGTCCACTCCGCCTACCCTTGGAGTGTAAAAAGTAGCTCCCGGGCAGCATTGTCTCCGAGACCGGAACGGTAGATACCGGGATATCCGGAACAGTAGTAGGGGTAATAAAGTTAAAGTTAAGTTAATGTTTTTCAGTGTTGTATTATAATACAACACTGAAATACATAACTAATTCTAATTTAACAATTTATGTAACTGTGATGTTTTCGCTATAAAATGATTTATTCGTTAAAGACACCTTTCCCCTACTGTTGGTCAAAATAGTAAAAGTTGTTCGAAATGTTGAGTAGGTACCCACAGTGACCTTCCTCTTTTCGGCTTAGAACCACCGTCCCGTATAAACCTGTATACTTGTACATAGCTTATTAGACACTGAAGAGATAAGTAGGTACCTATATAATATCTAGATACGTACCTACTTTTAGCGATAAGGCCGCCACTTGTGGCACTAGCTCGTAAGTGTTTTCTATCATGTTGTAATTTTTATTTCTGGTGTACACAATAAAGAGTTTCTATCTATCTATCTATCTACTTGCTTATTCTTGGACCGGATGTCATGCCATGTCACCTCTGGCTTTATTCCATGGAGGTTTACATAATCTTTGCTCGTAAGCTGTTGTTCTCGGAACTCAGTGCCGTTTGCGACAAAATCTTGGTATGAAAAAAACACGGTTTGTGTTTCCGCTGTCATGACTTATGCAGTAGGAATACAGTATTCACGCGTCTTATAGCATAATATTATAGATCATTGAACACCACTGCAATTGTAGTTAAGATATTTTACCGCCAAGGAGTCATCAAGTAGGTACGAAGAACTTATTAATAGATGGGATTCTGGAAACGACAGATTCTGGAAACGGCAGATACTGAAAATAGCAGATATTGTACAGTCAGCTATGAAAAGTTCTCATCCTACAACTGCATAGACTCAAGTATGGGTATATATCCCGATAAAGAACAAGAGGTCCTGACAAATTTTCCCCGCCCCGCAGAAAAAAGTGTAAGCTAGTGTGCTAGTTATCAACCTACTTAGTAGTAGGTAGGTTGATAACGAGAAGCCACTTTAAAAGGTGCTGGCCACTTATAATATGAAAGTTATAGGGATTTAGTTATTTTTTCGTTCTGTTATTGAAAAAGGAAGCACACATTACTCAAGATATTAAATTGCAAAAAAAAAAAAAATGCTAAAGTAAAAAAACGTAGACGAATAGAACTAGACAAAGACCAAATGATTGAAAAAAATATACAATCCACATAACAAGGTGATATTTCAACAATAGAGTGTTCAAAAAGATTATGTCGTGAATCAAAATAGATAGTTCAAAATATATATAAAAAGTTTAGTTGGAATTTCCTTTATTACTTTACTGTGTACATCTGTACATCTACCATTTCTAGAATCTGCCGTTTACCGAATATTCGCCTAGGACTTCTATGTAAGTTCTTAGTAGCAAATAGCTCTAGATAGTCATATGTTACATTCTCAGATCAGACAAACAAGTGAAATAAATGCCTTAGTACAACTATCGTTCGTGTTCAAATGTCTTTGTTTTTCACCCACTTTTTTCACTATACGGTATAGCTTAGCGGAACAGTCTACCTATACCTTAGATTAGGTACCGACCTATACTTACCGCTAAACAGCTTGACACAATTTTTTTAAATCCCGTTTCAACTGATGCGCATTAGGTACTGCGCACTGCTATGATGAGCTACAACACTGTTAGCTTAGTGCCAGTGGCAGTGTAAGTTGCTTAGTTGTATCGCTCTAAGAAAAATATCTTGTAGCTCATTGCAGGCGATGCGCAGTAATCGCGCGAGTTTACTGCGCATCGTCTGCAACGAGCTTACGTACGGCACACTTATTCATATTTCACGCACACTAAATAAGAAACTTTCAGCGACACCAATGAACTAACTAATAGTCTACATGCAAAAAAGGGCGGCAAGGTGGCCTGGAGGGTGAGTTCGACTAAAGTTATCAAGCCTGATCTAGGCCTGATGCCTTCGCACGCACCACGCCTTTTTAAAAGTAAATAAATATTGGGGACATTTTTGTACACACGGTCATCTGACCCCAAACTAAGCAAAGCTTGTGATATGGCTGCCAGAGACTGATATACCTACATACATATATGTTTTTAAATACATACTTAAATAGATATACTTAAATAGATATTTAGTTCTATATCTGGGTATATAGAACAAACACGATGTTCATCATATGAATATACAGTCTCCCTTGTTTGTTTGATCTGAGGGTAGGTACATTATTGCTGCAGCAGGCAACAGCTTTCATGGACGAATGTGACTAAGAGGCATAACCGAGGCCATTATACGTGACCATAAAATGCTCAGTTGCATCTAAGGCTGTACTAAAACATTGATAAGGCAGTTGTCCTTTTTCAGCCTTTAGATCTGTTCTCCCATAACAGCTGTTCCGAGATCCCTAAACATCCGTGGATTAGCAACAGTCTTTTATCACGTAATCTTTTGGTGACAGCACTCAGACTTCGTTCTGCACTTCAGTCTAAATATCTTATGAAGAAATCGTCTTCTCCCAATTGTGTTGACTGTAGCGTTTTTGAGGACACTTTACACATTTTGATGGAGTGTGTGCGGAATGAATCTTTTAGAAAACAATGTTTCAATGTAAATGAAATTACTGATGTCGGATTTTGTAACTCTGTTTTAGCTTGTCCCGATTCCGACAATGCCAAATTTTTATATAAGCTAGTAGATTTAGGCCTTGAACAATAATTTGTTTTGTATTTGTTATTATTTAGTTTGTTTATAAGAATTAAGTTGTGTTGAATAACTTGGGCGATGTGGTCGCTAAGCGACAAAGCCCTTTAAATAAATAAATAAAAAAAAAAAACAAACAACAGCTGTTCACCTCAATAGCCCAGTCTATTTATAACCCCATAGCATCAATACCTAGTCAATTTACTAACATCATCCCAAGCCACATAGTTTCGTAATTTTATATTATACACAAAAAGGCCTTTTCGTGTTGGATTTGGCCCCATTGATGTCGTATAAATGTCCGAGCTTGTTCAGAGAATAGAAAGTTAAAATATTTAATAATTACGTATTATTTTGACACGAGGCATAATTGATGGGTGCCGTACCTCATACCACAGACCAGATGCCTTATTATAGATGTCTTATCGTGATTCGGATTGTGATCGTGATCGCGTTCCATCTCACTTACGCACATGGTGTGAGTAAGTAGATGCGAACGGGACGGCATGCAATCTCGATCACATTCAAACTTCTATAATAAGGTCGCTGGAACTGTTCACTATACCACCGAATTTTTCAATCCTATACCATACAATAGTATCATATTCCCTTTCACACACTTTCCAGAATTGTATTTTTTACTAAACAGGGCCTCTTAGTGTTAGCTTTGGCCCTACCAATATGTACCTCTCAAATTTCCGGGCTACCAGGTATATGCGAGAATAAAAATAAACAATAATAGAGAGAATTGATAATTTAATTTCATTGTTACAGTTAAATATGATTAGTATAATGCGTTTTAGGCTGACTGCTAATAAGATATTCGTAAGTGGATATGACAGAGACATATCGGACACTCAGAATCATCATCGATATTCAACTATGCTATTTGCATTAACATGCCGCCACGCAACGATTTATTGAAACTGGATTGATGGTATGGCAGCTAGCCAAATTAGTTCCTTGGAGACCAGCTCCACCGAAGCTACAGGCTTCACTGCTCAGACCAGACAAACAATGGAGATATGCTCTAGTACAATAAAAATATAGTTTTTAGGGTTCCGTACCCAAAGGGTACCTACCTTGTCCGACCGCCCGTCCTACCTTTAAACGGCTGTATATTTCGATATTGATTTTCCAGTTGATTTTCACAGAATAGTATATATGTTATGGCGGGTTAACATAGAAATAATAAGAAATCAAAAATTAAAAACGAAAGGGGGTCCCCATACTACAAACGTATTTTTTTTAACGTATTTTTGTATTATTTCTAATGTAAAAACGGTAATACGAGCAAGCGTCAAACTTGGCATGATTATAGAACACACTCTAAAGTATAACACGTAGTACATATAGGTATAAATAAAGAAAATGATAAAAAATTATAAAAATACAAACGCAAGCCCATTATTTAAGAAAGAAAAATGGTAGCCTAGTGGAGTGCTGAGCGTGAAACATTATTTATTTATTATAAATAACTTTTACTATGGGATCAACACTGAAATCGAAAAAAAAAATGATGTTCCATATAAAATGTGAATTAATTTCAAATATTATTAACTGTATAGAGCTACTTTTATTTTTATTGTTGGTCCTACAGTAAAAGTTGTTTAGAATTATGAGTACAATGTCATTTTTTTCGGCTTAGTACCATCGTTCTGTATCCCCGTATAAAAGGAAAATACACTGACTGACTATCTAATCACGAAATCTCGAAAACTTAGACCTACAAAAGGTTTTTGACGACTACTATTTTACGACAGAGTCGTATTCAGGGGGTCAAAAGTACATAATTATGAAAGTCTACGTTTACGAAATCACGGGGAACAGCAAGTAGGCAATATAATTTGAAATATACACATTATTATATGTCTTCGCCTATTAAACGATTAAAACTTGTTTATGATCGCTGTGGTGGTAAAAACTTTGCAGCACAATAAGGCCGTAAGCTAAGGCAATTAAGTGTCGAGTTGGCTCATAATACTCATCTCCTTTTATCCGACGTTATAGTCTACATATTTAGGTACTCTGCTGTGTCTGAGCGTTGCTTAATCATCTGTCGGACGGTTTACAACATGCAATTTGTATTGGTCGTAGATTTGATTAACATGTTGATGAGGGCGGGCGGGATGTTTATCATAAACGAATTCTTTCAGATGACTACCTGTTCCGGTCTGACGTAAGCTAAAGTTATTAATACTAAGAAGAAATTAATAGTTAGTACATACGCGAGTAATCATTAGTTTCCGCCAAATTATGTTTAGTACTATTTAGGGTACCGTACTCAAAGGGAATAAACGGGACCCTATTACTAAGCCTACGATACTGTCTACGATACGACTGTCTGTATGTCTGTCTGACCTACCTATTATTAACGGCTGTATCTTCCGAACCGTAATCCGTAATAGATAGCCAGTAGAAATTTTCACAGAATATGTAATGTTACGGCGGATTAATTAAGAAACAATAAAAGGCGACAAAAAGTAAAAATGAAAAAGGGGGTAAATAAAACAAGCGTTTTATTAAACGTATTTTTGAATTTGCTCTAAACACGGTAAAAACGGTAATATACGAACAAACGTCAAACTTGGCATGATTATAGTACCTACACACACTAAAGTAAAACAAGAAATAATAATTATGGCAAGTGTGAGTCAGTAACAAATTTTTGGTCATCACCAAGTTAACGGCCTATTATCCGAGTCGCGTAGAATTGCCTTTCAGTACATGCAATTTTCAGGTTGTTACGAGCTTTCATTAGAGCATAAAACGAAAAAAATAAACTGAATCGACTTTGTTTCAGATTTTTTTTTGATCGAGGAAAGTTTTTTCTATCTTGTTTTGAACCAAATCATAAACTCAAACACAGATGTATCTGACATGTATTTTTTTCTAGCTCAAATATTGTAATTTAACTGAATAAAATTGATTTAAAACCGTCAAATTTGCTATAAGAGGCCGTTAAGCATCGTCAGGCGCGGTCGGTTCTTGGATGGGTGACTGCCTGAACTTGATGTTGTCTTTTGTACTACTTTTTGTATTTTGTGGTGGTACGGACCTCTCAGTGCACGAGCCCGACTCACACTTGGCCGGTTTATTATAATACCAACGAGGACATTACAGAATTTTATATATCATAATATTTAAGATAAACACGGATTTAATATAATTTAACATAGATGACGAAGGCTTGTCTCACCCACGTGACCTTTGCATCTTGGAATATCATACCTGGTGGAGTATTTATTATTATACCATGACTTATAGTATAACGGAAAAATCTGATTCTAAAATGTTCTGCACATTTTCCAAAGAAATTTACGGAGGCGTTAACATGTGCGTTTTCTCGGTGTTTATTTTTAGAGGTTACTAGCATGGATACCGTAGTTTCATCAGGTGTAACGACGGGTTTAGAACCAAGGTCGACGCAGAATAAGCCAAATTCCTCATTTAATAGCCCAGCTTTAAACCTAATGTAGAGTTAATAGGATTATGAAACGAAATTTATTCACTTTAGATGAGATTATGAGCTTTCATAAGTTTTAACTATGCAGTTTTGCGTATATTATACCTACGTACCAGGTGGATTTCAGGTACGTATGTTTTTAGTAGCGTAGCTAAAATTTGCAAGTTGAAATGGCAATGGTCGTATTGGTCGGGCCACTCGAAGAACCGATAACCGATAGGTAAGAAAGGTTCTGAGTGGAGACCACGAACCGGAAAACGCAGCGTAGGTAGGACTCCCACTAGATGAACCGACGAGTTGCGGGCACCCAGTAGATGCGGATAGCGAGCTTTCGTTCAGTGTGAAGTTCTAAGAGGGAGGCCTATGTTCAGCAGTGGACGTCTTATGGCTGATGATGATGATGTTTTTGATATTTAGGCCACTTGAAATCCCAAAGAGCTTTTTGTGGCAGTTTCAATAATCATAAGTTAGGAAATAATAAAATTTATGTTATAATATTGATGTTGTGGATTAGTAACTACAAATAAGTACGCGTGACATGACATGAAATTCCTCATAATATTGAGATTGTTATTGACAATATCGTCATTACGATTAGGTATTAAGTTTTTTGGAAAAGTGTCTAATATTGCTACGTGCCGTGGCTACGGCGTAGGGAGTCCCCGTAGGCGTCAGTGCAAGTGTAAATGCCGGTGGAACGATTTGTCGGTGTAATTATAACCTGACGTAGTCAATCATAGAAGTAAGCTAATTGCAAGTAGATAGATAAAATTAATACATTATAAGATAGTGTTAGATAATGCTACGGGTTGCTACGTCGTAGAATGACAGAGTAAGGATCAATGCAAGCGTACCTAAGTGACTCTGACGTTATAAGATTTGGCGCTGTTTCCACTGTTGATAATATTTTTTGGAAATAAAAGAACCGACTTCATGACTATACCTACACTTACAAACTGAAACTAAAAAGTAGAAAATATTGTTTAATATTACGACTGAACTATTTTGTAATTGGTATTTGTAGTTGGTCATGAAAAATTTAACGAAAAACCACACAGGGCCTAGTCGCCATGGAGACTCTTCTTTGTTTTTTTGAAGTTAAAATAATAAAAAAAAAACTAGGAACAGTTCCTCTATGTTTGCTGTTCAGTTGACAGCGTCGCTAGTGGAGTACAAACTATGAAATTCACCAAGAAATAACTGTAGTTCCAATTTTGCCCACCTTAACAGCTTAGTTGGTGGCACCATTGATGTATGTAAATAGGGGGAAGATACGGGACGAACTTCTTGACGTGGACCGCACAATATAGGCCCACGGGCCTAATCAACTTCAGTCACAATCGAACTGTCGTTTTGATAGCACGTGAAAATTACTTGTCAAAATTGGGTTTAAATAAAGTAGCAAAAATTACTTCCAGCGTTTTTACAAGGTGCACCAACAGTTCAAAGACAAAAATCAAGTTTCACGGCATTACGTTTCACTCATAAATACTTAAAAACAATTAACTTAATTTTCTTTAAATGTCGCTCTAATAGACACTACACTAGACCAAAGGGTCTAGTGTAGTGTCTATTAGAGCGGTGAAGTTGACGTTTACAGTGTAGACGTCAACGTCACCGCTGACTCGAGCCGAAACAGAGCCATATTTATTGGGTACAATGTTTGGATGTCACGCGTCTTCCCCCTTTTTAAAACAGTCATTGGGTGGCACTGTACAATGTACATTGAATTCGTTACTTATCGTCATGTTTATGTAGATTTTTCAAAAAGCGCTGAATCAATGTCGATAAAAAAATTATGGGACCACCTATGAGATATGACCTACCAACCAAAAAAAGAATCATAAAAAACAAGCGTAAAGTAATCGCGTAACATACATACAAAAAAAAATACAAAAAAAACATACAGTCGAATTGATAACCTCCTCCTTTTGGAAATCGGTTAAATAAAAGGTAACTAACTGTGGATATGTATAACGTTTAAAACAGTGAGTGTGGCTAGCTACTTGTGGCTACGGCGTAGAGATCAGTGCAAGCACCAGGGACAGAAACGGTGTATACGTTGGCGCTGACGTAATCATGTTCAGCTTAACCAAACATAGAACAGAACTAATTGTGAATGGTAGTGCTTGTCAGTGCTACGAGTGGCTGCTACGGCGTAGGGTGGCAGAAGTTAGCGTTACTGCAAGCACAAGCGCCGCAACATTACAAGCACGGTTTGACGCTGACTTAGTCACTCTTAGCTTTGTTTTTTTTATGCCATAGGTGGCAAACAAGCAGACGGCTGCCTGATGGTAAGCAGTTACCGTCGCTTATGGATACTTGTAACACCAGAGGCATCACAAATACGTTGCCGACCCTTTAGAATTCGATTAACTCGTCTTTTGAAGAACCCCATCTTGTAGCTTCTCGGAAACACCGTAGAAGGTAGCTCATTCCACATTATGCAGGTATGATGCAAGAAGGATCGTCTGCATAGAAATTAGTTGGTGTTAGGTATTGTCATATTCGTTGGGAAATGTATCAGCGTAGAGATCGTACCTACCTATATATTTAATGCTCAAATAGAAAAAAAATATTACATGAATAATTTTTCATAATACACTGCAGTAGAAAAAATATAACAGAACGAGAATAATTTCATCTAATACACTGTGAAAAAAGATCGACATATTAAGTTACTTGTCAACTTTTTTTTGTCTACGAAATCTAATGTGGCTTTGTGTGCCAAAAACTACAAAATCATAACGTTTTAGCTAAATCATTGACTGATATATATTGACCTATCGAACTGTTTTCTTGGTACGTACTGTAAAATAAACAATTTTCAACGGAGTATCAATTCGACACTGCCACGTCAATTATACTGCTCAAAACACAAAGTCTGTGGCTCAAAACAATATTTTATATTAATGTCATAACAGCTGTGTTTCTTCGTCTCGTAATCCTTATAAAATGGTATAACGTAGATACCAGCCAAAACCCAGGCAAATTTTAATTTTAGAACTTAATTATTTTCTAGCCAACTAGGTTCCCAAGAAATTGACAATAGGGAAAATTTATGAGCAATAAGATGGGGACATAAGCTTCAATTAATTAAATAAAACCGGCCAAGTGCGAGTCGGGCTTGCGCACTGAGGGTTCCGTACCACCACAAAAGACAATAATTAGCAATTTAAAAAACCGACTTCAAAATTAGTAAAATATGGCATTACGATTTGGTGAAAAAAATTAGGTCATCCAATCACCAGTTATAACTTGGTAATGAACAGAAATTTATCACCGACTCGCACTTGGCCATTATTTATTATTTGTTGTTATACTTTAAAGTGCGTACTATAATCATGCGAAGTTGACGCTTGTACGTATTACTGTTTTACATTAGAGCTAATACAAAAATACGTTTAAAAAAATTGGTTTGTTGTGTTCTTTTTCGTTTTACTTTTTGACTGTTTTATTATTTCTTAGTTAATCCGCCGTAACATTACAAAAGTCTGTGAAAATTTCAACTGGCTATCTATTACGGTACGAAAGATACAGCCGTTTAATGGTATATAGGACAGACGGACAGATAGACAGACGTAGGCTTAGTAATAGGGTCCCGTTTTTACCCTTTGGGTACGGAACCTGAAAAATAACAACCATGAGTGCAAACAACTGTTACCTAGGAGGCAAGTGAAACCATGAAATCTAGATGACAACTAACTATATTTAGAATAAATTATCTAATTAGATAGTTAACCTAACTACATACATCATTTTATATATTGGAAATTAATTTATTAATATTCATTAATTCTATGCGACACACGAACAAAGCATTCTATAAAAAGTTAAGTTATTAAGTATGCATTATGTTAGAATTCATCCACAAATATGTGAAAAGGTGGTAAAGAGGTAGCCTAATAGTTATGCAATCATATGTTGATTATTTTTAAGTGTTTTCTTTGATATCGGACATCTGAAAGGGCCGCATTTTCATGACCGCTCTCAGTGCTCGTGTAGGCTGGGCTCGGTACGGTCGTAAGAAACGCCTGCTCCGATCTGGGCTCGCAATCATTCGAAATAGAGCACCCGAATAAAAATAAAGTGACTGCTATACATATCAAAATATTATTTTATATTTTCAATAAAAGTGGAAAGTGTAGTTTATAACTTTATGCGAAAGAACTGTTGCGAACAAATGCCAATAAAAAGTTCGTAACGCTTGGAAACTGATTTTATTCAGGTAAGCGCTAAAAAGTTTTAAGTTATTTAACTTAGTTGCTCACGTACGTAGATATACTCGTAAGTGAAATAGGTAGGCTACCAATATAAAGTACCTACACTTTGAAGTTTTTATATAATAAAGTTTGTTAAGTACCCATACCTATATTATGTTCAATCTTTGGGTATACCTACTTAGGTACTTTTATTATTATTGTTGGTTTATTATCAGGATGATACAATATTCCTTAAATATATGACATATATGTATATATAAATATAATATGTGCTATCCCCGACCTATGTAACACCCCAATAATAGCATGTTATAGAAAATTTATGCTTATAAACAACTCTGCTCTTAGAGAGCCTAAAATAGAACTAAAAGAAAAGACCATTACGTTGTTCAAATAAGAACAAAGAATGAGGAAAATTATTATACTATTAAATATAACAAACTATTCTTGAAAAAAAAAACAATTCCATTTTCTGACCACAAGCAGTTAGCAAATCTCAACAGTCTTGTCAATGGGCTGTTTTCCCAATACAGTTCTACGTTTTTGGACAGAGAAAAACTTATATTTATATTAATACATAAACAGACCTACCTACCAGACTGTAGGCATTTCCCTAAAGACGATGGTTAGGACGCGGAAATATAAATTTAAAAAAATCGGATATTTTGAATTTAGAATATCAGGACTCAGGAGTATTCATGTGAAATTTTAGCATTTTATACAAGGAAATAGCCTCAGCTGCTCGACGTCTATTAGCCAGTTTCTGCAACTTGAAGTATTTTTATCTATCACTATAATATGTAAGCTTGCCCAGAGAACGGCAATCTAGAAGCATAAGAATCGCTTTTGAACTCTTTAAACAATCTTACTACTTAAATACGTAGGTATATACATTCAATAAATTTACGTAAAAAATGCTACACGTTTCGTATGTACTAATATATCACAAACTCAAAATAAATTATTACGCACTAACAATTACATAGTATATAAAAACGCACAAAATTGTCAATATGACTAAATAAGTATGACCTTCAACGGTCTATGGGCAGTCTAACTGTATTTGTAGTTTTAGCTTGTATTTTGTTTTAGTTAATAAAGGCGCTAGCCCAGGAAAAAAGTATGAAAATTAATGGACATCTTCTGACTGCAAAAGTCACGGGTCCGCTATATTTATCCATTAATACAGATGAATCTCAGCAAAGGTGATTCACAACTCCTATTCACGCCTCATTTCAAAGGCTCTGGGGAGGTAAATTTTTGCGAAAGAACTCACGTAGAGTTAAAACTGTACCCGTGCCACACTTACGTGTCTCATTAGATAAACTCACTTAAATGTGGCATTATATATCCTGTTTTTTTATTATATACACATTACACAAGGCAAATTACAATCGTACAAATAGGTTCAGATCTGAATTTTAACTTAAAAATATGTGTAAACATAAAAACAACATGAATGAGGTTAGCGCTTATTTATTTAAAAAAAATTGCATTTGCATTGCATTGCTTCTGAAAAGGTACTGGTGAATAATGAGATATTTTTACTTATAAACTTATGTACTTATAAACCCAATATTTCTATTAGGTACCTATATATTAATTTTTTTTTGTTTATGTGGTAGGGTGTAGTTATTATTTATTATACGGTATTTAGATTTGATAAGTCCTGACGTGTTTGATAATCTTAGTTAGAAAATGTACCATCTGAATAAAACACGGTAAAATATTTTATTTTAATCTGAAGGACTATTTGCCTAAAGCTCAAGTTTCACATTCTATGAAAAAAAGTGCAATTTTGGTTTTTGAACAGACACTCCTAGATTATTACTTCTTGTAGTGACGAAGTCTTCATAAAATGTTTATTTCTTCTTATTGAACTAACTTAAAACTGTTTTTATTTGTTATGCCGCTCTACGGATTCCGGGGTTCGTGCCCTTTGTCAACATACACATTCTTTGTCAATTCAATATAATATCTAATAAAACGAATCATTTCTTACACATCTTTACTGGTAAGGGTTTTTGTCGTAAAAAGTACACATATACGTATTCATTCAAAGGATAGATTTTGGGAACCATCCCAAAAAAATATTCCACAAAAAGATAGACATAACACTGTCGGTAGTGTAACTAAGTTCTTATTTATTAGTTATCCCGAAAATATTCAGGATATGCCTACGGTAGGTACTAAATCAACTTCATTTTGTGTGTTTAAATTATTATACTATGTGCGAAACACGCGCAAATTAAATTTCATCGTGTATATGCGAAGGTCCAATAAAAAGCGGTTGTGCTTAATGTAATAAGTATTAAATCTAGTAAGTGCCTTAACGTTACTGATTTAGCTACCTTTATATTTACGCTATCACAGATCTTAACGGCTCTATCAAACTAAATTGCTAGACGGAACAATTTGAACTAACATTTTAAAAGGTAGTTAGATAGGTGTGTTGGGAATTGGAATACGAAATTAATACCTACCTGCAAAAGGTATTTTTCTCAGCAGATACTTAGATTATATCGACTTCACTTAGACTATGTAAAGATAACTTTTATCTCTTATAAGAAAGAAAAGAAGAATGTAGGTATATATACATAAAACTGTGCATTAACTTTCAATAAATAAATAAGGAAAGATTAACTTATTTCAAAGTAAAAAAAAACCCGTTGAAGCGACATGATTTATCAAAGAGGTTTGAAAGAGCTGCTGCTTCATTTAAAAAACTACGCCCGTCAGCCGTTTATAAAAGCGAACACTTTTTTCTCTAAAATAAATTAGGCATCAAGTCTCCTAATTACGAGTGTCTGAATAGAAAATGAGCGGAAAAATATGAAAATAAATTGCTCTTATAATATTTCGTGATAACTTTTTAATGAAGTGGAACCTGAGAACCTTATTTTCACACCACTTTGACCCTGAAAATTTAAAAGCTTACCTTTTTTTAATTTAATTTGTTACCCTTTCTAGTTCCTCTTAAAATCAAGGACAAGATTAATAAAGTTTACATGCGTATGTTTTTGTGTAGATTGTGAACCGATTTAAATGACTATTTTGATTGAATAGGTTATATCCCTCAATATTTATAAGACCTTCCACTTAGACTTTCATCTTAGAAGTATGAAAAATTAGGGATTGAATCCCGTTTATTCAACTTTCCGTGAACTCAGTTGTAATTTTTTTTATTTTTTATATTAATATTAATTAGAATTTGTTGCACGTCAATAAGGCAAACCTGCAGTACAAGTACCGTTCTTTATCGAACGTGAAATTCGATAAAGTGCCATAGAATCGATCATACTGGGTACTGATCAATCGGCATTTTATCGAATTTGACGATCGATAAAGAACGGTACCTACTTGCACTGCAGGATGGGCTCGAAATTTATTTCGCACCTTTTCAAATTATGTATAGGTAAGAAGTTTCAGTCTGGCCTCATAAATAATATCTATATAATACATGCGAAAATAAAATATTATGTTCTTGAACCTCTTGTAAGCAACATTCAATTTTAGGAGAGTTAGGTAGTATATTTTTATAAATAATAGGCTTGCGCTTGACTGCCAACTCGCCTGGTGTTAAGCGATGATGCGGTCTACGGTGGAGCACGCTTGCCTGTATCTTCTTTTTTCCATGGGTAGTATGGTGTAACTGAAGCATAAAATAAAATCAATTATTTTCTTTTGCAGTGTTTTTATTGTAAACAAATTACTTTGCAATGTGTTTGATTATTTAGATTTACCTAATACAAAGTTACAAAGTTTTTATCAATTAATATTACACCTACTCGTACGTGTTTTTTTTTCAATAACAGTATTTAGTTATCGTACCATATTAGGTATGATAATAAACGCATAAGCATTGTCATTCACGTGGTAATCCGCCAGCATGCTGGGTACGCTGCCAACTGGTAGTGGGCTTGAGCATTTGGATTGTCTTTAGACCTTCAACGGTCTGTGGGCAGTTTAACTGTATTTGTAGTTTTAGTTTTAGCTTGTATTTTGTTTAGTAAATTAGGTACTTGTATTGAAAAAAAATCGAGGGTACTTATTTGCAACAAAAGTTTTAGGCATTTTTTTATATTCATGTTCATTTTTACTTTCAAGCTTAATTTTTTTTTTGACCAAAATAATTCACTGGTATTTTAAAAACAAATTTATTGGCCATTTCCGAACATTTTGCTCTACTTTCAGTGAAAATTAAGGAATTCGCTATTTTTGCAAATAAAAATGTTAAGCTGCGAAAAGAAGCAAAGAAGTGTAAAAATATACCATTACTTTATTTCTCAATCGTACAAGACTCTAAGGAAATTGAAATTTCAAGAAAATGAGTTTAATTTTGCATGTGGGTTATTCTGAACATTTTTATTCGCTCGTATAATTTGATTTAGAAGCCGTGTAAATCTGGTAGTGGTGTATATTAATATAACTAAGGCATTTAAAAAAAACTAAATGCACATATTGTACATAATTTTTGTTCAGGGTGTATTTATTGCCTACGTATCTCTATATCAAAATCATTACTATTATTTTATTCTTACATTAAAGTTCTAAGTTCGTCACTAACTGAACTCGCAGATCTGATATACATACGTGACAGTTAGTGAAACTCGTTTTTAGGGTTCCGTACCTCAAAACGAAAAAACGGTCTGTCTGTCTGTCTCTCTGCCAAGACTCTTTTCTCAGAAACGCGTAAAGGCATCAAGTCGAAATGTATATGAAACACTCGAGTTTAGGTTATTTTGCAGCCGTGAAAAAAACCATACTTGTAAGTCAATGCGATCAAAAGATATGACCGTTTATCTCGCAATTGTTTGCATATTTTGCGGTTCCACAAGGGAATTAAAACCTATAGGGCACTTCCCATTGATTTAGAATTATGAAATTTGGCAAGAGGCGGTCTTACAGCACATATAAAAAGGAAAAAAATCTGAAAGTTGTTAATTTGAAGTCCTATCATATAAAAAAATATTGTTAATTTACATTTGTAGTTGATATGTATCGAAGGCCCTTATTGTCCACTACAAAGTTAAGTTTGTCTTTAAATGTCGTTTGTGTGTGTTTTGTTTGTCGTTTGTATGTATTTAAACCTATATATGTATGTATATCTGTCTCTGGCAGCCATATCACAAACTTTGCTTAGTTTGGGGTCAGATGACCGTGTGTGCAAAAATATCCCGTTTTTTTTTTATATTTAATCTTTTTTTGTTGTTTGTGGGCTCCGTTGTCCGGAACCCTCAGAGCGCGACACCTACTCGTACTTGTCCGTTTTTTTTAAATTATTTAATATTAGGGTTGCGTTTGACTGCCACCCACCCAGATTGTAAATTATCGGGGAGCACCCATTCAGGCAGCGTATTCCACAGACCAGATTTAGTTGCAGTTGCATTACAATACACTTAGGTACACTCAATACACTTACTCTTATTTGGAGACTTTAATAATAACGTAAAATACTGCATTGGTATTTCTCGCTGACGCAGAAATTGTAACAAAAAGAAATGCGACAAAGCTAATTTAATTAACTTGTAGTTCCTTTATTGTTAACATAGGTTTAATTGACGTTTTGTAAGTAAGACTAAGTATTTAGATTTTAGATTTAACTTTTTATGTTGTCTCATTCTCTCTAATGTTGAGAGAGCGAAATAGATACTTTTAAGATTGTAGTAGGTCCTCCTCCCCCTATCAGTTTATATGTAGACCTGAAACTTTAAAGAAAATAACACATTTTTCCACGGCCAAAAGTGAAAAGAAAGAAGGATTTATTCAGACTGCTCCCTGAATAGAACTAGGGTCTTAAATAAAAAATAATACAAAGAGGTAAATGTAAAGGTAGCACCTATCAGAACTCGTGTAAACATACTTAGATACATATGTATATGTTACTTAGTATGTATCTACTTCCCTATCTACATAATAAATGTTTTGACCATTGATTTAGCCGTCTTTGTAAGTTTAGGGTTGAGCAGTTAATAATTCTGTGAAGTTTCATATATCTAACAGCTACCTAGTAGGTACTAGTAGGTGCTATAAATAATTAATACCTCTGTTTCTTGTAAATTTTACTTCTATTGCGAAATAATAATTTCGAATGAATGCTCTTCTGCCTATACACAGCCTAAACTTATCTATCTACAAAGTTGTAGCTCTGTACCACAAAATAAACTTTGTGTATGTACTTACCTATGAATAATTACCATTAGTGAAACATATTAGTGAAACGCCACGAGCACGAGTCTATGATATCTAGTTACAAGTTCGCAATAATTTGCTTTCACATTGAATATAAATATTTTATGAGTAAGGTAATGCGTATAAATACATAGTTTCTTTGGAACTATCGTCCACATAATGTATACCATGTACTTAAGTAGGTAACTATTGGGACAATATTACAATATTTGATTTTAGACGTAATTTCCATGAAATGAACCAAAGATAAATAAATCGTCATTGGAATGAACGAACCATTACATAATTGCCCAACTCTACAGATGATACTGATGATTCTTTTGCTACGGATCGCTTCTTTGTCTTTGATAACATTGGATGGCGCGTATAAAACGTGTTCTAAATATTATAAGCAGTGATACTGTGAGTATATTTTGTCTGGGCTTAGGTTAGAGTTCTAGTTCCAGTAGCAACTGTAGCAAAAGACTGAGAAAGACGGTAGATCGTTTTGTCTGCGCCTAACTTTTAACTTTTTTGCCAACCATGCATTCTTGTCTTCCCGTGAACAGGGAGCACATAACTGCACCGAAGTATCGGGATCTCCATCCATAACCTAATCACGGTAAATATTCAATAAATAAAATAAATAAATAAACAATAACTGATATCCTAATTAAGTTAAGGATGTCAGCAAGTCTTTCTCTAAGAATCTCTTCTTTTTTCTTACTAATACCACTTTAGGTAGTGGCTGTGGGTTTCTTCTTAGTTATGACAAACAGTTGGCTTACACTCACGTATTTTATTTATTAATCGAGACGAGCAACCACTACGGGTAAGGTCGGCAAGTCTTTCGTTAAAGTTATCTTCTTCTTCGTCTTTTTTAGCAAACCTACGATTGGTTGGGGTCAGCAAGTCTTTTACAACAGATTATTTAAAGTTAAATGATTATTAACGGGATATTTACCGTGGTAAGGTATATCGGGAGCTTATTTCACAAACTTACCACGGTAAATATCCCGTTAATAATCATTTAACTTCAGTGAACAACCGTGATAGTTTAAAACAGTGTTAAACAGGTAATTTTTTCTTCGTCCATTCCTTAGATGCCTATTTCATGTTAGGTGGGTTCAGTCAAGCTACACTACGGATCCGTAAAGCAATCTGACCAGTAAATAAATAACACAGATACGGCGATACAGTTCGAATGAAATATGACAAGTCACACGCCGTTATTACATTTATAATATTCTGGTGGAGGCTTGACAAATTAATTCAATTTTTCGTCCCGTTTTTACTTATAAACTACGTCATAATGAAACAATATTTTGTCTCCAAGTTTCCAACTTTGGGCATTTATATTAATACATATTTACTTAGTTTGATCACTTGGAGCATAGCGAAGTCACAGAATAAATTCGTTCTAAAAAGTTTATTAATAAATTATAATTAAGGGCAATTAAACCTTTAGAACAATTGTAGCATGCAGCATGTGCGCTTTATTATTTGACGGCACCCGGTTCAATCCTTGGTTATTTATTTATTTATTTATTTATTCATCAACAGAATGCTTACAGTTAAACCAAAGCGCAAACTATTTAAATAACAAATATTATGTATTCTACTTAATTACCTACTAAGAAATAACCCTAAATATGAGGAAATTATATTAATATTGTCATAAAAAATGTCAACATGCTGGAATTCACGCGCAAATGCGTTGAGTAGCGCCACAGCCCGCCGCGTGGGCGCGTTGTTGGCGTGGTGCGTCCGCGGCACGGAGCACGCGAGCATCTGATGCCGGCGGCGGGTTCCGCAGCGCAGATAGTTGTCAGGCACAAACAACCCAATACTGCTCAAAGTTTGTGGACTGTTCACTTTACTGCGCAGTATTAGTATGTAGTGAGTGACCAGCTGCTGCTTCCGCCTAAGCTCCAATGTATCGAGCCCTATCATCGCAGATACAAATAACGATGGATACAGATATGGATAATAACCGTATCTCCGCTTGTATACGTATCGAGCGAATTTCCGCTGGAGCCGTTCCACCATCAAAGTATATTTGGCCTCCCTCGGGTCCCAAATCATGGCACTGAACTCTAATTTGCTACGAACGAAGGCGTTATACAGCACCATAGCAATTCTAACATCCGAGAACTGGGATGCCATACGCATTATAAACCCAAGAGTTTTATTTGCCGTTTTACAGGTAGAAATAATATGTTCACGGAAGTCAAGACGGGAGTCCAAGGTAACTCCCAGGTCCCGAATGGAATTTACTCTCTCCAGTGCTGAGCCTTCTAGAGTGTATGGCGAGGTTAAAGGTACATGTAACCTAGAGAAGGTCATTGTTTTGCATTTGGCAACATTAAAAGAAAGTTTATTTAAACGGCTCCACCTCTCCACAGACTCTATATCCTGTTGCAAGTCTGTACAGTCTGATACTTGATCCACTGCGTTATAAATTTTCAAGTCGTCAGCAAACATCAAACATTGAGC
Source organism: Agriopis marginaria (assembly GCA_932305915.1). NCBI lineage: Eukaryota > Metazoa > Arthropoda > Insecta > Lepidoptera > Geometridae > Agriopis > Agriopis marginaria. The sequence continues at coordinate 10,292,251 of OW029915.1, forward strand.
TGTGTTCAGTACTTTAGGAAGGTCATCGACCACAAACGAGAACAGGCTTGGCCCAAGAGTGCTGCCCTGGCTGACGCCTGATCTTGTGTAAAATTCATTTGATCTATGCGTATGTAGTTGCACATATTGTCTGCGATCTTTTAAGTAGCTGGCAAAAAAATTTAAGAGCTTCGGAGATGCACCTAACCTTGACAGCTTCATTAGCAGTATATCATTATCTACCACATCAAATGCACGCCTAGCATCAAGGAACACAGCATCGACCTGTCTGCCGGCATCCATGTGTGCAGAGACATAGTCCACGAAGGCGATGTGGTTCGTGGTTGTCGAGCGGGCGGTACGAAAACCATGCTGCGCGTCACTCAGATTGACCTGGAGCTGACGTGATAGATGTTGGTTGATGATAAACTCAAACACTTTATTAAAAACTCCTAGTACAGCAATCGGCCTAAACGTAGCAACATCTATCGATGAAGCCACTTTGGGTACTGGAGTTACTCTGGAGATTTTCCATCTATCAGGATAGCAACTAGTGCTGAGGGAAAGATTATAAAGATGTAGGAGCGGTATCTCTAACGAAGAAGAACAGTCCTTTACCAGAAACGGTGGTATAGAATCTGGTCCAGCTGCTGAAGATGGCTTTAGACGGAGAATAGCCCGTCGGATATCGGCTACAGTGACGCTATCCACGCTCACGAGACGAGAGTCAACCTCATCAGAGTGCGCGGCTGCCTCAGCATCCAGCACCGGGATGTTAGGTAGAAATACGGAGCTGAAATATGCGGCAAAAGCATCTACTGCTTTTTGCCCTGTCACGATTTCTCCATTATGCGTATATTCATTTAATTGGTTCCTATCTCTACGTTTATTTCTAATATGTGTCCAAAATTGCGTGGGATCCCGATTTATATTTGACTCTATCACACTAATATGGTTCTTGTACGCTTCTTCTATTAATTCTTTAATGTGGGATCTGTAGTACTTAAATACTTCATAATTGAAATCTAAACCTAATTGTTTGTATTTACAGAAATGAAAATATTTTATTTTTAACTTATTAATGATGTCAGATGTGAACCACGGTGGATATTGGCGTAGTTGCGCATTAGGGCGCGCTTTCCTTAAGGGCACATGGTTGCTAATAACATCATTTAACTTTGCATAGTAAAGCTCTATAGCCAGGTTAACATCCTGCTGAAGAAGCAAGTCAGACCAGTCGATAGCAGCTACATTACTATATAGCGCGTGAAAATCTCCTTTGCGAAAATTCCAATCAGGAGCATAACCAACATTATTATGAGAAGAAGTAGTAGCGATAGAGTAATCTGATCCACGCAAGAACGACAGCGTTATCTTGAGAGGAGGGTGGTAAGCGTCCACCGGCACCAAAGGTTCAACGTCCTCAGTCACAGACACGCAACAAGTATTTATGGTAGCTAACACGAGATCCAGCATGCCTCCATAACAATTGAAAATAATATTTGACTGTTCTAATTTACAAAATTCTAACAACATATCATATTGCAACTTAACATTAGCACTACACGAGTTTAGATTAAAATCTCCGACTACAATAATATCTAGAGCTGTCGAGTATTTACACACCATGTTTTCAATACAGCTTAAAACATTTAAATATTGCATATCATTGTAATTCGGAGGTAAATATACAACACAAACTAAGAATTTAATATTTTTACACACAATTTTGGCCACTAGCATTTCTTTATCATCAGTCAATCCGTCCACATCAGTTACCTGCTTTACTGAAAAATTATCACGCACAGCCAAAAGAACTCCACCCCACCCTACATCGCCAGCGCGGTCCTTTCGTAGCACTACGTATCCTGGAGGGAACAATTCACCATCGTAAATGGAACTCTTTAGAAACGTCTCAGTGAGTGCAATGATATCGGAACAACTTGCCGAGACACCATTGTAGAACGTTGCAGTTTTACTCCTAAGGCCGCGCACGTTCTGATAATATAGATGTACGTTCTTTTTAGATTTGGGTTTTCCTACTTTCTCTACCTTCCGGCCGAAAGGACTGCTTCCAAGGCTTAATGCAGATATCTTCAGCCCAGTTAACAGGAGTCATTATGACGTCAGCCAGCTTGGAGGGGACATCCAATTTAAATGATGCGTAATTTCCTCTTGCTTTCAGAGCTACCACTCCGTAGGTACTGTTCGCACAGATAGTGTTCAGGTGATCTTGAACTTGCTCTACGGTAGTGCCAACCTTCAAGTAATAGAGATGTAGGTGCCTGCGGCGCTCCGCTGCCTCAAGCTTGGTAGCACCCGCAGCCGCTGCACCCCGCGTGACGCCTGTCGGACCACTGCGAGGACGTCTCTTCGCTGCATCAGTCCACTGAGTGTTAGCAATGGTAGACTGGAAGACCGCTGGAAGACCAGAGCTGGACTCATTGGCAACTGGAACAAAGGCTAATGAGCTCGGTACAGCTTGGGAAGGTGTTTCATCATTTATAGGCGCAGGGTGCGGCAAAGATTGAATAACGGTTACATCATTAGTTTCGGATGTATTTTCCTTCTCCCCTTTGAACACTCTCAATTGACTCTCCAGTTCACTAACTCTATCAGTGAGGGTAGAAATTATCTTGTACAATGGCAGAGACACCTGCTCAGTGACCACCTTTGAGATCAGCATTGACACGCGCTCATCCAAAATGCGCTCGAATTCATCGCGAATAACTGTACGCAAATTCTCCAGATAATAGGTATCTTCCATGTATGAGCGGTCCACCTCTCGGCGGTCAGCGCCGTAGGTGCCGCGCACCATATTTACTTTACCCGTTTGATCAGTGTCACTATCACTGGACACGGGACTTATCCGATGAGGGCTTATTTGCTGGTTTACTTTACCTCGCAGCCCGGAACTGTGCGCAGCGCCTACCGGAGTGTTCACGTTTCCAGTTTTAGGCTGCTTACTCACACATCCGGGGCACTTCCACGCACTTCTCTTTTCACCTGTGAGGGTGCCAAAGAAGCGCGTCTCGGATACATTCGCGCATTCCAAGTCATACACACCTGCACAGATACTGCAGGTCAGAAAACAGCGCGAGTCTACAGCGCTGCGACAACCAGCGCAAACGAGTACCTTAGACGCCATCCCCGCTGTTACGTCACAGTATACACCACAGTACTGCAGGCGGCCGCGTTTGCAGCCACAGAATACACAGTAGTACTGCAGAGAAACCACGTTTAGCACGGCACAGATCCAAACGAATTCCAACAAGCAACACAGTCGACACAGTGCACGTCGGCGACTATCGAAACACCGTCACATCGAGATTTACTTTGCAAAATACGTTATGCACCAATGACTAAATTATGTGCTGTTTCGATGCCGTCGCTCAACAACGGTGAAGGAAAACATCGTGAGGAAATAAAGGAGGAAACCTGTATGTCGAAATACATGTCATTCACCGACATGCACTTTGCGTGAATGGTAGATTACGGCCCTGGATCCTCCCTCTGAGTGAAGGCATGTATCCTAGCAGTGAGAACATGGTAGGCTAATACGTGACACTTTTGTAGAAATCTTGAGCATCTCGTCTCTCAAAAAGAAATGAAGTACCCTAAGAGCTTTCATATGACACTACTTAGCTGTTATACTCACAACTTTAGTAGACTCGTAGACTTTCACCTAAATATTTAACCTTTTGGTCCCTTTAATTCAACCCTTAGCAAAATAATCTACTTGTCAAATTACAGGTTCGTAGTTGCATAACATTCAACACAAAATACAAACTCCAATTACACCTTAATCCATCCTTTTTGTAAAAATATTACAACAGTACCTAATTATATATTTTAAACTGTTAACCTTAATACCAAATTTTTTCTTTCTAACATCAATAGATAATATAGGATTTTCATTTAAAAAAAAACACCATTTGCCCCTCTTAATTCGGCCCTGTTGAAAAATCGTTTCTTATCGGATGTCTACATCCCCATCACTTGCTACTTATAGCTTATTTCTTAAAATCACAAGGAATCTACTCGCTAGATTTCTTCTAATCAATATGTTCTATCCTCGGCCACACCATCGCTTACCATCAGGCGAGTTGGTGGCTAAAGGTAGATAAATTACATTAAAAAAAGTTTCTGCGTCAACTTAAAATAAAAATCGAGGCCCCGTTTCACCTCCTTAATCCTTTCTTTTCGGGAAAAAACTAACTACATTATTTATTTATTTTAAACCATTATCCTGGGTACCGAATTCCATGTCCCTAACATCAAAAACAAAGGTTTTTCATTTAAATTGTAACCTTCATTTGCCCGCTTTCGGCACTTTCGCAAAACCCTTTACTTATGATAGTACACCTGAACGCATCAAGGTAAATACACCCTCTATATTTCAAGTCTTTACAACCAGCGGTTTAAGCTGTGCTTTCTCTGTCAGTGAATCAGTCAGGTTTTTAATTCTTATAGTATTAGAAGATGGGTCTCATCACCGATTGACCCAAAATGACGAATATTCCATTACAATGATCATCTAGGGTTCATCTAGGTAGTTAGGTATAAGCATAGGTATAATTTACACATTAGCAACTGAAAAGTTTTGATGTTTATGTTTACAATGAAAATCTATTGGAATAAATATTCCGAACCTTATGTTCTTCCGAACCTTATGTAGTCAATTTACATTTATGCTGCGACAGGCAGCTAAAATGTAAAATCTGCCGCATTACATAACAGCTGAATGGCCGTTATTAACCGAGCGAAGCGAAGGCCTCAAAGTCTACGGGAACAATCGGCGTTTGAATGTATGTTTGTGAGTATGTTGACGATAACTTGCGTACCGTTAATTTATACTTCATGAAAGTTTGTATACAAGTATACGAGTAGTCCATTTCAATATTTTTTTGTGTTCAAATATGAGTAAAATCAGATCATTAAGAAGACAGTGCGGTCACGATTTCTCTATTCGGGGTTAAAAATTATAATGTTAACAGATTTCAAGGTGTGTTGCCATACAGATTTTATATCGGCTAATCTTAGAAATAGGTCAACATTATTTTTAGTCGGAACAATACAATGCAGTGAGAATGAAGAACCACATGTACTAAGTATCCATACGAAGTTGATACTTCAAAAGCTTTTTACAAACAACTTAGGTACATTTTTTAGTAGAAAGTTAAAGACATTTTTATAGGTGGGTACGTTAATATACAGTCAATAACAGTCAAAAACCCGCTGAAAGAAAGTCCAGGTATTCAGGCAACTAAAATTACTAGGCTACTGTCGACATAAGGCACTTTAATGTAATGTAATTTTTGTTTGTTATGATAATAGGTAGTAAGTATCCCTACTAACAAGTACGCAAGCTTTAGGCAAGTAATGCTAATGAGATATCTTCGAACAATCGAGTAAGTATATAACTAACTATCACGGGTGTTTTCAATTCTATGTAGAACGAGCAGGTGTGTTTATAGAAACTAATTCCTTAATCCCCAGATGTGTAGAGATTAGACGAGGGTTTACTTAGGCAATAAATCAAAGCTATGGCTAGTTGTTTCAAAAAAATACAAAGTAATAGTACTTGTATAAATGTATACCTACTTTGTTGTCTCTTAGGTACATAGAGATGTTAACAATATGATCTTTTCCTTGCATTTGGACTATTATTTTTTATATGGTAATCCGATGTAGGTATAGTATATTTATTCTGCGTAAAGGCAGATACAGGATTAAAATCTCTCAAACAACTCCCATACATTCCTAACAACTTTTATCATGACTTTTAGTAATTCGTGTTTTTTCTTTCTTACAAAAACCAAAATATTTAAATTATGATTTTATGATCCCCGGAGGTTCTTAAATTTATATTTTTTTAATGTACGCATTGTACGCTGACACTTGTAAACCGATTTCAGTGTTTCTTTTCTTATTGTGCAGGGCATGCTTTCGAGATGGTCCCATAAAAATGTCATCATCTTTTATGAAGTTATCATAGAAGTTTTTAACCAGCTCCAAAAGTATGAATAATTTTGTTGTTCGGGTTCCTGTTGATTTGGCAATTTTTATAATTCTGTTTGATTGTTTCCTACTCATTTTAAGGTCGGATTTTAGCCCCCGACGCAAAAAGAGGGTTGTTGTAAGTTTAACGTGTGTATAATATTTGTGTGACTGTCTGTGGCATCGTAGCTCCCAAACGGCTGAACCTATTTTGATTTAGTTTTTTTTTGTTTGACTCGATAAAGTCACCTTGACTTTATCGAGTGTTCTTAACTATTACTCAAAAAAATCTGTTCAGCCCCTTGGATGATTATCAGTTCTCTTATCGGGGATAAAAAAAAAAACGCAAACTTGTTACTGACTGAAGATACACATACAGTGCCTACAACTGTTATTTATATTTTCTAACATGGTACAGCAACCTAACCTAAGTTCTGTCGTATGCTACGTCGTCTTGCCTTCGTTAACTTTAGTGTTTTGAAATATGTAATACTAAATTATAGACTAGATGGCAACCATTTCACAAATCATGATGTAGCTATCATTTATAATTATTAAATTATTATAATTTATTTGTTTGTCGAGTTGAGTGTAACGATTTTGTTTAGTATTGGTTTATAATATTTGTAAACTATTTGTAAAGAATTAATTATCTGTTTACTTAGTTGTTTCATTTGTTCTCAAAAGTCGTGATGTTAGTTAAATGTGGCTCAGAAGCGTACATAATTCCTTGTCGTTGAATTGCTGTGAAATAACTGCAATTAGGTTCCTTATAGGCAAGCGTGCTCCATCGTAGGCCGCATCAGGCTAGTAGGCGGCCAAGCGCAAGATAATAATAACAATAATAAAGCCCTAACCACCGGTAGCTTGGGCCCTGCCCCGCTGCCGGCAACACTCTAGGTTTAGTTTTTTTTTATAATATTTTGTTTTTATATTTTATTGTAAAAAAAACTTAAATTTAAGAATGAAAATAAATATATGTACAATAGTAAAAATAATAAAAAATGCTTTGCAAATCTTGGAATGGATAGTTTCCCTATTTGACTAAACCTAGGTACTTAAATATTTTTGTTTAATACTGAAAAACCCCGACCAAGCACGAGTCGGGCTCGCGCACAAAATATAATAAAAACATACGTACCTAATTCATAAATACATACATTATACACACATTACACACTTATACATATATTATATACTAATAATATATACACTCGAAAAACATTACCCTACAGCAGTCAAGTAAAACGGTTGAAATATTGAAGGACAAACTTAACTTTGCAATTGAGAAAATATTTTACCATGCATGCATCGGTCTACATTATTGTCGGTCTTTCATTTACAAAATGTAATGTAATCTAACCTACAAATATAATCGCATAAAAACATATTTTTTATGTGATATATCAGATTCAAATTAAGTAATGTAATTTTCAGATGTAACTAATGTAACTTTCAGATTTTTTCCTTTACGTGTGCTGTAAGTCCTTGCTTCTTGCTGAATTTAATTATTTTAGTTAAGTCAACGGGATGCACTACATAGGTTTTGATTTTGACTTTACACCCGAAATATGTGACATAAATGGACGTATGGTATCTTTTGATTGCGTTGTCTTTGAACCTTGAATTTTTAACACCTCTAAGGGACCGTATTTGTTATTCATTTAAACTTGATGCCTGTACGCATTCCCGTGAAAAAGGGTTGACACAGGGTTTCGTTTTTTTCTGTTTTAGGTACGGAACCCTAAAACGGATAAATTATTAAACGTCATGGATCTAAATTGTTAGGTATGATGTCGAGAAGAAGGGTAACTCTGTATATCGGTCCTATATCTAAATGATATAAGACTCATCCTCAAGAAAATTTCTTAGACGAATCTCTAGAAATACACTAAGTAGTCTTGTTAATTTCCGCTTCAACGTTGTGTTATTAAGGAATAAAATTAGGGATGTGGTTTTGCTGGTTTTCTTGAGACAAATAAAGTGCTCGTAGGTTTAGGTAGGTTTAAAGCCAAGCTTAGAGTGTTGTAGTTTGATGAAAATTCAGTAAAGCGAATCCTTTGTCCAGCTGTCAGATGAAATCTGCATTCTGCAGGTAGTTTCAGAGTTTTTTTTCCTAATTTGGTTGGTATCACAGAAAAGAGAAGTAAATAAAACGGAAATGAGAAGGAAAATCTGTAACCAGGCATATGAGTGAACCTTGATTGAACATTCTTATTTAGATCAAGACGTTGAACTCCGCATCACAGTTGCTAACTGATTTCGAATGACTGACGTTTCGTTTATGTGGCTACAAGAAATTTCTTGCAAAAATGCATTGTTAATTAATTTAAACAAAAAAAAGTATTTTATGAGGTTGGTATAATCTTCAGCCCACCTTACTCCACTTCTGGACTCAGGCTGCTCCCAAGTCTCCAGTCAGTCAGCTCACTTAGGTACCTTTAGTTTGACGTTTCGACCATGTTACAATGGATGTGGTAACGAGCCGATAGCTGCGGGCCTAATTTCAGGTACCAATTTCAGGTACTCATTTTTACCTAAATAAAAGAATGCGCGATGAGTTCCGATACGCATTTAAAATATAATTATTTCCAATTCCTTACCTATTTGCACTTGATACGACACGACATTGGAGCGGATACACTAGATATTTCTCTAGTGTTTCGAACATGAACTTTCGCAAAGTAACGCCTGATTCAATCAACTATCATTCTCAAGAATCTAAAATCAAGATAAACACCTTGCTAACCACCACTGTTAATAAGATCGATGTGTTATGCTTCGACCAAAATAAAATTAATGGCCCGTCCATTCATTTTAATTTGGTCGAAGGTGTTATATATATATATTGTTTAAGTCAAATGAGCAGGTTAACCATAGTCACAATTTAATATAACGTCTGAGGTAGTACATATAGATCGATGCGTCTGAGTTTAATGTTATTAAATTGTTTAGTCAATTAACCGTAGCGTAACGGCGGGCGGTCCAAACAATTTCCTATCTCTAGACATCCTATCTAGTCCCTAAGCCACTGAACATAACTGAAATTAAAAGCCTCTGGACCTGAGCGACAGTGAAACAGTGGGTAACTCTGATAACGGTTACGGTCTCGTTCGTATCTTAATTGGCCAGAACGCGAGGAAAGGATTACAATTTCAAAAATCTCACAAAACATTACGGTATTTAAAGTTATTTTGCACACTGTAGAGAGAGTTGCTATATTACAAATATACTTTTACTTTTTGAGTCGTGCTCCAGAATATTTAGTACACAAATCAAATTACTTTGAATCCTATATCGCTATATCTATAAAGGATGTAGACCGCATCATCGCTTAATAACAGGCGAGATGGTGGTCAAAGGCAATCCTTATACAAAAAATTACATGTAATAGAGCTGGACAAAAAAAAACAATGAAAAAAACCCAATTCAATTAAAGAAATGTTGCCTACTTGACATTGGGCGGGAGTTTCTCGAACGACAAATATAGGCTTATAACTTCCGCTTCGGCCACTTTCGAAACTAGTTACAGAAAACGTAAAATGATTCTGCTTTTGAAACTGGTTGCCAAATAGGAATTATAATTCTGTTTCCGAAACTCGTTACGATAAAAGACTTAGGTATACTCCACACACATCTGAATGCCAGTCGCAACAACTCGTAAGCCATCTGCGGAACATGGCTCAGTGTTGCAATAGAAAATAGCAAAAACAAAACAATAAAATGATTATACCAATGAATTCAATTGTAGTCCATAATAATACATAATATTATCAATGGATTTTACTGCCATTTTTTCAACTCCAAAGTCACCGAAATAAAAGGAATTAGGTACCTATGCTGTACCTGGAAACACATCAGGCATATACTTTAGCGGAATAAAGACACCAGTTTTGGAAAGTTAAGTTTCTAAAGTGTCATATGTAGGGTCGCGAAAACTTCTAGCACCACTCTAATGAAATTGAAACTTAGTTTTAACCCTGAAATCCTTTTTTGTCGGGTAGGTTTTGAAGTGTCTAGGTTGGATATTTTGATATACTTTTAGGTACAGCAAAACAAAGAATTCGTAAAATCAACAACATAAATAGCTTAGTACTTTTCAGTAGATGTAATATAGCAGACTAGGCCATTCTCTACAAAATATTTCAAACAAAATCCTGGGACGGTCTAATCAATTGAGAATTCTTTAAATTTCCTTGACTAAAGTGAAGCCAATAAAGCCTAAATTATCTAGTCTTCGTAATAATAAAGTTAATTTCCCGCGTTAGGTAGTAACCTCATATTCTCATATTATCTGGTTTCGTGACCTCGCACTCATGCCACGGAATAAATAATAGTCCAAGCACTTGTACTAATACGAGTGCGTGCTTGTTTGAGATATTATTAACAGAGTTCGTAACTTTCATAAGTTTGAAACATGAATGAAACTACCATTAGCTATGATAGAATGCGCCCGACGAACCTATTATAGATCAATGGATGCGCCCGAGAACTATGGACCGAGAGGTAATTTACGCTGGATACAAATTCAATTTTTTCTCTCTAGACGGTTTTATCAGTGAGATGTAATAAAGATTTTATTAATTTCTTAAAATAATTTCAACAATCTCATCAAAGACAATCTCGCATCCCTATATTGTGGCGTCTGTATAGTTGACAGTCGAGTCAATCAGCAAGCTTTTTTTACTTATAATATTATCCACGCTGTTAGTGCGGTATAGTCGGTTCAACTAATAGTAAATGTAGACAAAATGCTTACTCCTAAACATAATTCTGCAAAAAGTTTACTACTTAATACGAAAAAAATAATATAAGCAAAATGTTCGTATGTAAGTAGTACAAAATAAGTAACTGTTTCTTATGCCGCGTATAGACTGGTGAAACATTATAAGTATGAATGAAACAATAATTCAATACGTTGTATGTTACATTACACGCGTGTCGCACGAACAAAAAATGCAACTGTTTTCGTCAGTGCGAACCCTGTTGTGTTCGTCTAAAAAACAAACAATTGATAGATCATTGTGGCGCTCGCGACTTGAGATAGTCGTTGTGTGCGCGAGAAAAGTGCGGTTCAAGCGCGCGGCACCTCCAGAATCTACAGACTAGGCGATCTTTTTTGGATGCATATTATATTTCATGTTGCATTCATCTAGATACAATACTTATACTTTCAAACGTGCAAAAAACAAACCAAAACGCGGCGCAAGCTACGCATTAGACACCTACAATCGCGATCTGAGTACAACGCCGCGCGATGCCAGTGCTACGATGACAGCGGACAAGCGATGTTGAACACTATGCAAGCGATATAACGTCTAAATTAGATTAAATATGGCATTGCGGACTATATAATAATTCATGTCTAGGTATGTACAACGACATTTGGACGATTTTCAAATGTTTTTTCATAGATTGTGACTATAGATGTCTTATTTCAATGGTTACATTGCATCTATTTGTACGGTACATAATTTGTTTTAAATGCGTGTTGTACGTTTCACCAGTATGTACGTGACTTTAGAAAACAATAGCAATTACTACTGTGATCAGACTTCCATAGACTCAAGAGAGTATTAAAAGGTTATTAGTATAATTTTATGATCACTTAAAACCGTTTTAGACTAAAATATTACCTGAAACGACTAAATGTTTTTCAAATAGAAACAAAGCGCGCACTGTTACGTCATAATAATTAATTAAAGTATATGATTACTACACGTTAGAATACTTAGACAAGACTTAGACTTACCTACTTAATTTACTCCTTTTGTATTTTATTCTATAGGTACACCTAATGAGCCGTTTATTCAGGGGCTTTCTCATGCCTAATTTCATTCAAATTCACGTTTTCGATATATTTTCTTAATTTTGTCATGTCAATCAACTGTCAATTTGTACAGTAGCATGCGTTGCCAACACGTCAACGCAGTGACTCTAGAAACATGATACTAATGTCATGAACTTGAAAGTAATTCTGTCCTGATAGTATGTATGTTTGTGCGCATCAGTGCGCATCATGAGAACGCGAACATAAAACGTTTCATAATCGTTAATCTTTTGTAAAACTTTACGTGTTTCGTTGTTTGGATTCATCAGACAAGAGTTCAAATAGGTAGGTATACGCTCAAACGGAGAGATAGTTGTTCAATGCTCTCATATATGTTACAAAGCTGAAAGTAGCTGAATGTCACTGTAGCTGTCAATCAAATATTTCCTCAAACACAGTCGTAGAGTAACAAATTATTTGAATGAAGCTGGTAATAACCAACATGTTTGAAAGTTTTTCGCGACAGCGTGCGTCGCAACAACGTTCTACGCAAGTAAGTAGGAATTCCGTTTGAAAGTTTAGCATCAAATACATAAGACGAAAAATACCGAAAATCTTCGGGGCGCAGGTATAGTACCTACCAAACTTTCATTACATTCATTCTCGATATTCGCCGAAAGAAATTATGTTATAAATCCCATAAAATCTTCCCCTTAGGGTAGTGAAATAGGATACCGATATTTCCTGGTTTAGTTCAACTCAACACCCACACCGACAAAATTGTAGATATAACTACTCATATACCAAATAGTGATAAATCTCTAGGTTAGACTGAATTAATATGAACTGGCTCACTCGCATTGATCTTACAGACCAAGCAACCCAAGAGCGGTCTTTTCTACGTGAATGGAACATACAATACAATACAATATTACTTTATTACACACCGAAAATACAAATGAAACTTAAACTAACATAAAAAAACAAATATACGGCTGTATAATGGGCGGCCTTATCGCCTAAAGCGATTTCTTCCAGGCAACCTTTGGATGGACAGGACTAAAGAAGTTGAAAAACGGTCGGTGGTGCACATAAGATATGAATAAATATATATATATACATACATAAACTAAATACGCAATGCTGAATAGATACCATAAATAATATAAATAAAATACATAATATATATACGTACCAATTAACACGAAGAAAAATAATGTGTATTGACTTGATAATTTGATTAATGTGTATTGTATTGATGTGTATTGATTCTTAAAAATAGGAAGAGATTTGGCCTGCCTGATAGAAGCAGGCAGCGCATTCCACAGCAGGACAGCTTGAAAAGTGAAAGACTTACAGTAGGAAAGATTGACGTGAGAAGAAGGAGGAATTTTTAGCTGGAGGGCACGACAGGATCGCAAAGTACTGGAGTGAGCTCGAACATAATACTGCCTATACATCTTCTTTGTCAGAAATCGAGCAGGAACTATTGCCAAGAAATGTTACCGTCGACAATGTATTTCTGGTTGCCAATAATTAACTTTGCATAATATATTTGTAACTGTAATTTATGTTCAGGACTTTCTGTTGAAGCTAACTATAAATTCTGGAAGATTGCACTTTTAGACTTACATAAAGGCAATAAGATCATTGCATAGAGGTGCTTTAAAATTAAGGCGATAAATGGTGACGATGTTTATGTGATTTTTGAATTTATGTGTAGGTAATCTATATATATAAAAATAGATGTGTGTATGTACCCACCTATGTGTGCATGTTCCCTGTGGACTCCAAAACGGCCGGACCGATTTTGACGGGTCTTTCACTGGCAGATAGCTCATGTTGTAACGAGTAATCCACGCGGGTGAAACCTCGGGGTGTAGCTAGTACGATATATAGTATGAAACTAATAATTATTATTTGCTGTCTACTTCTTTTTGTCTTCTCGTTTCAGAAAACCTACATTCTTATGTAGGTATTACTTGTTAGTTTTCCAAACAATAAATTATTCGCAAATTTTTTTTCCCGGAAAAACTTGATTTATTTCTTTCTATGGTTTCCATAAAATTGATTGAATATTGATAAGTACCTACTAATAAAGTAATACTGTTTTTATTTTAAGTATGCTAACATAATTTTACCACGTTTCTAGGGTTCCGTAGTATTACAAGGAATCCTTATATAAATGCGTTCTGTCCTAATTCTTTAAAACCTTCAGCTGCTATGTATACTAAGGTAGTTAAGTGCATGAAACTTTGAAACTTACAGTTTTACTATGGATCTCGATTTTATAAGTATATGTATAAAAAAGGGGTAGCTCATAGCTTTGGTACATGTGAAATGTATCGATGAGTAGGTCTATTGAAATGAAGGTAAGGTTTCATACTATACATATAGGTAAGGTTTATGTTTTACGAAACATAGCCCGTCAAAGTGGCATAAGTTGTCCTCCCCATGAATTTATAAACTAATAGTTGAATCCCGCGGTGTTACCCGTGATTTTCCAATTTTCCCGCATTTTTTGGGGGGAAAAGTACCCTATCTACATGATGCATACTATCTTCCTGTTAAATTTCGTTAAGATCGGCTTAGCCGTTTAGCCGTGAAAAGCGAACAAACATCCAGACAGAGAGACAGAGTTACTTTCGCTTTTATAATATTAGTATATTAGTAAACCTTTACCTACTTATTCAAAAATATTACGAATATTTTGTGATCAGAACTTTTTTAGTTAAGTGATTATACTGTAATATATTCCAGACGTTCTAGCTCAAAGGTCATAAACCTATTCGTAAAACGATCTTAGCAAAGAATTTTTCCCAAAAAGTTTTACGCAAAACCATAAAAAATATAAATGTTATGTCGGCATGATACATATTTGAAAGTCCACAGAGCTTCGTTGCTTTGAAAATGTCATATTTTTTTTAGTTTGTTTGTTTATTGTCTTTAATAGGCTTCGATCATTGGAGCTTATATGCAGCTTGGATTTGCCTTAAACTTGAGCTAGTATCAAAAACATATTCTTACTAGTTCTACAAACGCACACTTCAATATTGAGCGGCACACAACTGCAATAGAGACGATCAAACGGATCACCAAGGGGTGGGGGGGGGGGGGGGGAAACTGTAGGTATAACACTTCCAGGTGCAATTGTATGTTGCATTTATCTTATTTATTAACAACTAGCGGTCCGCCCCAGCTTTGCACGGGTATAAATTATAGCCTATGTCACCCGGGGATAGTGTAGCTTCCCGTCAGTGAAAGAATTTTTCAAATCGGTTCAGTAGTTTCGGAGCCTATTCAATACAAACAAACAATCAATCAAATCTTTCCTCTTTATAATATTAGTATAGATAGTATAGACAAATGATTAAATATATTATATGAAGTGCAAGTGAAACGTAATGTAACAATTGACATCTAACGTGCTACTACCAAGACAATAAAGATCAAACTAAATTAACGAAAGTACGATCCCTTTCCGAGTTGATATGTGTGCTATGACCTTTATGCAGCATGTAGTTGGAGCATTGAACCAACTCCAAGACAAGCCAGCGACATGCAAAGTAGGTGAACTCGAGGTGTCAATCTGACTGTGCCATTTTTTTATGTGACAGCTCTAAAATTCTTGCTATCCAATCTCCCATACTGAAATGAAAAGAGACGCAAATAATTTTAGTTCTGTTAGATTAGTTTAGTTTAGAGAATAGTAAGACAGAATCGACGCCATTGTTTCCAATCTAAATACCTCCAGGCGAATTAAACGCGCACTTACATTGTCAAAGTTAGATTATTCTACAAACGCGTCGTTGGATAAGATAAACATACGAAACTTAGCTATTTACAGCCGAATTAATCTTTGACTTGAGTAGTTACTGTCTTGCTCGATACTAAATGATCATTATATGTAATATCGCCTCGGTCTATAACAGACTAGGTAAAGCTACTGCGTAGTCTAAGTCTTTGCCCTGAGACGACTCATCACAGATCTATACAATTATACATGCATAGAGAAAATAATTTGCTTAAATATTAGATAGGTAAAAAAAAAATGTCGCAAGGAATAAGGACGTTTCATAAATTTAGGGTATAAAATGTCCTTGATCGTGACATATGAAACGATATCCGGAATCCGATGCCCGGAAATATTCTGTCTCTGAATTTTCGCTCCGTGGTAAATAGAAACCTTTTTATTTTGCTTTTGTTCTTCATTTTTCTTGAACGAGTGGTAATGTTGACGTTTATGTCTTTTCACACTACCCGCTCGACAATGTCCTATTACATATCATGCAATCTCAACGTAAAGTAAAGCATTATCTCTTTAGGGATACAAAGTTGTATGAAATTCCCTAGGAAATAGTGATTTGAATTTGGAACGTCAAATTCGTGTGGAAACTCGTGGAAAACTCGAAGTAAAAACATTCCCATATGGTATTGTAAAGAGGTTTGTTGGAAAATCGAACTGGCCACCATAAGCAGAACTCAAAAAAAAGTTGCTTTTAAGAATGTGAAACAAAAGACGGTGTTTGGTGCTGTGGTGCTGTGATTTTCAGTTAAACCTGGCTTTTTATTGTCTCGCAGAAGGTATGAAAAGTAGAGTATGCTCCTCTGGAATAAAGCCTGTCTTCGTCTTGGGCAGCTTGAACCTCTCGCTTCATCCATCGTTACGCTCAGGGTTCAATATGCCGCCCGCGACGTAAGACACTGCTTTATTCCATTGGTGCATAATCTACTATTATGTATGTGTCTGACTGTGGCTTCATAACTCTTAAACAGGTGGATCGATTGCAATGCGGTTATATTAATAGAAAGTAAATTTAATCAAGATGATGCTCAGCTGTCATCATCATCACTTCAGCCGTAGGACGTCCACTGCTGGACATAGGCCTCCCCCATCGATCTCCAAAAGGGTCGATTAGAAGCGGCCTGCATCCAGCGTTTCCCTGTGGTCTCTTTTAGCTCAGCTGTATTTGGATACAATGTTTAAAAGTTAGAAGTATTCCGAATTGGTCAGTAAAAAAACTTCTCTTTAAAACAATGTTTTAAACTATCACGGTTGTTCACTAAAGTTATATAACCACAACCACAACCATACCACGGTAAATATCCCGTAAATAATCATAACTGTTTAAAAGCTGTGAATAAGATTTTTTTGACAGAGTTTCTTATATACATGAACTAAAATTATGTTAACTACATCGGTTGTTATGCTGAAGCTTCGTTTAAACTATGGTTTAAATCAACGGGAATGTACGCCATGTTTTGAGTCCAAACAAATTTTCTGTGCAGTTGAACACATCCTTCAGGGCTGTTTGTGGAAACTTGATTAGTTTTGGTAACGTTTCCTCGTTGGGAAATATTTTGTTTACTCAGAGTAGGCTCTTTTCTTTATCTGTTTACAAAAGGGTATTATTTATTTGCTGAAACCTTTTATCGGGTCATCTAAGGACAAAACACTTCAAATTGTTCTATGTTTTTTTATTTGATCTAAATAAACTGTTGTTGTGAGAGACCGTGGCATTTATTTACAGGATCTAGAGTTTATTGTATTTGCTCCAGAATCCTTGAGAGCTAATTCCCATTCCTGGCTTGGCGTGTTTATTCCAGGCTAGTTAGTTAGTCTCTTAGATAATGTACATTCTTAGTCGTAGTTATTAAATAATAATAATTTATTTCCAAGTAACATATACTCATACAAATCACAAAACAATATTAATAGAAATATTAGTCTGTATATTTGTTAAGTATGACGTAGGGAAGCTACCTACAAGAGATATTTGGTGTATTCAAAATAACCGTCTATACAATATTAAAGCTAAATAATGATAGGCACTATCATTTATGTTTATCTATTATATGGAAGCTAAATATTTTTACTAACCCTACAATTCGTAAACTGTCGCCGAGTGTCCACTGTGCGCTGTACGAGTGTACGCGCTACAAACCAAACGTACTAAACATTGTTCAATATTGCTTTGTCTTGGTCCGTATTTTCATACTGAAATGTAAACGACAACTACGCAGATGCTACGAAATGGAAATCGCTACGCCGTAGGCATTTGCATGTTTTGCGTTTTTTTCCGCAATCTACATAAGAAAAATAAAACGAGATACGGAACATAGTTTTAAAGCTCACAATCGCGTTACAAGAAAACCGATAAGAGCACATTCACACACATTCATGATACTTATTGCCCAAGAATCCTCGATTCCTGAGAACTACAAAGTCATACAAATCTTGAAGCATAAAGTAAAAAAAACTTGTTAGTGAACATACGTTTCATCTTTCAATTACTTTCTAGGTGGCGGCCAAGCGCAAGCCTATTTACTATAAAAACAAAAAGAAAAAAAAGGTAAATAAGCTACTATACTTACTTGGTATTTTTTTTAGCTCTGACACGTGCAGTATAAAAACTATACGAAAACAGTTAATTCTGATCACTTAGCTAGGTTTTTTACAGTATGATTGTAGCTGATAGCCAATATTTATACTACAGCGAAATGTGAAATTTATGGAAAAAATTGCTTTTTAGAATGTGATTGCAGGTGTCGAAGCTAAAAAACGTGGACAGAGTATTAGCATTATTACTTAATGTTTTGTAGCTCTGACAAAAACCTAAAAACACTGGCCTCGAAGTATTCGGAGAAACAAAAGTTTTCATGATACAACATGAAGACTTTTGTATTGATGTTTATGTCAGTGATTTGTGGTCAAAGTAAACATATTACGCCATCCCAATGTAGGTATTTTCGATGAACTCTAGTCTGTCTTATATTTAAATAACTAACTTGAGTTTTACGCTGAAATTATTATAAATTACGGTAATTGATTTAATCAGCCCATGCATGTAATTAAATTTTATCGCAGAGAATAGAATTAAATATACTTGCCATTAACGAGACAATTTTTTTTATAAAACGTCAGAACTTACAGTCGAGAAAACTTTCTTCATGATAAATAATAAACTAAGAAATGATCTCAACGCAACTTCTCAACTGCAGGTACTAAGAAAACATCAGAATGATATCGATGAGGGTAATTTTTCTTATCGACAGAGACAAAGTATCTAAGCACAAAAGACACATACATACACATTAGGGAAATAATTATATTGCTTGCCTTACCGAGCCTTTCCACATAAAAGTAGCAAACTAATTGGGCCCAAAAAGGTCGAGGTGCTTGTTTATTAACGTAATATTTCACCCATTTTGTTAGTTTAGGACGGCGACTGCTACGTTCTTTATAATGATTAGGCACAAAGAATCACGGCCCATACTATGAACGTACTAAACACGATTAAAACTCGACAGGCCCACAAGAACAACACTATAAAGTCGTGGATTCACTATCATGGGTTACGACCAATGAAGATATTATTATCTTTGGTTACCACGGAATTGGTCGGAGACGGAATGCACCAGTGGGCGTTGTTTTGTTAGAATTTATACAAAGTGTATTTTTTTGCATGTCAGACGCCGATACGTTCACGGCCTGAGATTAGAGAAATAAGAGAGTTATGGTAAAGTGGCATGGCAGGAGCGAAAGCATCAGGCATAAATCAGGCTTGATGTTTATATTTATATGGAGTGCTTAAAATGAAGGCGACCGTTTTTATTAATTTCGCTGTAAGTTTTTAGTGAGCGTAAAAAAATTGTGAGTGTGTACGGTACACGGTAGAGTTCCGTAGCTAAAGCCATGTATAATAGTGGTCACATTCATAGTTCAGAGATTGAATGATGCAATAATATTAATTTTCTCGTCTGTTGTGATTTGTTTTGATTAATTTCAACGGCTTGGTTTAACACTGTTTCGTAACAGTAGTCAGGGTTGCTTGTAAAGATTACCATTCAAATCAGCATCGCAAAAATCTGTTCTGAATCTCATATTTTGCATTGCTTTACCAACGTTACTAGTTTCATAAAGTCATTAATATTTAAACACACTTGTGTTCTGCAAACTATCAAGGATATTTCTTTGAAGAAAGAAATTTCAATTTTGCCTTTCAAGTAGTTCAGATTTTTTTGAATTCCTTTAGGTATTAAGCGTCAGTGGTTTTTGTCAGCTATTTTAAAGAAGAGAGTCAAATCTACTCAAAACTTTATATTGTACGTGATTGTGATTTTTTTTTGATTGGTCGAAGTTCCCTTTATTGACAAAAAGATTGGATTACTCCGATTTTGACAAAACAACGAGATCTAGACCCGAACTTTTGTGGCGAAATATTTTAAACGCGAAGGTTTTTTGTGACATATTTGAAAGAAATAAAAAGAAAAAATTTTTTTAGCCTCTTTTGTCTCTGTATGTATTATCCTATACAGCCTGGTATTTGTGGATAGAGAACAATAACATCTACCATTCTTCTAACAACCTATCTTTTTTTTTGCAATATAGGGTTATCTAAAGATACCCGGCTAAAATGGGATTAAGCTAGGTTATATAGGATTGTACCTACTAAAACCCCATCGGTGGCCTGGCGATTTTTGGCGGATCATATTTCGCAAATGAGAATATTCCTTGAACAAAAAAAATATATACTTTATTTTTATTATTACTTCAATGACATGCCGTCACATAGGTGCAAAGGGGGAACACAAATACAAAAAAATTAAGTAGTTTTTGACATTGATTACTTAATTTGATAGGTATTAAAATTTTATAACTCTAATATTTTAATCTGTTTAATGTAATTGTTTATGTAGATAACCGTGCTAATGAATAAATACAAAAAACAAAAAACACTCAGTCAACCATCATCGGGTAAAAAGGAAGTGTTTACCACAAATATATTAGAGCGTAGCGTGAGCACCTCTCATTTGGAACGAGAGATAATGCTAATGGAATCCAATATAGACGAATCCACACCACTAAAATTTCATTATGTCGGTACTTGTCGGTAATCGAACAATTAGATACCTACCTACATTGCCAAATATCCCTTATCAACACAATATAGAGTTCACATTAGCATTAGATGGCTTATACTAATTACTAAGTAGTATTTAGCTTACTTTTACACGCTTTATCACCTGCAAGGCAAACACGCGCGCCGTTACAAAATGTTGTCCAACGAATGACGATTTAATATCTTTGTGTCCACCAACGACACTTTTGAATTCGTTGGTGTCCACCCTTTTCATCCTTGCGTAAATATGACAAAGCCTGAATGTACTTAGCAGTCTGTGTCATTTTCATGCAACAAAAAGAGCGAAAGTGCGTGGCGCAGCTCGTACAATAATAAATAGAACAATTCAGCTGGTTTGGTGAAGGAAATAAAGGATGGTAATAGAAAAAAATCTTGAATGGATAAGCCAATCGTGTTTGTGCTCAATGCTCATTAGATTCCTCTCAAACTATTTCACCTGATAGCGAATACTTGCCGATGGCGTCTTTTTGATGGACATTGAGTTTGGGCTTCATTGCTCTATTTGGCTCATATGTTATGTTGCAAAATAAATTTTCATAGAAATTAATCAAGAAACTCAACAGAGAATTTCAGACTTTATTTCGACATAACATTGTTTCTTCAAGAACATTTGCATGAAAGCGAAAATTTATAATTAAATTTCTGAAATTATTTAACGTGGTCTTGTTCTGGTGCGTTAGATATTGTTTTTTATATGTATTGTTTGTATACAATCGGTAGGTATAGCTATCAATGATAATTATATAATGTGTCAGCCTCATAAGCAGAAGGTCCCGGTATTCTCGGCCGGGCAGATATTTGAATGATGGCTTTTTAAGACCGCTTTTTGCTTAGGTATTAGTTCTGCGTGTTGTTGTGGTATACTCGACAAAGGGAATCTTAGTGCTCTTTAGTGTAACAGATATAGAATAATAAGAAGAAGCGTTATTAACAAAATAAACATGATCTCTCTGCATGATCTAATTCCACAAGAATCTAGTTTGATTTTATTTACATTACACGGAAATTACACTCGTAAGATTAAGCCGGTTACTCAGACTATAGTTTCAACCGCATTTGGCGAACTTTTTCAAGGTAAATGCGCGCGCGCGGCTGCGTCTCGCTTTGCGCGTCAAAAACCACGTCAGTTTCCATAATAAAATCTAGGTTGAAACAGTTTTATTTTTTCTCTGTCAATAGGGAATATGCATGTGTTTTTTTTATATTTTTAATCAACTGTTAACATCGTTATATCATAGTAAAAAATATAATTACAGTTGGAAATCCTCAATTTTTTTTTTAAATATTTAAAACGTTGAATAAATTTGAGCTGTATGAACGCCACAATTTTTCACGGGCTTTGGATGACGTCATAAGCACGTGTTTATTTACTAGAGATAATACAGTTATTTCACACAGATTTTCAGTTTTATAGATATTCAGACCATGGAAGAAGCTAAAAAAACCGGACAAGTACGAGTAGGACTCGTGCTCTGAGGGTTCCGTTGGACGGAAACGTTTAAAAAGCACGAGTCCAAAAAAAAAAACTAACTGAAGTTGAAATATTGAAAGACAAACTTAACTTTGTAGTTGACAATAAGGTTTTTCCATACATAACAACTACAAAATGTAAGTTTGTAATTCTAAACCAATATTTTTTTAGGATATAACTTCAAATTAACAACTTTCAGATTTATTACTTTATATGTGCTGTAAGATCTTGCCTCTTGCCAAAATTAAAGATTCTAGGTCAACGGGAAGTACCCTATAGGTTTTGATTCCCCTGTAAAATCGCAAAATATGCGACATAAACGTTCATATCTTTTGATTGCGTTGACTTACAACTTAATTTTTTTTACAGCCGAAAGAAACCGTAGACCTAAGTATTTAGTATAAATTTTAACTTTATACCTTTACGCGTTCTTGAGAAAAAGGGTCTTGGCAGACGGACAGACACAGAAGGACAGACAGACGGACAGACGGACAACGAAGTGATCCTATAAGGGTTCCGTTTTTTCCTTTTGAGGTACGGAACCCTAAAAACAATTTTATTGGTTGTGCCAAAGTGTACAAACACTACTAGAAATACACCCGATAAGTGTTTTTTCCCCGTTCCAAGAGATGCGAAAATACGTAATCAATGGTGTAAGGTTATGAGAAGAGATGAAATATCTCCAACATCATGTTTGCATTGTTGTTTAATTCATTTTAATGTAAATATGTTATATTTTGAGAGCATGGTGTGATTTAGTCGGAAGTGTGTTTTGTTCCTATTTAATATTATGCACTCTGCACCAGTGCCGGTTTTAGCACTACCAGCGCCCTAGGCGAGACTTCTACGGTGCTTACTTTGACAAAACCAGTCTCAGTCATCGTCCTAAAGATTCCTAGTTTCACGAGAATGCTAAAATTACACTATCTAATGGAAAACAACTCAACATAAAACTATTTTTCTATCAAACACTACTAAAATTGTATGAATATCGACGCCGATAAAGTAGATGTTGTGGCTTTTGACGTCACGTTTCGTTTCGACCAATGGTGAAGCGTTTCGCAAATTTGAATTTCCCTCTTATATTTTGCACTTTTTATTTAATATTTTAAGCAATTATAATGCAACTAAATAAAAAAATATTTTATAGAATATAAAGTCAGAACAATAAAGATTCGGGAAAAATTGTTTCAACGATATTTAAACCACATGCATATTCCCTATTATTTTATCGCACTGCCAGAGTGGGCACGAAAAATCAACACCGCTTTATATTTGATTATTCCGAAAACTCGTACAAAGCGCTTTGATTCCTTTTTATTGTGCGAACTGCTAGTCTGTAGAGTGCGCTGCCTAAATGGGTGTTCCCTGATAGTTAGAACCTGGGGATTTCCAAATCACGAGACGAGATCTGTTTTCTTCAAAGTGAAAGCGTGCTCCATCGTAGACAGCATCATAGGTGAGTTAAAACGCGCAAGACTATTATTAAATAAATAAATAGAAACAGTTACTATGGAGACCAACACTGAAATCGCGAAAAATCTGTTGTTCCATAGAAAAATGTCATAAACACTTAACGAAATGTACGGAAGTCGGAACTGCTGATTTTTTTAGCCGCGATTTCAGGATATTTGTCCCATAGTAAAAGTTGTTATAATGACTAGTACAATGATATATTCGAATTATGTGTATCCGTCGGTCATCTAACCGAACTTCTCGTCATATACTGGTCTGTTAGTTACCTACGATTCTAATAATAGTTCTAGGGAAGTACCGGCCCGTTCCAATGAAGATTCCAGTGCCCTCCGTGTGGCACAGAGGCAAGCCGCCAAAGAGGTTTTAGTAGGTAGCAATGCTACATAACCTGACTGTACCCCAATAAAGCCGGGTATCTTTAGAAGATTTCCCGCCGTTACAAAAATAATCCCAAGATGTTTTTACTTTTTGCATGTTTTTTTTATACATGTTTTGAACCTCTAAAAATCCCTTTTTCTTTTAATTTTGTTATTCTACTCGTTTCACTTAATAAAGGGTATGCAGTAACTTTTTTTCTATTTATTTTCTAATATTGAAACTAAATAGTATGACAAAAAAACTAAATGGTATTAGTAGTAGTTTACTTTTAAATCTATGATGGATCAAAGCTGTATGAAAATCAAGCATTTTCAGGCAAAATTGCAATATTTCAATGTTCAACAAGGCAGTTTTCAAGATAAAAAAGCCCTGTTGAGTACTAAGCAAATTTTCGCGTAGTTTTTTAATTCTATTGAAAGCTCTGACTATTATAGTGAAGATCAACTGTAATGTACCATACTTAATGAAGAAGAAAAATAAACGTACTGCCAACAAACCTATTCACAATTCTTTATATTCCAATAAAAAAGCACAAAACCAAGGGACAACAGGACTACCACAGTCGTCAGACAAATAAAGGTAGGTTAGTACGGCAGTAATATCAAACGTCCGATACCAAGAAGCGTGGGAAATAGGCGAAAAATGTCTACAAACGTGCTATGTTAGATCGAGCAGCACCTATACTTGGACGTATTTAGCTACGAAGAAGGGGGGGAAGGGGTTGTGAAACCTAAAATGTTAATCGATAAATTGTAAGAACATAGTTATATAAATACCTATCTCATATTGTCATGATCTAAAAGTACACTCATTTACTATACTTACTTAAGTGCAAGTAGTATTGGTTTGCTATCTCAAGAGTTATATTATATTACTAGCTGTTGCCCGCGGCTTCACTCGCGTTGTATTGAAATCTATACTTTACTACCTCCCGTCTTTTTAGTTTCAGTCTCGCGTCCGTCCTGAATTCCACTCTCCTCCTGTACCACCCTTTCCGGTCCAGTTCTGCATTTGCCCCTAAATCCACTCTACTCCCGTTCGGCTCTTTCCGCTCCAGGCCCGAATCCGTCCCGTAATCTACTCTTCTTCCATCCCATCCTTACTGCGCCAGTCCTGCATTTGTCCCATAATCTTCTCTAATACAGGCCCACCCTTTACAACCCAACTCAGATCCGTCCCGTAATCCACTTTACTCCCTTTCCGCGTTTTTGCAATCCAGCCCCGCATCCGTTCTACAATCCAATCTACTTTAGTCCCACTCTTTCCGATCTAGTCCCGCAGTTACCAGTTATAACTTGGTAATGAACAGAAATTTGTCACTGACTCGCACTTGGCCATGATTTATTCCTTGTTGTTATACTTTAGAGGGTGTACTATAATTGTGCCAAGTTTGACGGCTGTACGTATTACCGTTTTTACATTAAAACTAATAAAAAATACGTTTGTTGTATGGGAAACCCCTTTCGTTTTTACTTTTTGAGTTTACCGTTATTACATTTCTTAGTTGATCCGCCGTAACGTTACATATTCTGTGAAAATTTCAACTGGCTATCTATTATGGTTCGAAAAACCGCTCCACCGCAGGACACCATTGTTGAAGGTAGTCTGGAAGAGGTCGCTCATAGCGATAAGGTCGTTTTTTGTTCACATATTTAATGTAATTTTCTTGTAATATCTTTTTTATGGTGTCGATAAAGAGTTATTTTATTGTATTACCTACTTATTACGTGCAGTATGAAGGCGCTGCGCGGATTATTATGGTCACGTTATTTTAATTTTACATTATCTCATAAACTGTGCGACTAAACCACAAACTGTAAACGGCAAACTTTATCTACATTAAGTACTCCTAATAATGAATTCATGTATTTTTGTAAAGATTCAAAAATTATATTACAAAACTGCATCTAAACATGACCTTATAATTTTTATTTTTATTCTGAACACAATAACCGGTTATTATCGTTATTGTGGTTTTCTTATAATAGTTAGGTGTATGCTATCGCGGACTTTTTTGTAAAACTATTTAAGTACTACATTTTTGTCAAACATTGTATTTACTTATCTCAAACCGTTAGGTCAGCGTACGCCGATAAAGAAGCCAATCAGCTTATTTTTCTCCAGCATGTTTTACTAATACGGTTATTTAGTGTAGAATATTAACTTTTATCATTATAAAACATAGCCTATGGCACTCAGGAATAGTGTAGCTTTCTATTAGTGAAAGAATTTTTAAAATCGGATCAGTAGTTTTGGAGTTAAAACAGAGCAAACAAACTTACAAACTTACAACCTTACAAACTTACAAACTTACAAACCTCTTTATAATATTAATAATATATATATATATATAATATATATTAAATATTAAATTAAATAATAATAATAATTATTATAGTGTAGATAACCAAACTAGGAAACCTGAACTTTCAACCGTAATGTAAAAAAACTTATAGCCCTATATTACAAATATTTAAGAAGTGTATTAAATATTAAATTTAAATCACTTTACTTATATTATAATTACGGAAGTATGTTTGGTTACTCCTCTTTCAAACATAAATCGAATAACGGATCCCGTGATTTTTGCATATAGATCGTCGAAAGGCTGGAGTGACATAGGTTACTTTTTATCCCGAAATATTGTACGGTTCCTGAGAATTACATAACACCATGACGGTTGGTTACATAATAACAAAATAAAGTCTCTACAAGGAAAGCTATAATAATAAAATTATTGTGATAGTTTAGTAAAATAATTATTAAACTACACTACAGTTTCGCCCCTTCCTGAAATCCTGCTTACGTCCACGCACATAAAGAGAATATTTTACGGTGTTATCGTGGTTTTACCATGTGCGCCGTCGATTACATACCATTTTGGGCTCGTTTTGAGGGTTTGGTCTCGTAATGAAATCCTAGTTAAACCTAGATTAGGTACACGTATACATACCAATACTTAAGTATTCCACATAATGTGGGCAGGTTGGTGGAACAACAATTTTCTTGCGTAATCACATGCTAGTTATCTACTCAAAACTTTATGAGTAGCTCTAACCTACTTTAGATAAGAGCTTTAACGCATTTTTATCAAATAAATTTATTAAATATAAATTTTTGATGCTTTAAGACTTACTACGTTAGTTGTCTTCGAAGGGCTAGAACACGGTTGGTGGAAGACTTATTCGAAAACTTTAAATAGATAAGGACAGTTTGTAGTTATAGCAAACTGTTACTTATTATTGTAAGTATGTTATTGAGCCGTGACGGCTTTGATCTATAAGTGCATAATAATTGATCGAAGCGGTTATAGTTATAGCTACACAGGTATTCATAATATAAGTAAAAATTGCCTATTATTTTCATAACTTATAAAACATGTACCTATGCATTAAAATATGCAAGTTGAAGTGGCAATGGGTAGGCCACATCACTCGATGAATCGATTACCGATGGGGAAGAAAGGTTCTTGAGTGGAGACCACGAACCGGAAGACGCCGCAGGTAGGCCTCCCACTAGATGGACCAAAGACATTGTGAGAGTCGCTGGCATCCAGTGGATGCAAAAGGCAGGCTGTCGTTCAGTGTGGAGGTTAAAGGGGCCTATCTTCAGCAGTGGACGTCTTCTGGCCGATGATGATGACCTATGTATTATCAAGTTCTAAATATTAGGTAATTGAAAAGTAAATAAATTAGTAATCTCTTATCAAAAGAGAAAAAAACAAGTACATACGACTGGCGAGCGACTAGCATTAGCAAAGGAAGGTAGACCCAGCAGTTGGTCAATTAGTGTTGATGATGATGATTTAGTAATGTCAATTTGGATAAAATTCTTATCTATATCTATACTAATATTATAAAGAGGAAAGATTTGATTGTTTGTTTGCATTGAATAGGCTCCGAAACTACTGAACCGATTTGAAAAATTCTTTCACTGTTGAGAAGCTACACTATCCCCGGGTGACATAGGCTATATTATATTTAAAAAAAAATAGGGATCCTTACTAAAACTCCAATAATGTAACCCAAGGTGTAAAAAATAAGATTTTCAATTTTAACTTTGCATGTTTGACAGTTCTAAGACAAGACAACGTCTGTCAGGTCATGCAGCTTGTTTAATATTAGGTATAATTTCATTTTGCCAATTATTTTATGCCAAATATTGTATTTGTTTAACAGCTTTTGGTCCATTATTTAAGTTTAAGTAGTCTGAGTTTTTGTTTGCTTTTTTTAATCAATTTTATTTAATTTTCTAATGAGGTACTTACAGAAATAGATATATTTAAATATAGTATTGTTAAATCATTATTCAAATTATATTATGTTGTTTTTAGTATAATATTATGTGTCATGATCCAAGAAAACAAGGTCTAGCGCCCCGGGAGCTGACACCCAATTACGTCACTGTCCAGTTGCCACTTTATTACAACACACACAGATATTGTTTTTTTTAAATAATCTTAAATTACAAGAAGCATTTCAATTGTCATTTGGTTTTTCCGCTCAAGCAAAGCAATTTAAGTTAAACACGAATTTAATACTTATATTAAACACATTATTTATATCAAAACCATTGATTTATTGGATTCCCACAGGTATTATGGAGCTTGGGGAGTTATAATTTCACTCTACTAGTAACACAGAAAATCAGCTGTCTCATAGAGATTCCGCCATTAATTCGTGTTTTGTCATCTCTCTCGAACCTTGTTGTAAATTACTTATTCTGCTCTTGCTTATGCACGTGTACGTGTGTCCATGACATTGATGACGTAGTTGCGTGTCACTCACGTGATATATTTTCTCGGAGCGCTATAGCTGGCGGAGTATATTATTATACCATGTTATGAGTAAACAAGTCATCAAAATTCCGTCAGGCATAATTTATTTATCACTCGTGAATTTACCGGAAACATGAAAGCTGCCACATACTATATTTCACACTGTGGATTTTATGAAACCAGGCACTTAATTATAACTAAATCTAGGCTTGGTTATATACGTTCAATTCATGTAAAATGTAACAAGATTTATTAATTTAATTGAAAACATAAATTAACAGATTTGTGTATCATCGGAATTTAAATTCCGGACGTCCATCGAATTACTTGCTCATTGAAATTTCATTCTGAGGCTTAGGTATCTTAACGCTTTTAGAAAATATTCAATTTAAAATAATATAAAATTTGCATCATAATTTTAATAATCTTACAACATGATTTTCACATATTCAATTCATAAGAGCTTCTGATTGCATTTCTGAATTTCAAATTTCTGAAGTACCAATATTTTTTAGTCTTTATTAGAATTCACTTAGCAGACGACATTGTAGCTTTTTTGCATGTAGACTATCTGTTAGTTCATGGTGTCACTGCAAGTTTCTTAGTGTACGTGAAAAATTAGTTATTGAGCCGTACTTACAGTTTTTGCGTTAAGCTGTTTAGAGCTATACTGAAAAAATATGAAAAATTGAGACGTGTTCAAATAATGAACGTTAACTGTACTAAGGTATATCTCCCTTATTTGTCTGATCTGAGGTAATTAGTACGTACACGCTATGTATGTAGGTACGTTCCCACCTATAAGCCTCAACCAAGTGACGTCATCATTAAAGCAAGATGGCGACATGTAAAATAGAAATAATAGTATAATTTAAAAATGTTTAAATACAAGCTTTTTCGTATTTTTCTCAGCAAACCCTTTGATACCCATATATTGATGGTTGAAAAGAAAATGTTGTCCGTCATATTAAATTTAGTATGACGTCATTTTATTTGTCGTATTTTTCTCAGCCATTTGATACCCACATTATGGGGGTGCATAAAAAAATAACTGGTCCGCCATCTTTGGGGGTCCGCCATATTGAATTTAAAATGACGTCACTTGTCCAACAATGCATTGTCATAGAAACTAAACGTGTATGCCAAATTTCAGCTCAATCGCCTGAGAATAACTTGTCTAAAATTCAGTTGCAATATTTGTCTCACACAGTATGTAGGTATACTAATTAACAGGGCAAGTTAAATAAAAGCTTGTAAAAAAGCATTCTCATGAGACGTAGATAGATAGATAGAAACTCTTTATTGCATACAGCAGAAATAAAAATTACAAACAGATAGAAAACACTTACGAGTTAGTGCCAGAAGTGGCGGCCTTATCGCTGAAAGTGATCTTTGCAGGCAGCCACAGTAACGTATATCATTGAATAGGTCTTTAAAAATGACAGCAAGGTTTGGTATATCAATTTTTGTTTAAATATATACCGTTTTCTAAATATAGTCCGCTAAAAAGAAAATTTCCGTGTTTGTTTTTTAAAGAAAGAAACTTGTTATTGAATAAGGTCAGAAGACAAACAAAATCTACGAGGACTTTGATTACTTACGGTACGGTACTTCTGGGGAATGTATTTGACATTCCCCAGAAGTACCGCAACGAATTGAACGCAAATATGTTATTCTAAAAAACCATCTGAATGAAAATATTTTTAAATCTCTTACATTTTCCTTTTGCTATTGGTTATATTATGAACGTCTGTTGTATGGTTTACTTACGAAGTTTAACTGCAATTTTTTAATGTAAATAAGTAGGTACGAAATACTAGCAAAATTTTACTCGCTTATATAACATAGGTGCTGAAATACACATTTTATCACAAAGCATGCAGTCTGCAAATTACGACGGAGAAAAATAAAACATAATAACGAGTTTATTTCGAATTCGTCTGTTCCTAGAAATATGTAAACGTTATACACTCAAACACATCAAACACTTCTATCGAACAAATACAAAGAGTCTCCAGAATTGTCGATAATTTCTCCTTCGGTAATCTTCAAAAGAGGACTTAATGTTATTCCCACTGTCGTATTAAGGCAATTATTCGAGAATTTATTGAAGGGTTGGTCTTAACTTGTTGGTCATAAGGACATTACACATAGGTACCTACTATTATTTCGAATGTCGATGGGAGTCGTATAAAGGTACGTGTGTTCGTATATGCTATTAAATAAGGGCTAATACATTTTTGCACATAGAATCAATTACAAAAATATTCCGTGACGAGTTTTTTTTTAAAATAAATAATAGGCTTGCTCTTGACCGCCAACTCGCCTGATGTTAAGCGATGATGCGGTCTACGGTAGAGCACGCTTGCCTAGAAGAAACCGATTCACTCGTGATTTGAAGACACCCAGATTGTATCTATCGGGGAACACCCAGTCAGGCAGCGCATTCCACAGACTAGCAGTTCGCACAATAAAAGTGGAATCAACGCGCTTCGTTCGGGTTTTCGGAATACCAATCATAAAGCGGTGTCGATTTTTTGTGCCCGCTCTGGTAGTCCGATAGAAAAATGGGCAAGAAGGAATTAGATCATGAAGATCAGATGCACACTCTCCGAAATGTATTCGATAAAAGACCGATAGACTAGCAACTTTACGCCGATGCTCAAGACTAAGGAGCTTAGTCTTAGCCAGGGATTCATTGTCGATGAGTCTCTTGACACGCTTTTCGATAGACTCTAAAGCCCCAAGCTGATACTTAGCTGATCCATCCCAAAGGTAAGAACAGTACTCCATGCACGACCAAACTTGTGCTTGATACAGTAAAAGCAACTGTTCCGACGTGAAATACCGTCGCACCTTCGATAGGACACCCAGCTTCTTGGCAGCCAATTGAGCCTTGTCCTCAATATAGGAGCCAAAGTTGAGGGTAGAAGATAGAGTAACGCCCAAAAGCTCAAGCTGGTCAGTTATCGGTATGGGTACATCACGGAAAGTAGGAGCCAGTTGGAACGGCGTCCTTTTAGCGGAAAACAGAAACGCCTGGGTCTTAGCGGCATTGAACTTGACCAGGTTGGCATCGCCCCAATCGGAGACTGCCTTCAGGGACAAATTTATACGCTCGACCATGGCCTCTCACAGAGACTGGATTGGTGAACCGCTGGTTCTTGCATTAGATATATAGCTCTCTACTACTGTGCTGTCGTCTGCGTACCCAAAGGTACCGGGCTTTAGCAGATCATTGATGTGTAGCAGGAAGAGCGTTGCAGAGAGCACTGATCCCAGGGGGACACCGGCATTAATTGTCAATCGATTGGACGAGCAGCCATCAATGACAACTCGAATCGATCTATCCCTCAGGAAGTCCGATATCCACGCAACGAAACCTTTGGAGAAGCCAAATAAGGAAAGCTTGCTAATAAGGCCGTCATGCCAAACCCTGTCGAAAGCCTTCGAGATGTCGAGGGAAACGGCAAGCGCTTCTCCGTATTTCTCGATGGCCTCGCTCCAGATGTGTGTGGCGTACGCTAGAAGATCCCCAGTGGATCGGTTTCGGCGGAATCCGTATTGCCGGTCATTGAAGAGATCATTAGCTTCCAGATACGCCAGAAGCCTGTTGTTGAGAACACGATCCATAGTCTTACAGAGTATGGACGTGACCGAGATTGGCCTTTAGTTGGCAGGGTCAGCACGACTACCTTTTTTGGGCACAGGGAATACTTGTATTTCTACGCCGAAACAAAACAGAGACATATTAGGAAGACTCCTAATGCGGTCAAACGAACTGTAAAATGCCACAATACCACACTGCTGGTATGGCGGCTGTCAAATTAATTGGAATAAGGCATTTGGTCTTCAATGGCATCGATTCTGATGTACTCTAAACTAAACTTAACTAAATTTGACAGCTCTAAAATTGTTGCCTTCCTTCTCTCACATATTAAAATTAAAAGAGAGGCAGATAATTTTAGTCCTGTCAGATTGGTTTAGTTTAGTGAGTGGTATGACAGAATCGACACCAGTATCATCCATTCGCGTTCACAATACAACTACAAAAACAAAAACAGCGCTAATGTAAACCAACACAGCATGAAGAAAATTTATTTGTCCTGTGTCGGTTCTCATTAGCACTGTTAACGTCGTCGTTGGCACTATTAAACTTAAACACTTCAGGAATTTATCGCGTGACGACGTTTCAAACACTTTTCAGTGACACAGACCATATAGATGACGGATGCCTTTAGAAATGTTTTGAAATTATTTACTCTGGGTAACTCTCAAGTCGAGAGTGAATCGGTTTCTTCTAGGTAAGCGTGCTCCATCGTAGACCGCATCATGGCGAGATGGCGGCCAAGCGCAAGCCTAACTATTATCTATACTTCTATACTAATATCATAAAGAGGAAATATTTGATTGTTTGTTTGTTTGTTTGCATTGAATAGGCTCCGAAACTACTGAACTGATTTGAAAAATTCTTTCACTGTTGGAAAGCTACACTATCCCCGGGTAACATAGGCTATATATTTTTTTTTTAAAGGGATCCTTATCAAAACTCCAATAATGTAACCCAAGATCTAAAAAATAAGATTTACAATTTTAACTTTGCGTGTTTGACAGTTCTAAGACAGGACAACGTCTGTCAGGTCAGCTAGTAGTAAATAATTTATAGAAAGGGAAGCTACACTGTCCCCGGGTGATAAAGGCTATAATCTATACCCATGAGAAGCTGGGGCGGACCGCTAGTAAAAAATAAAATTAAAAAGTACCGCCAATGATTTTTAATTAAAACTTTTCCTATGTACTCAGTAGTCGCTCACGGAGTGCAGTTCTGCGCCGGGCTTGAGATATATTATATTAATTTAATGCCTTGATCATAACTGGTGGAAATTGCCAAGATCTTCACTATTAATATTTCGTTTTTTTTATGTGTAATATCGGCAAAAATCTGAGAAATCGTTAAATATATTCTGTATCCTGCAGCTAGATTACATTCAGGTGCTATTCTCCAGAGATCTAAATTTATCAGGTAGTAAAGTTACACTAACATAACAAAATATTCGTAAAAATTCATCATCTACATCGGTGCGTTACTGTATACAATTAAAATTAATGGCTCGTACACTCGGAACGACGAGCTATTTTTGTTTCGCATTACAAAACGGTTTATTTTTCTTTTTCACTGTTTTTTTCATTGTTGCCACTGCGATAGATAGCTAATGGGTTTTATGAAACTTTATCAGATGTGTGTTATCAAAGTACATTCCGCATTTTTTTGTAATTTGGATCGATTTGGTACAAACATCGTGAAGAATTTGAGTAACATCGGTCTTTTGATGTTTGAGGGATGTCAAATCTAAATTTGTTATAGTCACGTGGAAAAAGTAGTTACAAAACATGAGTGAAATAACAAGCTCTATAGTTTCATTTACTTTCCTTAATCTTATGATCTAATAAAGCACCTTCCTGATAAGTTTAACATCTTTACTCTTACCCGTCTTTATCTTCCGCTAAAGTACGAAGAATGTACTTGCGGAATTTTCATTCTGCAATACCTACTCGAATGTATACGGAGCATAGGTGCCAAGGTGAGAAATAAAGTCACCTCAATTTAGTATTTCCCTTAACTTGTGTATTTCCGAGTGTTCATGCGTAATAATGGTGGATTGTTATTTATTAAGCGTTCGTTAATGCTGGGAAAGTGAAATAATGAGGGGGGAATCGTGTATTTTTGTGTTGTTTCCTAAACTTCAAAGACGCCTTTAGTAAACACCTTCATCACTTTACTGGGACATAACTTGGGCTTGGCCTTGACTTACTTTGCTAGACTATGACTTGTTTCATGTTTTCAATTTTGAAATTATCGGCTATTAAAATGAAAATTAATTTAAAAAAACAATGTATTCCTACGAGTAAATTTTCTAGTTTTACTAGCTCTAACTTTTCCTGCCTTGTCACTTTAAGGATTTAACATGCGCCAATGACCTTGACCAAACGATGCACACTTATTATAAGCGCCATCTAGCGTCCAACGTCCGTACTTCTTGCGTGCAAAGCTAACTTAAGTATAGACTATTTATACAGAACAGAATTCTGACGAAGATAATAACTTTACCTACTATGTTGCTCCCTCCTTGAGTAAAAGTGGTTGCTCCTCGTAACTTTATGATAACTGATCCTATGTGCAAGATTTTTGGTAGAAAGATAGATTAACACATATTTTTACGTGGCTTTGTCTCGGATGAATTAAGTACAATTAATATAGTAAAGCGGGGTCGCTTTAGCTAATTATCAATAGTTAAAAGAAGTCGCCTTCAGGACGTCTAGGTACATTCCGTAGGAATTCATACTCACCCATATCCCCATCTTATATAGGGACGATTCACACCTAACGGCGCGCGTTGGGGCCATCGGTGTAAATCATTCCTTATCAAAAGCATTATTACAGTAACCGGCACACAACTTGAGCCATGACCTCGAGTGCGCAATAGACGATTTTAAGGTATCGTTGGTGGAAAGAGAGGTGCGCGGGGGCATTCCGACGGCACGCGTCCACGCGATTGGCCGATGCGTGAACGACATGCGTGAACTTACCCCCACTACGTCAACTTTGGCTCAAGTTGTTTGCCGGCCACTGTATTAGCCGTACAACAATCATTCATATTCCCTTTTTCCCCTGTTAAACATAGATACAAGTTCTTTTTGGAAAACAAGCAATATATTATATGCTAGCTGCGTCTCATGATTTCATCCGATATCAGGGGCCTTACGTACAACTGCTAATAGCGGCAGCTAATCCGCTCAGTTGGAAAATCACGCGACCGCAAACCGTATCTGGGCGCGATAAGGTTCACGTTCGCGTGATTTACAAAGTGAGCGGATTAGGTGCCGCAATTAGCTGTTGTCCGTAAGGCCCCAGGAACCTGTATTTTCGGGACAAAAAGTAAGTTGTTTTAAACCAGACTTCCAGAGTAACAGCTATTTCCATACAAAGTTTCATCAAATCCATTCAGCTGCTACGAAGTTAAGTAACGTGGAACAAACATACACACAAAATTTCGCATTTATAATATTAGTGTGTTGATAGTGTGATAGAAGCAGGGCTGGTCAAGCCACGGCCTGCTAGACGGCGAAACGTATTTGAGGTACCAATTAAAACTAGGGTTGCCATACGTCCGGAATTTTTCGGGCTTGTCCGGGAATTTAAGCTTTTGTCCGGAATGCGGTGATAATTCATATCATTCATATATATATTATATTCATATGGCATAATATTACAAGCCTTGCTTAATTTAGGGTCAGATGACCGTGTGTGCAAAACGTCCCTAATATTTATTTATTAATAAAAATGCGAGTACATGGAATGGCGTTATACAAAAAAAACTAAGCAAAAAAGCGCTACAGGTTTTAATCTGAATGCTTTGGTCTATCGTCAAGCCAGAAAAAGAGGATAGTTAATTCAGTGATTACGATACAAGGTATAGATAAAAAGCAAGAAACAGTTCGTAAGTATTGAAACAGTTTAATGTCTATAAAGTAAAAACACAAAACAGATTACAAAATAAAATAACTAGGGAGCTACTCGATACTTCTACCAGAAAATAGAAATAGACTAAACACTTTATGAAATAAACTGCTGAGCTTCAGCCATTGTTATAACAACAACATGATACAATATAATTATACAAAATAGTTTAATGTCTATCATGTAAAAATACAAAACTTATTACTAAAACGAAATAAGTATTTAGTTTAGACCGTAAAGTTTGGACATTATTATAGGAAAGACAATATTATAGGAATGTATATTGCATCCTAATGTTAGATGTTGGTGAAAAGTAAATGTATTGTGTTGGTACTTGGTAGAAATAGTTTGGTGAGTTTACTAAAATCAAGGTAGAATAATAATTTGTTTGGCTAAACTGGCTAGTAAAAAACTTGGCAGGCGGTACTTCACACAGAGGCAGTTGCTCACGTGTATCAAGAACAAGTCCGATCTTGTTAGTCTAGTCCGTTAAATACTGCTGCCACCTATTCGACAAAGCTGCTAAGTACCGGCTGGAAGCTTAAGATTTGGTAGACCTTTTTGGTGACGTCAAAATAATGCTCATGCTCACCATCACAATTTACAAAAAACTTTGTATTGCACATAAGTATGTAAATTTTGAAGAAAACCCTATTTGTTTTTCTCCGAATAAATTTAAACATTGTATGTATATCGCATCCAAATCCGCTGTGTCTTGATATTTCTTTATTTTTTTCAAAGAAGTAACAAATATCCACTATGCTTCTGCCAATAACCTTCCGTTCCAGTTCTTCTGGTTCTTTTTGTACTTCAACTGTAAAATCCGGCATATTTAATAGACGTCGCTGCTCCTAGAACGAAATAACAAATAATTACTTTACTAACATATTACCCATAAATACATTTAGGCATATAAAAATAAAATATAATTGTGCACTTAGTTACATAACATCTTATTTGAAATAATAATTATATTCTGAAACAAAAAAAGGTACTGAAAAATTGTTAATGATCACCTGTTCATTCGAAGGCAACATTGTTTCTATTTCTGTTGTTTCCAGATGTTCGTCCAGGGAGTCTAGGTATCTGTAGAAAAAAATATAGAAATAAATAAGTTTTCCATATAAGAAATTATGATGCATTACAATTCTAACTCGCATTTCTCCTTCTCAATGCGTTATCTTCTTCTCTACATAGTGTAAATTAAAGTGGCTTTCCGCGTCTGTCTGTCTGTCTGTATGTCAGTATGGCTGCTAACTCCTCCTAAACCACGCAACGGATTTTGATGCGGTTTTCACCATCAGTTAGATACATTTTCACGGAAGGTTTATATATATAACTAGCGACCCGCCCCGACTGCGCACGTAAATTACACCCGTGCGAAGCCAGGCGGGCGGGTCGCTAGCTCGCTAGTATATAATATACGCAAAATTTTGAATTACAAATGAATTATTTAAAACCAATGTGTGTAACTTAAAAATACAGGATTTTTATCGCTTCACCTCTTTAATACGTCCTATTAGGAAATAAAACCGGCCAAGTGTGAGTTGGGCACTGAGAGTTCCGTACCACCACATAACTTGTTAGCTACTAAAGTACAAAAAAAAAATAGTGCAAAAAGACAACATCCCATCAACGCCCAGGCGGGCACCCATCCAAATACCGGCCGCGCCCGACATTGCTTCACTTTGGTGAAAGTACGAAAACTGGTGGTGAACAGAAATTTGGCACCGACCCGCACTTGGACATTATTTTTGGTATACTTTAGAGTGAGTACTATAATTATGTCAAGTTTGAAGCTTGTACGTATTACCGTTTTTACATTAGAGCTAATACAAAAATACGTTTGTTGTATGGGGTGGGGACCCCCATTTCATTTTTACTTTTTGACTTTTTTATTATTTGTAAGTAAATCCGCCGTAACATTACATATTCTTTGAAAATTTCAACAGGCTATCTATTACGGTTCGAAAG
This sequence comes from Agriopis marginaria, assembly GCA_932305915.1. NCBI lineage: Eukaryota > Metazoa > Arthropoda > Insecta > Lepidoptera > Geometridae > Agriopis > Agriopis marginaria. The sequence continues at coordinate 10,330,519 of OW029915.1, forward strand.
ATACAACCGTTAATAGGTAGGACAGACAGACAGACATCGTAGGCTTAGTAATAGGGCCCCGGTTTTACCATGTGGTTACGGAACCCTAAAAAGCATAATTTGACATATAGAATTCAAAAGAACTTGGTGGGTCGTATAATGTAAGACGCGGGCCGTGGATTGGACAGCTCTGGTATTCTATAATAATTTTAGTCTATTCACACTTTAGGTACGTACAACGTTGTACGAATGTTTGTATGTAATTATGTGTGTTGTTGTTTACTCGAATTCGCTATTTGGATAAAATTTGGTAAAGAAAGTAACAAAATACCTACCGTACCATACCGTACACAGTAGGTACATATGACTTACAGTAGGTACTACGTACGTAGTACGTAGGTAGGTATATACCTACTTACCTAGTTGATATTAGTATTACGTAGGTAAATTCCCAGTTGTGCCTGCCATACAAGTGCCTAGTGCGAGTCCTACTCAAACATGTCCGATTTTTATTTTTTGACTTTATACCTAACTATCGGTCCGCCCCAGCTTCGCACGGGTATAGACTATAGCCTATGTCACCCGGGGATAGTGTAGCTTCCCGTCAGTGAAAGAATTTTTCAAATCGGTTCAGTAGTTTCGGAGCCTATTCAATGCAAACAAACAAACAAACAATCAAATCTTTCCTCTTTATAATATTAGTATAGATATAGATAGTAAAGATTTTTTTTAATATTAAATTTTTTATTACTTAAAAAAACAGAAAATTAATTAAAACTTAAAATATAAACTAAAACTTAAAATAACTAAATAAAAGTATAGATAGTATAGATTATATTTCTTAGTACCATTATTTAGGTAGGTAGGTACATTATTCTTTGGAAATTTCAACTGGCTATCTACCTATCACGATTCGAAAGCTAAAAGGTAGGACAGACAGACAGACATACATACAGACAGACAGACAGCGTAGAATAAGTCCGGGTCCCGTTTACACACTTTGGTTACGGAACCCTAAAAACGAGTAAGTAAGTACGGTTATTTAATTATTATGTATTGTGTTTTAATATAATATTATGATAGGTATGTACTCACCACGCCGCCAGTTGAGTTTCAATTTTTTCTGAGTTTGCCGTTTTTGTTGTTTCACTATTTCAAAAGTATTTTCTTTACAGAGACAGTCTATGATGATAAACACAAAAACACTAACACATAAATTACACTTATTTCACTGAAGAGGTCCAGCTTCCTTTCAAATTTCAGCTTAAATATAAGCTAATAACTAAATACAAACAGTTTCATTCAAAACACTAGAAAAAGAATAAAAAATTTCAAAAAATATTTTTTGTAACGGCGCGCGTGGTCTGCACGTCGCAAAGCGCAGAAACAGACTGGCGAACCCCCGTCTCGTGCGGCCGCGGGTGTTTTTTGGTCACGTGGGTTAGGTATCTCCTGCGCGTCTATTTTTAATATTACTAAACATACGTACCAGGGGCCTAAAAAAATAATTTAAAAATTAAATATTCATGTTTTCGAATTTCCTATGCTCAGGTGAAAGAATCAACTGGAACGCATTTGTGGTTATCGCGATAACTCGGGCTATGGTGATGAAATAGACTTTAGAATAATATTTTTTATACAAAATGTAGCAAGTAAAAAAACCTTCTGTGCTAACATAATTAATCAAGTTGAATTTCCCTCATGAGCGATATTTTTTTCAAGTCGCTAGGATATGTAGTTTGTCCTATATCATTGGTTAAAAATACCGATTTGGCAAATGTTAACCTCTTCGTGAATATTAAATGCCCCTTTATGCAGCGTAGTAAACAATGTGGCATTCTGACTTGTACCAAGTTATATACACTACCTATGCTGTCGCTCTAGTTCGTTCTACTAACTTTTGCATATTGAGCGTTTAAAACTTTGATACTCATTTTGAAAATTATTCTAAAGCAACGGATGAAAAAATCACTCACCTACCGCTGTACTTACCTAATAGCGCTACATCACCTTGATACTTGATGAAAGGACTTATAAAGGAAAAGGCAAAGAGATGTAATTCAGTCGTAATTAGATGTGATCACTCAGGCCTTTCAGAGGATAAGAATATAATATAGTAGAAACACAGACGAAAGAGAGAATTACGGGGATTTTTCTCTTTTAATGCAACGACCTCTTTGTTTTTTCACGACAATTTTATTGATAATTTTATTTATTTGTGCTGAAGATCATAGATAGAATTAACTGTGATGTCTATATTAATTACGATGAAAGGTACCGTAAAGGTACGAGTACCTTACAAAACTCGAATAAAAGCATTTATGTAGATAGAAAACGTGATTCGGGTGGACACTCATAATAGACCCTATAATCGGGTGGACCTGGACACTTATAATGTCTACCTTATAATCACTACCCTGCCAATTTTTGACACGCATCTTTTAGATTAACACGGTTGAGCTTTATAAAGCTTAAATTATGCTCATTAGAAAATCAGAAAGCTGAATTAAATAACGATAAACATACTAGGCATAAACGAGGTTGATATTTTCGGTATTAGGTATGGCTGAGTATCAGGTGGCACGAAGCTTATATACAGGCATGAAACGGTACCTCTTCGACGTTTTCGTGACAGGAAACATGATTATTCTTTGATAAAGATCGACTATAAAAACAGGCAGAAAATGTTTAACACGCGTTCCTTATCAACAGAAAAGTTCATTACAAAAAACTGAAGTGATAGCAAATTTTTGGGATTAAAAATGTAATTAAATTAACCATAATGATTTCTGCAAGTTTCAATAACTTTTGTTAGTATACAGAATGTTGTGCAAGATGTATGCCACCCGAGAGTGTTTAATTCGGTATTGATTATGTAATAAATTGATTTTTTACCCTATATAAGCGATATAAGAGCTTATAATCTTTAAACGGCTGATCAGAGTGGATAAAACTCTCATTCAAGACACCTCTCAAACAAACAAAAAATTTAATCAATATCGTTTCAGCAGCCGTTTCGGAGTTATGATACCATAGACAGATACACAGACGCACAGATACACACGTTAAACTTATAACGCCCCTCTTTTTACGTCGGGGTTTAAAAAATCATCTTTAGTAAGAAATTAAAATAAAAACACGCGAAAATAAAACTTACATAGAGATAAAACACAAAAAAGTATAACTAAAATATTTTCTCTATAAAATATTATCTTTTCTGTGGATAAAAACGATATGGTTGGACATCACCATACAATTGGCATCAGCGAGCGTGACGCTATAGACAGATAAAATGATTTCTGCTAAACGGAGCTCTTGCTGTGTGCACATTTTTTTATTGGGACTTTTATATTAAAATAATAATTATATTATTTTTATTTACTTTTAAATTTTCGATGTGACCTGGATATAAATTTATCGTGCATTTTCTTTTTATAAGTTTATACGAATGTTTCCGAAACATCCTAATGCCACTCGCGGGTAGGACAAGAGTTTCACAAAACATTGTATATTTTATATTATATCTCACCTCTAGAATTATCTGTGTCCGTGATGCAATTAGAGCACATACAAAACACAGACAACTAGGTAACACTTATACCCAGATCTGACAAACACAAAAAGTTGCAAGCAGCAGGTCAAGAGAAAAATACTAAGTTTTAAAATAATGATATAATAAAAGGTATAACTTTTATCTTCTTCCACTGTAAATGCAAGCCTTTGTTCAGGAAAACGCTGGTCATTAATTATGTAAAGAAATAAATAGCCATTTTAAATTCTGTTGCCAGTTACAACATTTTGCTTAAACAAGGAACAGAGAGTATACTTACCTATTTTTTGTATCTTTTGTTTACAATTCCCTGGAAAAGGAATTCTTGCTACACACAAATATGTTGACCTTACCTTTATTGCATTTGCACAGGACAGCTTTTTTAAATCTCTGTAGGTCAGCCACAGTTGCGTATATACATATACAGGGCTAGTAGGGTTACACATACTAAAGACTGTACTAAGCCGAAAGGAGGTCATTTTACTCAACATTACAAACAACTTTTACTATAGGACCAAGCCTGAAATCACGAGATAACTGGCCAAGAGCGTGTCGAGACACGCATATGGTAGGTTCTGTTTTCCGCAGCCAAAGTCTTATAATTGTGGTCACAATCATAGTTAAGAAATTGGTGGTTACAGAAAAAAAACTAAAGAAAGAAGCTTCAGACAACGAAATTTCAGAGGTGCATCATACCAACATAAAATAGACTTTTATGGTTTAGTCAAAAAGAAAACTACTTGAGAAACATTCTTTGAGCAGGCAATTTCACAAAAAGGTCAATGACCTTTGAGCTAGAACGTCTTGAATTTATTACAGTTTTATCGCTATAACTCAAAAAGTTATAATCAGATAATGTTCGAAATAATTTTGAATGAAGGTTTTTAATATGAACTATCAGTATGGCAAAATACAAGTTTCTGTCTAATAGTTTAGAAATGCAGACCAAATTTTTTCCACTTTGGCGGGCTATAATTCACAAAATATACACTTGCTAAAAAAAAGTGATGTATGAAACCTTACCTTCATTTTAAAAGACCTATTTAATGATAACCACACAAGAGGGTGTAGCGAAAAAAAATTTTTCATCCCTTTTTTCAAATATACCAGAGCCACCCCAAAAACGCAAAATTATTTTTTTTTTATAATTTTATAATTGAGATCTATATTTCGGCGCGTTGACGTTTCAGCACTGTGGCGCAACTACCGTCGGATAGTTTTTAAGGCTTAGATTATGTAGGTAGGCGTCACCTAGCTTTGTTTTGGTGGACTAGTGATGGAGGTGGCGCCATCACTGGTGTAACGCTGCAGTAACTTACTCTGCTGAAGTTCGTTGTGAACTTGTGTCGTTGACAACCAATCAGAGTTTAGCAAGTTTGGGTACCGTCCGGCAGAGGCGCTAGTGAGGGCGCGCGGACACGTGTCGGTGACGTGAGGCTCGGAGGAGCTCACTTTACTTTGTGTTTTGAATTGGGACTGTTGGAAGCTCGGTGGAGCTTACTTTGCTTTGGGTCGTGAAATTAGGATTGTTGGTTGGAGGGTTTGTGGTAGCGTTCGTTACAAGGCGAAACACCTTGTCCCCAAGTAATTTTCAAGTAATTTGATATTGTAATTAGTAATCATAGCGCTTCGAAATAAAAACTGTGTCAATGTACGTGCGATGTCTCATTCTCCTCCGCCACTGTACTCACGCCATGGAACCAGGATATTCTGAGACAGATCGACCATCATCGACCGGCACCCCACGCCCCATGCATCGACGCTCACTCTGTCATATATATTTAAAACTCTAATTGTAGAATAGAGTAGATCAGCAAAGTTTGAATGCGTTTTTTTAATGTGGAATTAATAAGATAACAAGACAAAAATATATATTTTCATGTTTTCACCGGTCGAAGTTTTGTGAAATTTTGGCGATGAGTTTATCTTAACTTAAGGTGTTGCCACCTTAAGTTAAGATAAACTTTGGCACATTTGCTAGCGTTCATTTAGACAAATTCCAGCCGGTTGATTGATTACGAGCAATCATTCAAACACGAGTAAAACTGTAAAACGCGGCGTCGTTCTTACACCAGTGTTTACACTATCTCGGAAAACATCCGTTATTTTTCAGCGATTTATTGGCAAATAATTTGACAAGCTTCACTTGGCTCACGTTCATTTGTTGGAGAAATAAAAAGGTTTGGAAGATTATTTGTGCAGTCAGATTTTGCTATGATAGGATATTAGAGAAGATGTTTAAAATGTATATATCTAGATTATTCTTTTAGCTTATACCTATACTAATACTCTTAATTTCTTTAGAATACCTTCCGTGTACATAATAACACTAATATTATAAATGAGAAAGTGTGTTTGTTTCAACAACAAAGCAATGAATTGGCGTAACTTTTCACATATAGATGCCTAGTTGGCATATAATTATCTCAATGGTAAAATATAGGGTATATATTAATTATAATGCAAAGCTATATATACACGCATTTTTTTAAACCGACGATAAAAAAGCTGATAATCTTCAAACAGCTTAACGGATTTCTTGAATCATAGCTAAGAACCCTCTCAATCAAATAAACTTATAAACAAAAAAAAAAACTACATCAATATCAGTTCAGCCATTTGGGAGTTATGATGTCACAGACAGATATCACCACCCTTCCATAAGAGTCAGGTAAAAAAATTGCTGAAGTTGGTTGAAAAAGAAAACGTATTCGTGTATTCTGGGCACTATAGCTTATCAGGCACGTATGTAGATAATGCTTTACGTCTCGCCTTCCAACTAAAAGCAGACACAAGATTAATGGCAAACAGTACCATTAGGTAATTCAACTATGAATGAAGCCAAATGTTTGGTGTTCCATGAAAAATCGTGATTTATGTCGGAAAATTATTTTTGTAATGCATGCAAGTGGTTATAACGAAATACCTTTATTGATATGTATTCTGCCCAATTTCAAGGCAAAAGTTTGTCATTATTGGAATACCTAAGTTGTTTAGAAAATACGAATAAATGGCAGAAATATATAGGTTTAGTTTTCTACTACATATTTTAACATAAACACCTAAACTACTAAGCCAAAAAAATATTGTATGGCCCATAGAACGTTGAAGATGAAATGACCATTTTCTACTCGGATTCTGAAATCTGTATATCCGTATCGGCATGTAAGTACCAATGTTGTTTTTGGTGTATTCTTTCTCAAAAATACTGTGAAACAGCAAGCTATGATAGTGTAGATTACTTCGGTTTAGGTAGTACCTACTAGAGTATTATTTACTAAAACCCCTGCATTTGTTATGTAGAGTTAGTTTCACTTTGATAAAATTTTACTGGTAAGTTGAAACCCTTGCCTTTCGTAGGTCTTAAAATTTTACGATTATTTTGGAGGTTTCGTCTCTATTTACCCCCGTTGTTTCTATTCACCTTGCTTGTGGACATTGCTGAATTGTACTAGTTCTCTCACAAATCACAGCAGGCCAACTTTAATTAAAACAATTTTTCAGCTCCATATATCCCGACCAGTGCTTTGCGGGTGTGTTGTTATAAACTTAAACCTGCGTGTTGCTGAGTTTGTAGAGAATTAAATACACCACTTTTGCCATTCTACTGAAATTAAATGCGACTTCAACCACAGAAAGCAGGAGGTGGTGGCAACAACGCACAAGTTTCTCAAAATTAACTACAATAGAATCGTATAATAATGAAAATGAACTTTACACAGTGTATCTAGAAAATATGTTATGATCACGACGTTTGAGGTATATTTTGGGGTATATTTCTTTAGGACCTACCTGGAGCGTTGTTGTAAAACTATATATAGCTTGCAAATCCTGCAAAGTGTAGGTTTGCAAAAAGGCCTTTGTTCAGTAGCGTGCAATTACAGGCTGGAGATATTTAAAAAAAAACTCGGATTTGTCCTCGTTTGACCACCAACTCGCCAGCTACGAAGTCAAAGATGACGTACGCAGACTTTGAAGATACCCTGGCCTTCGAAAGGCCCAAACTATATCTCTCAGAAAACAAGGAAGCCTTATAGGATGACGCCGATGATATTGATATTGAATGGTCAGTAGTAGCCACTCGTTATGCGTTTGCGAGGCAAAAAAAAAAACTTGAATTATACAACACAGCAAGAACTGGTCTCCCGACTCAATCTTTTGATTAAGTTTTCGCCAAATTAAAGGAAACCAGTAGCTAGGAAAGTATTAGTCAATAAGCCGAGTTGACGAAGCCATTGAATACTCAACTAAGTTCCTGGATCTAATTTATTCAAATAGCTGATATGACAATAACTCATAAATATTCATTGAATTTCTTTAAAAGCGAATTTCAGTAAATACGGAAAAGGAAATCTCGTGCCTTTAAATGACCAGAAAAGTATAAAACGAAAAATTTGTGTATTTCTGTCAATAATACATAGCTTGTAAAATCGATTGTATCATTTTGGTGTATATAAATAATGTTGATATTTGGTATCCACGCGAATGATTTAATAGAATGTAATTTTTTTATTATTTAATTTATTGCCTAAAAAAGCTCCTCGGGGCCGTACAAATAATTAAAAATAAACTTTTTATTTATTACAACAGGTACCTAAACAAACTTCTTTCTTTAAAATACTGACAACGCACTCTGGATACCTTACCTTAGGTGCGTACCATACATTAAGTGTCTACTTATGTTTGATCGTACATTGGAAATGACAACTGGAAACAGTGAAAATATTTTTAATTATGTTTTATCTGTAGCATATAGCTATATCTCATGACTCCACCCGTCAGAATGAAATATGATCAACAAAATTTCAATTTCTCTTCGACTAAGTTATAAACTGCGGCGAAGCTGCGTCGAAGAAAATTTGAACTTTTACTAAAAGTTTGACTCTTTATTAACTTTTACCCTGGATCTAACCTGCTTTATTACTTAAAAGGGTCGCGTATTAACGCTTTTAGTTTCGGCCCTCGAAGCTCTTCTTCGCGTGGGAATTTAATTTATTGTAGGTAGGCAACCATCGTATTATAACCATCAGTGTATTTAAGACTAAAAGTATAAATTATTTACTACTAGCTGACCTGACAGACGTTGTCCTGTCTTAGAACTGACTGTTAAATATGCAAAGTTAAAATTGTAAATCTTATTTTTTAGACCTTGGGTTACATTATTGGAGTTTTAGTAAGGATCCCTTTTTTTGAAAATATAATATAGCCTATGTTACCCGGGGATAGTGTAGCTTTCCAACAGTGAAAGAATTTTTCAAATCGGTTCAGTAGTTTCGGATCATATTCAATGCAAACAAACAAACAAATAATCAAATATTTTCTCTTTATAATATTATTACTAGCTGTTGCCCGCGGCTTCGCTCACGTGGTATTGAAATCTACTTTACTACCTCCCGTCTTTTTAGTTTCAGTCTCGCATCCATCCTGTAATCCACTTTACTCCTAAACCACCCTTTCCGCTCCAATTCTGCATTCACCTCCTAAATCCACTCAACTCCCGTTCTGCTCTTTCCGCTCCAGGCCCGAATCCGTCCCGAAATCTACTCTTCTTCCACCCCATCCTTACTGCACCAGTCCTGCATTTGTCCCATAATCTACTCTAATAATACAGTCCCACCCTTTCCGATCCAACTCGGCATCCGTCCCGTAATCCACTTTACTTCCTTTCCGCCTTTTTGCAATCCAGCCCCGCATCCGTTCCGTAATCCAATCTACTTCAGTCTCACTCTTTCCGATCTAGTCCCGCAGCCGTCCGCTCCACTCCACTCCCATACCGTAATCCAATATACTCCTATCGCGCCCTTTTCGCTAATAGTCCCGCATCTGTCCTGTAATCCACTCTAGTTTAGTCCCGCCCTTTCCACCTGAATGGTATGCCTACTTTTATAGTATTGTTTAGCACAAAACTATAGTTTTTATCTATGTAAAACTAAAAACAGTAGTGATTAGACCGACTTCAAAATTAGTAAAATACGCATTTCGAGTCAGGCTCACGCATTAAGGGTTCCTTACCACCACAAAATACAACCATCAGTTATTGTCTGAAATAGTCGAAATAATTGCGACGCAGTCACATATTTAATTCTTTGCTACACAGTGACTCTCGAGTATAACACAATTATAACTAACAAAAATTTGTCACCGACTCGCACTTAACCATTATTTATTATTTGTTGTTAGACTATAGAGTGTGTAGTATAATCATGCCAAGTTTGACGGTTGTACGTATTATCATTTTTACATTAGAGCTATTATTTTTTTTGTAAATAATTGTATGGGGATTGGAGACCCCCTTTCACTTATTGACTTTACTATTATTACATTTCCAAGTTGATCCGCCGTTACATATTCTGTGAAAATTTAAACTCTCTATCTATTACAGTTCGAAAAATACAGTCCGTTAAAAGGTACGACAGACAGATAGACAGAGTAGGCTTAGTAATAGGGTCCCGTTTAACACCCTTTGGGTACGGAACCCTAAAAACCACGTAACTGAGAACTTTTTTTAAAGTCGGTTAATAATACCTGTGACACCTCTCCACCGCAGCACACCATTGTTGAAGGTAGTCTGGAAGAGGTCGCTCATAGCGATAAGGCCGTTTTTTTTGTTCCCGTATTTAATGCAATCTTTTTGTAATATCTTTTTTATGGTGTTGATAATGATTATTTTATTATATTACCTACTAACCACATAATAATGTGCAGTATGAAGGTGCTGCGCGGATTATAATGGTCGCGTTATTTTAATTTTACATTATTTCATGAACTGTGCAACTAAACCACATCCTGTAAACGGCAAAATTTATCTACATTAAGTACTCCTGATAATAAATTCATTTATTTTTGTAAAGATTCATAAATTAGATTACAAAACTGCGTCTAAACATGACCTTATAATTTTTATTTTTATTCTGAACACAATAACCGGTTATTATCGTTATTGTGGTTTTCTTATAAGAGTTAGATATATGCTACCGCGGACTTTTTTTTTAAACTACTTAAGAACTACATTTTTGTCAAACATAGTACTCACTTATCTCAACCCGTTAGATCAGCGTACGCCGAAAAAGATGGCAATCAGCTAATTTTTCTCCGACATGTTTTACTAATACGGTTATTTAGTGTAGAAAACTAAACTTTATCATTATAAAACATAGCCTATGGCACTCAGGAATAGTGTAGCTTTCTATTAATGAAAGAATTTTTAAAATCGGATCAGTAGTTTTGGAGTTAAAACAGAACAAACAAACTTACAAACTTTACCTCTTTATAATATTAAGTGTAGATAAGTGTAGATTAGTGTAGACTAGGGGTCCGCCCCAGCTTCGAACGGGTATAGATTATAGCCTATGTCACCCGCGGATAGTGTAGCTTCCCGTCAGTGAAAGAATTTTTCAAATCGGTTCAGTAGTTTCGGAGCCTATTCAATGCAAACAAACAAACAAACAATCAAATCTTTCCTCTTTATAATATTAGTATAGACTAGCGATCCACCCCAGCTTCGCACGGGTATAGATTATAGCCTATGTCACCCGGGGATAGTGTAGCTTCCCAACAGAGAAAGAATTTTTCAAATCGGTTCCGTAGTTTCGGAGCCTATTCAATGCAAACAAACAAACAAACAAACAATCAAATCTTTCCTCTTTATAATATTAGTATAGATAGATTATTATATTATTTCCATTTATTTCTTAGAAGGGAAATAGTATAGTAATAATGTTATAAAGAGGAAAGATTTTATTATATTATTAGTATAGATAATAATGAGGTAAGCACCAACGATACATATATTATGATCTGTCATAATTATTGTAAAAAAAACAGCAAGCCCAAGATTGAATTTTGTCTACATAGGAAAACATCAGAGATGGCAAGGACCATGATTCCCTGTGGTTTTATTATAATTGATCAAATTATCGGCATCACAGCATGACAACTGGCAGGAAGTTTGTTTTGGCATAGTGTTTTGGTATAACTACTATCTTAAAATATATAATTATATGTACCTACTACATACATACTGTTTCTTTGACGAATCTCTAGTGTATTTCCGCTTCAACGTCTCATTATTCAATAAGGGTCGCATAAATAATTTACATTAGGGAAATGCTCTACTTTTCACACTTTCTGCGAGACAATAAAAAGATATACTACTGGAAACATCACTGTCGTCACTTTATTTAAAAAAACACTACTCACAAAAATACACTTAATACACAAAACTCACTAGATACACAAAAATACACTAAAACACAATACACTAAAAACACATAACACATTAAATATAACAGAACAAAAAATACACTAGAAAACACACACTCCAAAACACACTAAAACTACTACACACTAAGAAACACACTACAATAGATAAATACACTATAAAACACGCTACATTAAAAAATACACTAGAAATACACTACGGAAACAACAAACACGACTCACAAAAAAATACACCAGAGATACACAAAAAATACACTAAACAATAGAGATACACAAGCACACTAAACACACACTAAAAATACACAAAACACCAACAAAAAAAAAAACATGCACTAAAACACACTTGTCAAAGAGGTTAACAAATTTTTTCAACGCACGTACGCACGCGGTGCGCACTTGCTATTTTGCGACGGTACATTCAGTCCTGCAGTACGGGGCCGAATTGTGGGGGCATGCGGCCGACAGACTGCGTGCCTTCAGAATGCAGAAACGGGTCATAAGGGCGATTGTTCAGGTGTCGCGTCGAACGTCAGCGAAACCATTCTTTAAGTCGCTCGGTATACCGACGCTGCCCTCGATCGTGATAATGCAGGCAGCTCTCTATCTGAGGCACAACCTGGGGCCTTACGGACAACAGCTAATTGCGGCACCTAATCCGCTCAGTTGGAAAATCACGCGAACGTGAACCTTATCGCGACCAGATATGGTTTGCGGTCGCGTGATGTTTTTTTTTCTCGCTATGGATATGAAATATAATGAAGATTGTTTGTGTGAAGCTATTACAGACCGCACATATTTCAATTTCTGTACCTCACACAAAAGATTGGTATTGTTTGTGAAATTACAAACACGCCTTTGCTAAGCTTATTGTATCCGTTTCCTCGATCGACGACGTGGTTTCTAAATCCTCTGAGAGTTACGGTCCTACGGTATAGAATAGAGTGATTTCACTTAGGGATTTTCATAAAAGAGTACACGTACGTTAAAATTGACAAGTTTTAAGCCTGTGTCGTGATTTATCCATTGAATTTACGACAAAATGATTTGCGTTGAATATTAATTTGTAGCGAAATAAAGACAAATTCAGACAGTACTAAAATTAGCTGTGTCTATGTTTATTTTCATATGCGAGAAAGATATAGCAATAGTTTTAGAGCTGTAGGTATAATTTAGTTTAGGAAATGAAGGAGAACAGATAAACAGAGTTGCTATTACTGCTATTATTACTATAACCTAACCTATACACAATGTTATGATATTTTCACATTTGATTTAGTGTAAATACCCTATATTCTACATGGACTAGTAGGTAAGTAGTTCATCCCCAAACTGTGACCTCGCGACCAATATTATAATCTTCGCAACCTCTGAACCAATTTACCTACCTCATTTCGAAATTGCTTTGGAATAAATTGCCTGAAAAATATCGCACAGAACGGAGTTGAACAAACATTCAAATACATATATCTACTTAAAATTGTCAATTTACTCTAGTATAATATGAGAGCTCGCTTTGCTCGGTCAACAATGGGTGTCTGTTAATACAGAGTTTTTTAGTTCTTATAATTACTTATTATTCGCCCAGAACTAAGACATTGCTGCCCTTATTTCTACGGAACCCCTTGAATTTTTTTCCCATATTCAAACAAAAAAATTGTATTGAAATGAACTACTTAGTTACAAAATGTAATGAAGATCAAATCAACAACACGCAAACATCCATTGAAACGCTGACTGTCCCAAACACAGAAAAGAAAAGAAAAAATACTTCTCTTTTCTGTGGTCCCGGTAGAATCTTGAGACCTCTCTTCGCTCGTTCAACTATATACCTACTAGCTGAAACCCGCTACTTCGTACGCGTAGAGCTCGGCCTTCGGCCTCGCTTCTACAACCCGTTATAGCCTATGTGTTATTCTCATGTATAAGCTATATTATTGTATATTCGGTAGTTTTTGCATGAAAGAGCAACAAACATCCGTACATACAAACTTTCGCGTTTATAATATTATAAAGTAGGATAGGATATTGCGTTGTAGGGTTTCTTCCTCATTACTATATCGTATTTTATTTGTCACTTTAATATAATATAATATGTTCCTACTTACTCACTGCTTGTAGAATGTAGGTTTTATGATAAATTTAATTAATTAAGTGGTAACTTCTAAATCTGACCCCTGGGAGCACTTATTAACAAACCTTACTTATAAAGCACAGAACTCTAACTATTACTTACAAAGTTTATTTTCTAGAAGAGTTTATATATATTATAAAAATTCATAATATGAGCTTGGTTAAACCTCTAAAACAGTTTTGCCATTAAGTTAGAATTCAAGAACTCAATTTTTAAATCACTCGTATGATTTTTTACAAAAAAATATCATGTGAAATGGCTGATTTTCGAAATAAATTCCGATCAAAAGTAGCATTTTTGAATCAATCATATCACTCGCTAATGCAAACCACACGTGGTTTGAACCGTTCGAATTAAATTTGTTTCTATCAATAGGAAATCTTTCATTTCTCCATGGAGCATCTCTTTCCATGGCCCGCTGTGCGACTTTGTGTTTTTCCAAAAAGCCAACAGTTATGGAACACGTCTCAGTGCCAAATGTCATCACTGGCTACATCATCAGCCAGTGAACGTCCACTGCTGAACAAAGGCCTCCCTCTTAGAGAGGGGTGTTGCCATAATCCTCACGCTTGGCAGGCGACTTGAGGATCGCAGTAGGTTCACCGTGTACTAATAAGTTGCTGCTGCCCATACTCCAGTGGTTCTGGTCGCAGTTTTAGGACATACCCAGGTCCAAAAAAGTGTTCTGAGTTTACATATAAATAAAATTTAGGAAAAACTTATGCGAGGTAAAGTTATATCATGCGTATAAATAAAATTTAAGAATAACTTATGCGAGGTTTAATGGTAAACGTGGAAAACAAACAGACTGGTTGCCTGATGGTTTCTAACCATCACCTATGGATACCTGTATCACAAATACGTTGCCGACCATTCAAGACTCGCATTTTCAAGAGAGAATGTTGAAAAAAAAGTGTGTTGAATGTTGTAGCTTTTTGGACCCTCTGGCTTATAATGTACAACACGCAGAGTGGTAAATCAACAACACGCCAAATTTACAAACTAAAAACTCCCCTTCGCCCTTCTTCCCTTTTAGGGTTTCGTACCGAAAGGGTAAAAACGAGACCCTATTACTAAGCCTACGATGTCTGTTCGTCTGTCCTACCTTTCGAACCGTAATAGATAGCCAGTTGAAGTTTTCACAGAATATGTAATGCTACGGCGGATTAACGAAGGAATAAAAACGAAACCCCATACAACAAACGTGTTTTTGTATAGGCTCTAATGTATAAACCGTAATACGTACAAGCGTCAAACTTGGTATGATTATAGTGATGAAGACTCCGGCTTAGTCTCGTTGAAAATAATTTTATTTTCTAATAAAGTTCCTTATAACTTATATACAATTAAGGTCTTACCAATTTAGGTCCACTTCACTCTAGAAAAAGATGCCATCAAATCGGAGATATACCGGAGTCTGGCAATTTCGTATATCAATTTCTAATAATTTCGTTGTTTTACATCTCTGCGGCGTTATTTTTATGTAAAATAATAATAATGTAACGTATGACTTCTTCCGATGACATCATTAATGAAAACCAAATTTTAATATCTGAAGTCCAGTTTATTTTAAGTCTCTCCAGCTTGGTCTCGTTTGAAAATAATTTTATTTTCTAATAAAGTTTCTTATACAATTAAGGTCTTACCAATTTAGGTCCACTTCACTCTCGAAAAAAATCCCATCAAATCGGAGATAAACCGGAGTCTGGCAAACTACAGAATAAAATAATTTCGTCGTTTTACGTGTCTCCGCCGTTATGTTTATGTAAAATAATAATAATGTAACAATGATAACTTCCAATGACTTATTTAGTACCTTAATAAATTATGCGCTGTTTAGATGCCATCACTCAAAAGCGGTGAAAGAAAACATCGTAATGAAATAGGCATTTCCAAGAACCTTAAAAGTTGAAAGACATATGACATTAAGCAACATTTACTGGGCCAGCATGGTGGATTAAGGCCCATCCTATCTCTCTCTTTCTGAGAGAAAGCCTGTGTCCCAGCAATGGCAACATGATAGGCTGATAATGATGATGAATGATGAAAAAGCTGTTGCCCGCGCGCGTCTTCGTGCGCGAAGACTAATATATAGACTTTCAAATACCTATTGCCCACATTAATTCCCCGGAGCACCGATTGCACCATTGACTAACGCAACTAACGTTTTCACCTCGTACCGTACTCAGCCCTCCCTTAAAATTATTTCTGAGTGAATTTCTACACTCTATAAGGAATCAATCTGCCCAGCTTTGTAGGTCAAGTGGTTTTCGATATTTCTTGATGAGTCATTGGGTATTTCGCTTTTAATATTTTATTGTTTTTTTTTTTTTTGGGTCCGTTACAAGTGCTTTATTTCAATTATGTTTTATGTTATCTCCTGTAAATAAATCCAGATAAATTTTATCCAGAGCGATGAAAAAAATCGTTTTTTTTTTTTTTTATATAGTTAGAACTATACCGCAATACGAACTTAAAATTAAACTAGTTGTTAGCCCATATCTGAGACCTAGCTGCTTGGCAACCTGTGGAACAACTTTGACACTTTACTTTTTTTGACTTTTTTTTTTATTACTTGCTCACAAAATTTCGTGTGGAGCGGTTTAACGATACGTGCTATCGTCGGTCTTTCATCCAAACATACATAGAAACACCGACTTGTCCCATTAGAATCTGAGACATTTCCTCGCTCGGTCAAAACAATATAGCTTCGACACCTTACCAGCTGTAAGTTTATATAAGTGTTGAGCTTGAAAACGAATTATTATATCATTCCTTGGTGCCCCTAATGGTGCCCTAGGACTTAATTAACCCTAGAGATAACAATTTATAAAAAAAATATATTCACACTAGCTGATACCCGCTACTTCGTACGCGTAGAGCTCGGCCTTCGGCCTCGCTAATACGACCCGCTCCAGGAACACATATTTTCATTCAAATCGGTCCAGCCGGTCGGTCGGTCGGTCGGTTTACACACCGTTTAAACCTTCCCTGAACTTCCACAAATATTTAATGATCAAAATTAGCTAAATCGGCCCAACCGTTCTTGAGTTTTAGCGAGACAAACGAACAGCAATTGATTTTTATATATATAGATAGATAGATAGATAGATAAACATTTTATAGATATTTTAAAGATATTTTAATAACAAAACCAACAAGCTTCGACTAGTGTTCAGGAGATTTTGGGAAAAATTATTACTATAAATCCCATTGACCTCGCATTTTTTTCCTACGCAAAATCAGTGACAAATCCGTGAATATCACCTGTATTTGTGTCAAATTTCTTTAAAAAAAAACACGTTTTACTCAGACGATTAGGTATGTTTACCTAAGTGGTGAGACCGTACACTAAGTCTGTGGAAGTCATGCGTTTCATGTTGTGGTCGGATAAACGATCAAAAATAGCCATTATACCGCATATCACCAAATTGAACCTACTGCCCGCGTAATTTCATTGAAATTCCTCTCAGATAACGATACCAAATCGCTGGTTATTAAAATTATTTGTTGGAATAACGCCAGAGTTTTGTTGGTCTAACTCGATGTTAACTCAGTCCTATAGTTTTGAGATTTCGGAGGTTACCAATGTTTTAAGAATCTACGACGTTATTACGTAAGCTGATCCGTCACACGCAATCGCTATCGTGTTGTTCATAATAATGGGTATAATAAGGCCCCATTTATGGAGTTCTTGAAATGGGCTGAGTAATAGAGTCTTAAAGGTCGGCAACCTGTCTGTGATGTCCCTGGTGTTACAGGTATCCATAGGCAACAAGGTACTATTAGGCGGCCCGTTAGCTTGTTTGCCACCTATGGCATATATTTTTTTTTATTACTACGTCAGACGATCTGACAGTCTTTTCACAAACCAATCGCTCAAGTGCCAATCCCGAAAGGAGTTTCCAAAATGTGCCATTCTGGAATGTGGAGGAGCAGTTTCTTCCTGAATTTATACGACTGCAGCATCCTTATTTGAATTTTATGATGATTTCTAGTACTATTTACGCTGGTAGCTCACCTCCGATGTGAAACCGTAGCAGTGAAAATACGTACCGAAATCCATCGGGGTCCTTCAAAGTTGCCTCATTTTATCTTATCTCGTACTAGCTACTTTATCTTTATGTTTTCACTCTATGTTTATAAGTATGTAGTTAGACAATATTTCTATTTACACACCTATGTATTTGAATATTGTTCTTATTGTATTTTTATAATGTGTTTTCAGTTTTATATAATTTCACGTATAATATAGCACACTCAGTCTTTTACCTCTTCTATATTTATTATCCTCTCAAAGGCTGCCTGGAGATCGTCCGCCAATTTTCACACTATTTTTAAGATGATTTTTGACCTAAGTATGTAATGTCCAGTGAGAAAAATTAAGAGTTATCTTTGAATCGTGTACATTGTTCCATACAGCAGAATTTTAAATACGCGTATAGGACAAAAGCCAATCTAGTTGATCGGCGCCGTCGTTCTGAGTTTGTCGTTTGAATTTCTGCTCTCTGAATGAACAACTTTTGAAATTTAATGTGGCTTGTCGGGATTTCAGGTGGTGTCAAAATACTTTCATCACATTCTTAGCTTAAACTCATTTCTTTACCCTACCTTACCTCACCTTAATTATTGTAAATTTTATTCCACAAACAATATTTTTACACGCGCCTATTTTCATTTGTATATTTTGTTATTATAAACATCTTTTGAGTTGAGAGTCAACTCAGCGGCAATAAACTCGACCTCGCAGCCGAGTGCCTATTTTATTTTACCTACTTTTCTAGGGATCAATTCGATCAATCGTGCAAAGTACAGTCAGGCCAAATAGACCATAATAAACAGAGCGATAAAATACTACAATCTGTTTAGCAACATCCTTTTCATTTCGTATACTGCTACCTCTTTCTATTTGACGCTCAATGCAGCATTTTGAAGATAATAACAATTGTGAAATATGTTTAAGTAAAGTATATCTATGGTAAATTATCTTTGCTAGAAATAAAATTATTTAGTTTTATGTACCTATTAAAATTTGCTTAGATAACAATGATAAGTTAACACATTGAAATTATATTTTCAAGTAACGTAAAAGTTACAGTTTCCTCCTTCGTTGCCATGTTTCGAAGTAAAAAGTTCGTTCCATTTTTTTTACAATATTTTTTTTAATTAATCATGAGTTTTCATAGTAATTTATTCGGCCTGCTAAACACGCCAGATGGAATTTCAAACTAACTTTATGGTCGCTATTACTTGCTTGTATTTGAACAGCAATTTCAGATTAACGCTAAGAAGATTATCAAAATAATGATCGAATATCGAAGTATATCTGAGAAAAACAGTTTACAACGACAAAATCTACCGGATACCCTTTATTCCTGTATGCCACCCTCTAGTTTGCCAACGGGATGGCCAACGCCACTAATCATTGTCCCTGTATGCTACCCCTTTAGAGTGCATTTTTCAATTTAGATACGCTTCAAAGTTTTATGAATAAACCAGTAAAGTGCAAGTCAGGCTCGCGCACTGATGGTTCCGTATACCACAACAAAATACAAAAAGGAGTGCAAAAAGACAATATCACTCCCAAGAAGTCACCCATCCAAATACCGACCGCACCCGACGTTTCTAACTTTATAGTGAACAGAAATTTGTCACCGACTCGCACTTGGCCATTATTTATTCTTTAACTTTAGAGTGTGTACTATAATCATGCTAAGTGTGACGTCCGTACGTAATACCGTTTATATATCATAGCAAATACCAAAATACGTTAAAAAACATTTGTCTTTTTAACTTTATTATTTTTTCTTAGTCAATCCGCCGTAACATTACATAATCTGTGAAAATGTGAACTGGCTATCCAATAAAGGTACGGTTCGAAAGATACAGCCGTTAAAAGATAGGATGGATGGACAGACAAACGGACAGTCAGACAGCGTAGGCCAAGTAATTGGGTCCGTTTACACCCTTTGGGCACGGAACGGAACCTTAAAAAGACCACAGGTAAAACCGTGGAGTGCAACTATTGTGTCTTGTATCACGAAATTAGTCTGTACACTTTTCCAATCAAAATTCCGATGTCATATTTCAGACCGATACAGGAGTTTCGAGATTGGTATGAATATACGTAGTAGCTTTACCTGGTCTTTGCGTACAGTGCATCTAGATTAATGAAATAAATTCTACTCCAGAAATAGACCAAATCCAATATTTTGAAATACGAATGCGATATAATATGAAATTCCAATGTATTTTCATGATTTGAAAACTACCAATAAGTAAAATGGGTACAGCAGATATCGTGCAAAACACAATAATGTTGTAATTTTCAAAACTTTTCTTTAAGGAATCTCTAGAATATTTCCGGTATAACGTCGTTTTAAGTTCAATAAAAAATTAGGGATCAGTTATTTATATTATGTTTTGTATTTTACGTCTACAGAAATTTGCCAATGATGCTAATTTTAACCCAACTGGAAACAATATAACCAGCCAAGTGCGAGTCGGGCTCGCACAATGAGGGTTCCGTACCACCACATAGCTTGTTAGCCACTAAAGTACAAAAAAATAGTGCAAAAAGACAAAATTCCATCAACGCCCAGGCCACCTATGGTCACCCATCCAAGTACCGACCGCGCCCCACGTTGCTTCACTTCGGTGATCGTACGATAACCGGTGGTGTACAGAAATTTGTCACATACTCGCACTTGGCTATTATTTACGCTTGACGCTTGTACGTATTACCGTTTTTACATTAGAGCTAATACAATATACGTAAAAAAATACGTTTGTCTTTAGTTTTTACTTTTTGACTTTTTTATTATTTCTTAGTGAATCCGCCGTAACATTACATATTCAAGGCAATTTCGGTTAATTATCCAGTTATTTTGATTTAATAAGCCAAACTACATAGATAACCGATTTTGATGAAATTTCTATGGGACCAAATCTGAAAGTATTTTTTTTTTTTTTTTTATATTGACTTGTATTGTTGGCCTTTTAGCCTCTACAGCTGGACTGGACTAGGTCTGAAGTATATTCATGAGTAAAAAATAAATAAATTTCCAAATCGGTTTATAAATGACGGAGTTCTGAGGTACCTAAGAATATTTTTTTATTTTTTAACCTTTTTTTATTTATTAAAAAAAATACAATCGAAAAACCCCCTTTAAAGAAAAGTATTTTTTTTAAAGAAAATGATTTAACTCAAAGGGACAATGGGCTAGCCATAATCTATAGAAAACCCGAAGACTGGTTCTAGAGTGGACACCACGTATCGCCACAGAATCTGCGGGTAGGCTAGAATCTGCGAAAGGGGCTGGTGACTAGTGTATGCGTAAAGCAGACGATCATGCCATGTGGCGTTCTTTAGGAGAGACCTACGTCCAGCAGTAGACGAACATTAAATAAACTGACGATAATAAAGACCTGTATTTTTTGTCTAATTCATTGAACAACCCTATCCCTATTTTGAAAGATGAACGATACGATTTATGATTGGTGTGACTTGCGAGACTACGTTTTATTACAATAATATACCGATCGAGCCAAGCTATAATGTTAGCATTTTACGCCAAAGAAAAATATAAATCTGTAACGTGTGGATTTAGTAAACAACTAAACTATACGAAACGGGCTCAGCTGAGGAAACTGGACTCACTGAAAAATATTTTCAATGTTAACCCCCCTTTTTAAACCGATGAAAAAAAGTAGAAAGGTTTTTATTTATTAAATAACCGCGCATATATTTTTGCAGAAAAGTCCGATATTGATGATTCTTATAGATTAGACAGAAGAATGCTGCCGGGGAAATTATGATGAATTATGATGGAAATTATTATTAAATTATTTTGAAATAAAAAAAGACCAACAGATCAGCTTTCCGGCTATGGCAAAAACAAAACTTTCAACAAAAAATTCAAAATTAAAAAAATTTAAAGAAAATATCAAAAAAAACCTTTCTAGTCCTAATAACTAAGCTCCTAATCGAATGTAACTAATTTTAAGTCAGTAAAAAAAACAATCAAATTAATTAACTATAATGCGTAAAATACTTCGAGCAAGATGCGCCGACTCAAAATTAATTACGTACTTTTATTAGTTTAGGACTATAAAGTTTAAATTAATTTTTCGCTTTTCAGTTTCTTTTTAGTCAGTTTATTTTTTTGTTGAAAAGTTTTTACTTGTTGTCCCAATGATGCATGCCAAAAGTAGGGTACTGTAGGTATGACTACCTATATTAGTGGAACTAAAACTGACATTGAATAAATAGGTCTTTTAAAATATAAGTGGGGGTTGGTAGGTACATCATGTTTACAGAAAATAGAAAAATATAGAAACATTTATTTAGTGACACTGAAATAATAAATAAATTAAATGATGTTATGTTCATGTGTACCACTTACGAAATATGATCCATCAAAAATAATTTGGCCAAGTCTTTTTTTTATTAAATACTAGCGGTCCGCCCCAGCTTCGCACGGGTATATATTATAGATATAGCCTATGTCACCCGGGAATAGTGTAGCTTCCCGTCAGTGAAAGAATTTTTCAAATCGGTTCAGTAGTTTCGGAGCCTATTCAATGCAAACAAACAAACAATCAAATCTTTCCTCTTTATAATATTAGTATAGATGAACTTGTAACGATATAATTTATTTCAACTTGACTATACATTGAAAATAAAAGGATTCATGTCACTTCAGTACACTTCAGTTGGCTTTCAAAACAAATTGAGTAAATATCCTTTCCTAAAGGTAAATATAAGGTAAACAACATGACAGGTACTGGTACCTGTAGAGACTGTCTATCAAAATCACAAAAAATATTTTTTTTTCTCTTCTGTGATCTTGATCCATTATTTATTAGGATCGCAACTTACATTTTCATATCAAAGCTTAGCTTTTTAATACGATATTATAGCTTCACATGTAACGAACTACTTATGTTAACAAATCTTTGAAGTGGATTTTGACCTACTTCTAATTTTAGTATCAATTTAAACTTTTTTTTTAAAATTATAAATAGGGTTGCGCTTGGCCGCCAACTCGCCTGAAGTTAAGCGATGATGCGGCCTACAATGGAGCACGCTTGTCTAGAAGAAACGAGAGATATGTAATTCGGATGAAAATACAATAAATTGGTGCCATCGATCTGTTTTGATGATGAAGCCAAGGACTACTACTGGGACCAACCTGATATCGCGAAAGAAAAACAGCTGTTCCATACATTTCGTTGAGTGTAAACAAAGGCTGTGAATGACATACCTATTTCTATGAAAAAATTATCATAGTAAAAATTGGTTATAAGGTTGAGTACAAGATATCTTCGAATATGTCCGTCGTCTAGAGATACAGCCCGTATAAACATAGACAGACATTATAATACTACATGCCAATGCATTAATAAAAATAACAATATTCATGTACATCTTACTAACATTATAAACGCGAAAGTTAGTATGTATAAATGTATGGATGTATGGATGTTTGTTCCTCTTTCACGCTGCAAGCGAACAACGGTAAGACCTGATTTTTTGCATGGGTATAAGTTCAAGAGCCAGAGACTGGCATATGCTACTTTTCATCATCATCAGCATTTTTCATCACTACGCGGGTGAAACCACGGGGCCCAGCTAGTTCATAAATAATAATGTCATACTTATGTCGTGGGATAATCGGACCATTTGTATACTAAGTTTAAGTATGTTTTGTCCTTATTATGTCATTTCTGGTGTGAACTTATCTATCTATCTTGATTGACTGCCGCAAAGTAACCTAGCTCACTTCGTATGTTTGAGTGCTCAATTTAAAAAAAAATGTAATTTTGTGACTACAGAAGATTAATGTTACGTTGTATTGTTACAGATACAGAAAATGGGCAGCCGTTTGTTTATAAGATTAAATGATGCACCATGATCGACGTCACGTCCAAAAATATGCACGGTATCAAGTTATTCATAGCAGCGGAGTATAAACAAAGTTTATGGGAGCCAGTGAATAAGAGCGGGCCGGCGGAGTCGCCCGAGGGTACCGCCAACGTCTCTACGTTTAACGACAGCCTCTACCCTTTCAACGATGACGATTACATATTCGACAGAACCGATGTCAGGGCTATTTTTATCACTTTGTATACGATCGTCTTTTGTTGCTGTTTTTTCGGTAAGTTTCTCTTATTCTCATTTATTATTTTCATTAGGGTTTCGGGGTTCAACTTGGAACCCTTATAAGATCGTTGTCACTCTACTGTGACTCTACTCGGCCCAGTCTGTCATAGTATCATAACTTTTATTTACATTATAATTATAATTATTTAAAATAATGCAATTTAGACATACTCTCTCTCTCTCTTCCGGACTATGAATCCCACATTGTGGTGGAGTCAGCCTGCCTTACTATTCTCATCCACTTCGCTCTTTTCTCGACATCGTCTTCGGAAACCTTACACTCTCTCATGTCCTTTCGCACCACGTCCTTCCACCTAGTCTTGGGTCTGCCTCTGGATCTATGACCAGAGATGGAAAGTTGTAGTGCCAAGTTCCCTATGTAATGAGGTGGTCTCAATTTATATTTGGTGGCAATATAAACATACTCGAAGATATCAATTTTATTGTAATTAAAAAACTTGTTCTTTTTAAGGGAACCCGTACATACTTTTAAGACGTTCAGATGATTTTTTGTGTAATAATAATTAAATATGTCCATTTTTATTATTGAAACTGACGTGGTTTTCACACATTTTTTTTTTATTGTAACCGGCTTAATCTTACGTGAGTAATTCCCGTGTAACATAAATAAAATATAAATATGTCCATCTTAATTTCTAAACTAATTATTAAGTATAGAAACTTCTTGCTTTGTGCGGTTCTAGATTGTAGTAAAAAGTCTTTTCTAAAATTATTTTAAACACAATGACAACTATTTGTGTAAAGTTATATATGATTATTTACGGGATATTTACCGTGGTAAGAGTATCATATACATAACTCGACACGCTCTTGACAATTTATTATTCTCTTCCTACAAATAGTTCGACACGTTTTAGCCAATTATTTAAAATTAATTAAATCAAATCTTAATTAAATTTACTATCTACAAATATGAGCGGCTGCATGGTATAGCGGCGAAAGTGCCGGAAGTGGTGGGGTTTGAGGTTTTCTCAGCGACATAATATACCTTCCGTTTGTAGTTGAAACCTTGGAACCGTGGCGTCCGGCCGTACGGAGTTTGGTAAAAGAGCTGTCCAGGCGTCTAGTAGATGTGAACCAAAGAGCTGACGCTTACCTTAGCCAAAAAACTCTTTAGTTTGACCATTCAACGTGGTAATGTCGCTAGCTTTTTGGAAACTTTACCCGCAGATAGTGATGTTTATTTATAGTATTTAGTTAGGTTTATTAACTAAACAAAGTACAAATTAACAATAACACTACAAAAACAGTTAAGACTGCCCATAGACCGTTGAAGGTCTAAAGACAATCTAAATTTTAATTTTTACGTACTTATTCGCTGCCTGATTGGGTGTTCCCCGATAGTTACAATCTGGGTGTCTTCAAGTCGAGAGTGAATAGGTTTCTTCTAGGCAAGCGTGCTCCATCGTAGGCCGCATCATCGCTTAACATCAGGCGAGTTGGCGGCCAAGCGCAAGCCTATCCATAATAAATAGAAAATAAAAAAAATGGTCAAGCTCACTACCGGTAGGCAGCGTACCCAGAATGCTGGCGGCATTACCACGCTGAATGACAATGCTTATGCGTTTTGTTTAGTTACTTTAGTTTATAGTCTGTTTTTAAAGTGAAATATGGGTAGGTACCTACATATAAAATATTAAACCTCTTGCGGTTACTATATGTTTCATAATTTTGTTTAAAGCATGTAGCATCAATATAATTTTGGTAAGACCTAATGTATTGTATTTCTTAGTAACATAAAATAATGTCTTCCTTGATTCTCTGCGGGATACTCAAGGAAAAACTTGTAGGCATATAGCAATAGGTAGGTAGGTAATACGGAAAAGCTTTTTGCATATTTCTAGTAACTTTTTTCGACATTATCTTAAGTTGTTAATATCTTGCTTTTCGTGCATGCAAGAAATAAAAAAGTTTTTTTTTATTTAAAATGGTAACTAGTTCCTTTTATGAGAAATTAAATTAGACTTATATTAGATATTAAGAGAGACTATATTATGTAATTTCTAAGACCTAAGGTACCTATATAAGAGCTACTTTTCTGTCTCTCTCCCTCTCACACACACTTTCTTTTTCTGTCTAATTTGTCCACGAGTTCATTTTTAATTAATATTTAAATAGACTTCCTGAAAGTCTATTTAAATATTAATTAACTTTGACATTTACAAACAAACAAACAGAATTCACAGTATTGTTTTGTAAGCAAAGTAATTGCTGACAATAAACGAAATTTCATTGAATTTAACATTTTCCTTATTTTTACGTACTTACAAAAGAAAAGCTTTTACTCGGGTTAAGAAGAGTGTAGGCGTAAATAATGCAGTTATATCTTACCAAGAAGTGAACAAACGTGAGTGCCTCGATGTTTTCCGATAACTCGAGTTCATAAATATCAGATTAATGGTTATGATCAACCCTGACAGTGAACACAAGCCAGCTCCGGACGCGGAACATAATTACCGGTGCGCTTGGGATGTTTCTATTCATTAAACCAACTGCCAAGGTTACCATGAAAACAAAAATCGTATTTTCCTGTAGTTTTATAAAGGAAATCATAAATCGCGTTTGTTGATGTACTGAGGAACCACAACTTCGTAACTGGACTCTTCATTGTTCCAGAAGCTGAAAGCCCAACAAATTGTTCCTTTAACTACGAAACTCGAAGATGATAAGTTTGTTCGTAGTAGTTAGTCATAGTCCGATCGTAAGATTGAAAGTGGTAGTCGCCAACATAGCAAAACAAGACAGGTGAAAATATCTACGTGATGTAGATAATTTATACTTTAGTTTTATTCACGAAAGTATGTAACGACCACATATGAATAAATATCTGGGACATATATTTGGGACATTTTAGCACACACGGTCAAATGGCCCCAAACTAAGCAAAGCTTGTAATATGGCTGCCAGAAACTGATATACGTACATATATATTTTTAAATACATACTTAAATAGATATTAACACCCAGACATAGAACAAACACAAATGTTCATCACAAAAATGTTTGTCCTAGATGGGAATCGAACCCACGCCCCCAAGCACAGAAGATAGGTTCACTACCAACTGAGCCACCGGGGCAGTCAAAATACATGATATTATGTATGAGCGTTACGACCACATATCTTTATCAAGTTCGTATCCGCGAGGAAATCAAATTGTATGAAAAACCCAGCGTGCCGTATTTTTTCTACGTCGCGAGAGTAATTTAGTAGCTTTTAACTCCATTCACATGGTCATTTAAAAGGGGTTTTACAGTTTACTATGGCGCAATTTGACATTTTTTGTATTGACATCTGACGTGCTACTGCCATGACTACGGAAATAAATAGAAATGAATAAAATAGAAAAGAAATAAAGAATAGAAATAGAAACCCGAGCGTAGCGAGGGATTTTTTAGTAGAATTCCGAACGAAGCGATTCAAAGTACGTCGCCCAAGCCAAAAAATATTTTGCGCCCGAGTGATGTGAGTGATTTTGCTACTTTTCATCGCCCACTATGAGAAAATAAAAGGCGCCTCATATTTTATTTTAATATTATTATTTACTAAAACATAGAGCAACAACTAAATTGAAATTAAATAGTGGCATCTATTCCGGTGTGCACTAAACTAAACTAAACTAAATTTGACAGCTCTAAAACTGTCGCCATCCTTGTCTCACATATTAAAATTAAAAGAGAGGCGGATAATTTTAGTCCTGTCAGATTGGTTTAGTTTAGTGAGTGGTATGACAGAATAGGCCTCAGTATCTAATAATAAAACAACTAAAAACTTATATATACATTTGAGACATTTTCGCAATTATGAAAATTTATTGTTGCACAAAACCATGCATTTCTAACAATCCGTGAAAATTTACAAAAACGCGGGCTGTAGTTCGCGCGTTTTTAATTTGATTTCTTTTTTTTATTCAGCTGGCGGCGCGACTATGGGCCGTCATACCAGCTTTTTTATATTAAAACAATATTTGCGTTCGATTTCTTTGGCGCTGAACACTAAGATGTTCCAAATTCAAAAAGTGCGCCGCAATTAACTTTGCGGCGCACTTATAAAGAGGATTAAAAACTCATTACTGCCCGCTAAAAGTTTCTTATAGAAAACACCACCTTTGGGTGCACTTAAAGGCGAACCAAGTCGTCCTTTTCGAATAGATGGGATGAAAAGTAAATTAACTCAAAATCAAATGATACAATCTGTGGTTACGTCTGTTGATTTACTGTTTTCATTACGCAAAGAAATGATAACTGTTTTACAGTGGCCGAAGTACGAAAATTTGATATATATTAAAGCCTAGCTCCGTTATATTAAGGAGCTCGTCTGGTTTGGGTAAGCTGGCAGGGGCAAATGCACAATTCACCCCAACCAGGATGTCAGTGCAGGTCTTATCACCCCCACTTTGAATTATATGTATCGAATATTTGTACTTCGCCTCTCTTTTTTTGTATGAAAGGATTCTTATAACCCAGTAAAATTGTTTATTTCTGTGATTCTACTACTGTAGTTTGGGGTTTCTTTAAGTATTAAGAAAGACAACTAATTATGGAAACCAGTGACTCATCCGAGTTTTTAGGGTTCCGTACCTCAAAAGGAAAAAACGGAACCCTTATAGGATCACTTTTATTTATTTTTCATTCCACTTTTCTGTAATAACAATGTTTATTGCAGCTGTCCGAGCAAATCAAACTTGGAGCGGGTTTTTCTAAATGAATGAACATTTTAACCAGCAAATTTTCATACGTTTTCCTAGATTAAAACTTCCTTGTCTTTTTCTTGAATCGACTTCACGCTGAGCTATAAACCGGCATTAAAATATCAGAAGGTCGTTTGTTATAGTCGTTCTGTTAGATTTTCCAGCAGTGTTTGTAAATTTGTGAGCGTGAGTGTGTATGTAAGAGTGTTAATATGGTGTATTGTATTAAATTCTGTTTTAAGACATAAAATATAATAATTATTTTTAGCAAAATACAATAGGTATGCAAACGTAGGAAAATCATCATATTGAAAAATTTAATAAAAATTAAACAACAAGCTTATTTTTAGCAATATTTTTATTGTCATAATCCGGCTCCAGTCTCCGTAGTTCAATGATTTTTTTTCATTGAACTAACGAGACAAACAATGCTCAGTACTTCAATCAATTGAAATTGAATTGAATCATTATTTTGTTTCACTAATTCAATGAAATAATTTCATTAAACTAAAATCTCAGTAGTTCAGTGAGAATAGACGACCTCGGCAACTTAATGCAGCTCGTGTATACCTAGAGGTAACTTATAATTATTATGAGCTACCATAGTTGCTTATTTCTTAGAAGCCAAATGTTACTATATCCGGGATTGAAATTTTTCTTCAATATACTTACCGTCCATTCTTTCCGATACCATACCATAACAGGGTCATAAAATATGGACTACGTGTAATTTGAGATGTACAAAAACATGTTATTGCATACATAAATATGTCGCAATAAACTTATTGAGTATTGAGTAAGTGTCCTGGATAACACAATATGCTTTTATTTCGGAAAAATATCCAGTCCATGTATAGGATAACGGGTAAAAATATGGGCGCTGTATGTGTAACTTGTATTGAGACACGTTGATTAAGTAATCACGATCCAAACTAATTAGGAAGGATAAATCTCATAGATAGCGTTTCGTAGTAGGCACAGCATAGAGCACAATCAGTCATTCATTATAACCAAGTGAAGTGGGCCTTTGATAATATTTTGATATAAGTTCACGGTACGAGCCCAAAACACTCGAGTCAAAATCTGATAATATCGGCGTTAGCTTAGTCATACGCCATCACTATCGCGGCGGTGATGATTACGGTTTTGAGTTTTTGATGGTTTGTGAACATAAATATTACGTAAACTACATTCAACAGAAGAAAAAAAAAACGCATGCTCAAATAATAATAATATATTTAGGTATTTTTAATAAACACATCTTAGGACACTATTTTTCAGGGGACTCAGACATTAATCTCATTCACACACTAATATACTGTAGTGCACTAATAGTAAGTGAAAATTTAGGATACAAAGTCAAAGACAACATAACAAACCAACATGTTAAGCGACGAAAAACTCAAACACCCAGCTGGCAGCGCAGAATAGAAACAGACATCAAAAAGTTACGAGCCGATATAGGGAGACTGACGCAGTACATACACGGCAATAGGGCACCTAACCTGGTAAAAAAGGTAGAAGAAATATTTAGTCGAAACAAGACTCATTTTCTTCTCATGAAAGTAATAATAATAAACCAGAAGAATACTTAGACACCTTAAAACAAAAATTGGCGTTAAAATCTCAGAGATTAGCTCGATACAATAAAGCACTACACAGGAAAGAAGATAATAAACTATTCATGAACAACGAGAAAGGATTTTACAGAACTTTAAGAGGCGGAACTGAACAAATTGATAGTGAAATCCCTCAACCTGAAGAGCTCAAAAACTATTGGACTGATATTTGGAAGAGGCAAGAAGACCACAATGATCAGGCTGATTGGATACAAGATGAAGAGCGACGATGGTCAGGCATTGCGGAAATGGAATTTCATAATCTCACACCTGATGATATGGCAGAAATAACGAGAAAAATGAAAAATTGGAAAGCTGCGGGGATAGATAGTGTTTATAATTTCTGGTATAAAAAGTTTGTTATTCTGCATGATATATTAGCTAAAAACATAACAGATCTTATTAAGGGACAACAAGAACTCCCAAAATTTCTTACAAAAGGAATTACCTATATGCTCCCTAAGAGCAGTGACACAAAAAACCCTTCGCAATACCGACCTATAACTTGTCTGCCAACACTGTACAAATTAATCACATCATGTATTACCCGCAGAATTAACATTCACCTCACACACCACAATATTCTATCAGAAGAACAAAAGGGATGCAGACAGAACCATAAAGGGTGCAAGGAACAGCTAACGATAGACTCAATAGTACTCAAACATGCCAACACCAATAGACGAAATTTACACATAACATATATCGATTACAAAAAAGCTTTTGACAGTGTCCCCCATTCTTGGTTATTTAAAGTTCTTCAAATCTACAAAATTGACCCCACTATTATTTCCTTTCTGAGAGGTGCCATGGCTGATTGGAGAACTAAGATTCATTTGTCAAATAACAATACCACAATCAAAACAGATGAAGTTCCGATTGAAAATTGTATCTTTCAGGGAGACTCATTTAGCCCTGTATGGTTCTGCCTCGCTCTGAACCCACTCTCCAACATGCTCAATAACGCCAATTGCGGATATAAGTTAACACCTACTACATCACTAACACATTTGTTATACATGGATGATATTAAACTTTTTTCCAAATCCCAAAAAGATCTAGATTCTCTATTAACAATAACGACACAGTTCAGCACAGATATTAACATGACTTTTGGCCTAGATAAATGTCGAACACTACACATACACAAAGGTAAGGTGACCACAACCAATCCTGAAACAGTAGAACATAATACTTTTGCAGAAATGGAACCCTCAGACACATATAAATATCTTGGCATTTATCAGTCCAACATAATCAATCACACCCAAATCAAAAAGAATCTAAATACCGAATACATACGAAGACTAAACCTTATCTGTAAAAAACAGTTAGATGCTAAAAATCTATTTAAAGCCATAAATACATTTGCAATACCGGTTCTAACTTATTCTTTTGGAGTAATAAAATGGACAAAAACTGACATTAACAAACTTGAAATTAAAACTCGTACAACCCTTACCAAATACAATTACTTACACCCAAAATCAGCTATTGAAAGAACATCAATAAAAAGACAAAATGGAGGTAGGGGTCTTATAGATCTAAAACTGTTGTGGGAGAAACAAGTGCTCTGTCTGAGAAATTTTTTCTATGAAAAATCAAATACAAGCGAAATTCATGGTGGAATAGTTGCAATAGATGATAAATATACACCATTAAATTTATCAAACATAGACATACAATTTAATACACAACAAGTTCATGAACACCAAAAATTAAATAGATGGCGGGCCAAAGAACTACACGGTAGACACATCCACGACCTAGAGCAGGACCATGTAGACACAGAAGCTTCTAACAAATGGCTTAAAATAGGTTATCTATTCCCTGAAACTGAGGGATTTATGATTGCAATACAGGACCAAGTTATAAATACAAAAAATTATAGAAAGCACATCATAAAAGACCCAAATGCACAAAACGATAAATGTAGGAAATGCCATCGTCACCCCGAAACTATACAACACATCACAAGCGCTTGCCCAACTCTTACTCAAACCGATTACACACACAGACATAACCAGGTTGCCCATATTATCCACCAAAAACTGGCAATAAAACACAAACTCGTAGACAGTACAATCAAACCTTACTATCAATACGTTCCCAAACCAGTCCTGGAGAGCTCCACTCACAAGATGTTTGATAGAGCCATATTAACAGATAAAACTATACATAATAATAGACCAGACATTACGTTAACAGACAAAATTGAAAAAACCGTTTACCTAATTGATATAGCAATCCCCAATACACATAATTTGCAAAAAACTATAACCGAGAAAATACATAAATATACAGAACTAAAAGAAGAAATAATTAGGATCTGGAAGATGGAAAAAGTATACATTGTGCCATTGGTGCTCTCTAGCACAGGAGTAATACCCAAATACCTCCACCATGGTATCAAATTGCTAGACCTATCTAAAAACATTTTTATAACAATGCAAAAAGCTGCAATTCTAAATACTTGTCGTATCGTACTGAAATTTTTGCAAGAAGAAATATGTAATGAATCAACTTCTCAAAATGAACAACACTTGGTTTAGGCCCGTGGTGTTTCATTTACTACCGAAATTCATAAAATTTCGAGAAAAAAAATAC
This sequence comes from Agriopis marginaria, assembly GCA_932305915.1. Classification (NCBI taxonomy): domain Eukaryota; kingdom Metazoa; phylum Arthropoda; class Insecta; order Lepidoptera; family Geometridae; genus Agriopis; species Agriopis marginaria. The sequence continues at coordinate 10,363,499 of OW029915.1, forward strand.
ATTTGAAAATAATAATAATAATATATCACTTTATTATACACCGAAATAAAAATACAAAAGTCACTTAAAAAAATATCAAGTTCGTGTATATTATATATGTAAGCAAATTGTATTATAATTGTACCTTTAAAAAATTTTGACAACGTACCTATTATGGTTAATGTTATCAACACCGTTGTTATCTCAAACCTAATTTAAGTTCACCCCTGCGGGGAAGACAGTCATGCCCAGAGTTGGGAACTGTGACCTCACGACACAGGTTATCCTAGTGTGGGGAACAGTGTTCCATTATGGTACATAGGTAATTGTCTATTCTAACCTCTCTTCTTACAACATTTGTACCCATATACCTACCTAATTAAGATCTTTATGTACCTATAGCCCTTTAATGAATAATAAACGTTTTTGTATTTTGTATTGTATTGTATTGTATTTAATAACCTACTATAACATTTAACTGTAACATATAAAAATCAAACCACAGAAAAGTTTTTTTTTTTAAATTAGATCGGCTGTCCAGGCATTTTTGTAAGAAATTTGTTGTAGCTAGTTGCACCCGTTTAAACGAAACGTCAGTCATTCGAAATTAGTTAGCAACAGTGATGCGGACAAAGAACTTTGAAACTTAACCCAAAAAGGTAAGGTCCAAGTTCTTTGGATGTGGAGTTCGACGCGTTGATCTCAAGGTTCATTCACTCATAATGCCTGGCGACAGATTTTTCTTCTCATTTCCGTTCTATTTATATACTTCTCTTTTCTGTGATTCGAACATAAATGACGACCGGCAGGATTGGAACCTGACCCATTCGGGTTTACGCGGCTTGTAAAAGTTCTAGCTGAGTAGTTACTTGCGGGCAGCAAGAATAATAGATGGCGTCACCATCGGTTAGATTGGTTGGAAAGAATTTGGGAGCTGACTGGAAAGAAGCAACCTTAGCTTAGAGCGCTCGGCGCGTAAATTCGCATGACGAAGGTTCGAATCCAGGTGGTCTTATTTTTTATAGTATACCAATAAAAAAAATCTCTAATCATTTATGTCAATCATCAATCAACATTATGTTATAGTTTTTTTGTATTTTTGGTGGTACGGGCTTTCAGTGCGCGAGCCCGACTTGCACTTGGCTGGCTTATTTTAATTGGGCTTACCTATGACACTCGATATAGTACAAGAATTTTAACAATACTACTCACGACAAAGTCGGTTCAGACGTCCATACATACATGAACCCTTAAACATAACACGCTTTGTTTTGGCAGTCGTGTAAAAATAAAATTATTAGTAAATAAATAAACCGTTTTTAATACAAGCTTTTATGCATTCGCCATATTGAATTTAATGAGACGTCACTTAGATAACCATGCATTGTCATCCAAACTAAACGTGTATGCAATGCTTCAGCTCAATTGGTTGGGAATAACTGTTTTAAAAATCAGTTGCAAGATTTGACCAATAACAAGGGCACTGGGCAGCGTCTTAAAGTGATATATACGTATGTAGTAAATATGAATCTCGCTACCTATGCGGAGAGAGATGAAGAATTATGAGCTTGAGTTTGGATGGAGACGTAGATAACAGCCAAAGAAGGTACACTAATACGGATAGACTGCGCCAGTTCAGGATAAGCGTATATAGCATTTAAATGACCATAAAATGTTATATGAGACAAGAAACGGGACGCCGATTACTTTTTATTACTTATAACTTGTTTACTTGTATCAATCCGCGGCATTTATTTTCTGGATGATAGTCTATTGCGATACAAATGGGACACTATCTGCGTTACAAAATTTGCGTTGGATCCATCGAGTTTTCTATTCCAATGGAAGCTAAACTGATGATGTGTCAGTTGCAACTAAAGACTATTATGCTCCCAGCTGGGACGCGATCGTTTCGCCGACTAATGCATTGTTACGCGGATATCAAACATACTATACGTATATTTGCAGATTGTTCAGTAATTGTCCTTTAATGACCGTATTGTACCCTCAATTTCTTTTTAATAAAGGAACTAGGTCAACGCGAAAAATTAAAATTGTGCGTGGCATTTGATTTGGCGTCCTTTCTATATACCTACTTATTGCTTTGTGACCAAAAAATATAATAAGCACTAGCTGTTTTATTTTTAATTTCATGTTTTACGTATTATTGTATAAAGTATTTATATGTATATTCTTTCGGATTGAGCTACCTCCACACCAAATTTCTTGCAATTCTGTTTAGCTGTTCCATATTTGAGTGCGGACACACTTTCTTACAAACATTTACATTGAAAATATTATTTTAGTTTCATCATCATCATAATCAGCCCTTTAACAGTCTACTGCTGGACTTTTAGCCTACCCCCGAAAGGGTGATTGGGCCATATCCACCACGCTGGCCCAGTGCGGATTGGTGGATTATTTATATTATTTGAGTTTGCTTCATACGAAAGTGTGTTTTTTATTATATTGTAAAATAGGCTAGCATATTGTATAATATTGTAAAACAGGTATTTTATTTCTAAAACTGCATTATTTTAAGTATGTTTAGAAACTTTTTTAAAAGTTATGTTTGTGTTTGGGAGTTCATTAATCACGTGATGATTGATGTTTTTTTAGCATTTTTAACCCCCCCCCCTTGGTGATACGTAGTGAGGTTTAAGACCAACCCCCCCCCCCCCCCCACCCAAAATCACGTGTGGTTTTTAACACTAAAAATAATCTTAATTTGTTAAATATCTTTAAATCCTTTAAATCCAGGTATAAAGTATAATATAGTTTTATTCTGATTAAGGCCCATGACAAAAATGTTGCAGGTTGTTTTTGATTGGCAAAGTAACGCTACGCGCCGCTTTTCGGTTTAGAAATCGCACGTTTGACGAAAAAATAAATACACGTGATATCGTACTACACCCCCCTCCCCCCTTGTGATATATCGTGATTTTTGCCCCCCCTTTCAAGCCTCACGTGATTAATGGACGGTCCCCTTGTAGTAAATGTTTTGTAAATTAGGTTTTGAATGTGACATTGCTAATAATTACAATATTTACATCTGAATATACAGTCCATATTATATAGTGTGACATTAGGTATGAGTTCCAAAACTGCTTTACATGCTACAGTATATTTCTCTATGATGCTACAAAGGAATCAAAGTGCAAAACAGTTTTGCACTACGTCAGCCGGTCATCTTTCACGCCAACGCCTGACAGCAGATGTCAGCAAAACCACCATGTTTGTAGTCTTTCTAAGCGTTTCCCTTACTCATTGCGCCTCATTACATATTCCACGCGTTGAACAACAAAACAAGAGTGACGAAATTAAATTTATTTCTCTCTCGCCTCGAATTTATATATGACTTTCCGTTTGACTCTTGTTAAGTTCTCGTTTATGTTATCCTGCGATATCATAGACGGTATAGAATTCTCATTATGCGTAAAGTTTGGCAGTAATCATATATTTTGTTTCAGGGAACTTGCTCGTGATACTCGTGGTTACGTTGTCGAGGAGGCTCCGCTCTATTACCAACTTCTTTTTGGCGAACCTCGCGGTGGCAGATTTATGTGTTGGAGTGTTTTGTGTCTTTCAAAACTTGACTATATATCTTATACCGAGGTGAGTAAAACCGTGTTATACTAGTGGAAATCAGCAATTGGATTTATTTTATTTTTTACCGTCGTTAATATGGTTGGCAGACTAGGCGTTTGACCACAGCTCACTTGATGATAAGATGCTAAATACGCCTAGTGTGAAATGGGTCAAACCCGAAACACGCAGAGGTGCTTGGCGACAGATTTTCACCGTTCAGGTTATAGCTAGCCAGCCAAGCGTTAGAAAGTCCTAATTAGGCATTAGGAGGTCCTAGCACCTCAGATCAGACAAACATAATATGGTATATGGGAGATATGATAGAGTGGCGTGCCAGGTGCGAACGCAGCAGGAATATCAGCCATGATACCTTTAGTCGAATTCACACTGACTGCAGACGATTTTGTCCCTTTTTTGCATGTCGACTATAGTTAATTGGTGTCATTACAAGTTCATTGTGCGTTAAAATGAGCAAATGTACCGTACTTACAATTTTTGCGTTAAGTGGTTTAGCGGTATATTGAAAAAAGTGGGTGAAACACGGAGTTATTTGAACACGAAGAATAATTGTACTAAGGAATATCTCCCTTTTTATTATGGAAACTGACGTGGTTTTCACACATTTTGTTTGTATTAAACTGGAATTACTCACGTATGATTAAGCCGGTTATTCCAACTATAGTTCCAACAGCATTCGGTGATCTTTTTCAAGGTTAGTGCACGCGCGTGACTCGTCTCTAAATGCTCTGTACCAAAACTGCACTTACACTTTTTTACCACGCGTCACGCACTCGAAGAAACTAGTTTCTGATCGAGGGTGGGGGTGGGGGCAGTAGTTCTTCCTCACTAGAATGTCAGTGTGTCAGGAATACTCCAGCACACGGAGCTCACCACTGCAAAAGACAGCCGAATGCGGTTGTAACTATCGGAATATCCTGCTTCATCATAAGTGAGTAATGCCCGTGTACTATAAACAAACAAATATCTCCCTTGTTTGTCTGATCTGAGCCTTCCACCATGCCATGATTTCTTATCGATTTTTTTCTTCATCGACAGATCAATCTCATTTTTGTTTATAGATTATTTTAGTAATAAATTAATTCAATGTTGTGAAACAGTATGAAATACGAAACTCTCACAGGGGTGATTACTTCGTTTATTTAGCAATTAATGTAATGTACAGAATGGCTGACTGGCTGGCCAGCCAGCCATATCTACTTCAGGGCTTGACTGGGATTGGCTAGTATTTTTTTCAGTTTGTTTAAATCATTCAGCTTATATAGGATCATTGGTTTAAATCAAATACATTCGTAAAAGAAAGTAATGTTTGTATTGAAGTATTATTCAACGCTTTAGGAATATTTATTTTTATTGTCTTTAACATTTAAGGTAGGTAATTTGTGTTCAGCTCAACGTGATTATCATGCGTCTTGTTCTCCTTCAAAAGCTTTCCCATCATTTATGTATCACCTTTAGGCTATAAATCCTTTACGTCGGACTACATCCGACACGCGTGTCGTAGCTTTACACCGTCGGGGGTTTATCTCGATTGACCCAAAACCTAATAGCATCGTATCTATGTGTCTTAACACGATTCAATACGTTGGCAAACAAAGAGTAATGCGGTGCTTGTACGCTTGTTTAATTAATCCGCAAACAGCTCGTTGCTCACATCGATTAGGCTTACGATTTTTCCATCAATCACAAATTTCACGCCTCGTTCGTAATTTGTAGAAGTAAATGCCCATGGAATATTTATCAGTTTTATTTTTGTTCGTTCATTCGTCCTCAGGAAAGTTGGGAAAGTTTACGAGTGACCGAGCCCTCGTAAAACTGACACCACCGGGACTTTGATATTATGTGAATTATAATTTCACACTCTATAAAGTAGTATTTGCGCAACATTGCGCGTAAAGTATAGCTATATAATATTATGTTGGGTCCTTGTTTAGAGAGCTTATTCTTAACAATAAACTCACTGAGACACGCGTAGTTAACAAAAGCTTAAATTAAACAAATGACTTGAATAAGGGTAAGTCAACATTTAAGGCAAAATGAGTTCCAAAATGTTTTCCTGTGAGTTGGAAATACTGATACAATGTGTCCCGGATTTCAATTACAATAAAATATTATATTGCTACTCAGATCTTGATAGAAGTATTCGAAACTTCAGGAATTAAAATAGTGTCGATTCATTCACTGTTTATTTTTTCCGCGGCCACCTGTTATACAATCTGTCGAAATACTAAAACATTATTGTCGAAGATTGTTGACTGAGAATCATTAATTGTATAGTGAAATATTGCGCTCCTTACCAATAAAACGTGACGGGGCCAAGGGGGAATTCAAGCGCGCTATGATCGATTGCTCCTGGGTTGGATCCGTTAGGTGTACGCAATACATCTGCAAGTTTTTTGGATCGTATTTGTAATATAGCAAATAGATGTCAAAATCGTGATTTGCACAAGCAAATCACGATTTCCACATCAATTTGCCATTGTAAGTGATATAGGATATACAGTGTAAATTCTATCTAGCGAAACTCGATTTAACGATAAAGTCGATTTAACGATAAACCTACAACGTCGAATTTACCTTGTTGTCCATACACAATGATACAGTGCTATTTAGCATCACACCACCCACTAAATAACGACAACAATACGTAATTATTAAGCAATAAACAGTACTTTCTAACACCTCGTATTTAGTTCGACTGTTGGCATCATACGTAGAACCAAAATAACAGACTATACGCAATAAGCTTTGTGATAGTATATATGTATATTTTTATTTATTTATTATCTTATTGTAAAACATACATATTATTATTACACAACTCTGCCAAACTGCATAGCAGTTTGTAGGCAGACTTATTATTAATAAAAACTTATTAATGTTTGTTGTTTGTAAATTTTATACTTTACTTACAAATAAAGTAAGTACATATAATATAATACATATTATAATAGTGAAATAATATAAATTTTTCTTATCTCCAAATCTCAATAACGCCATAAAATGCGCAGTCCCTTACGTGTCGCTATATATAGTTTAAACTGTAGTATTTTCTATTCCAAACACGGTAGATTCACACTCGTTTCACATATCCTCAATTTTTCTTTGTAAGGTACAGAAAGTATATAATAGGTTGAAAAGAACTATTGTTACCCACGTTTTTTATGCCATATTATGGTAGCAAACAAGCTAACAGGCTGCCTGATGGTAAGCGATAACTGTTCAACAGGTATCCAGGGTATATAGATATATTACCCAACTAATAAGAGCTAACATTTCTTGCATGTAATATTATGCATGTAGGTATGAATGTATTTTTATCTGTTATTCTGTAGCGTAAACTGCTTTACAGATTTTAAAGTGCAAGGTGTCGTTAGATTCCTCTTTGTGTCTTAAATGTCATAGGTTACACTTTGCAGTCAGGTTTTCTTTTGTCTTGAAAATATTAATTGTTACATTTATCAATACTTTTGAAAAAAAAAAACACTTGTAAATTTATGGTCTGCACGTAGTTTTGAGTTGTGTTCTCGTAGCAACGGCTACGAACGTAGCAGTGGCATAGCATGTGCACGTGACCATATTTAAATGATTAAGTACTGCTCTCTATTTCGTACATTATGCAGAAACAAATATAGAATTGTTCATGTTTATAGAATGTAAGCAAAATAGGTACGTAATTACACTTCTCACTAAAATTGATAATTCGACATTTATTCTAAACTAAAACAAAAACTTAAAATTATCTAAAACAGAACGGCAGGACACAGGAAAGGGGTAGATGGAAGAAGATGGGCGAGGCCTCCAAGAGATAAAAAGGTTGGCAAACCTTAAACAAATTTGTAAATAATCTATTAATAAAAGAAAGTCGTGTTAGTTACACTATTTATAACTCAAGAACGGCTGAACCGATTTAGCTGAAAATTGGTGCAGAGGTAGCTTAGAACCAGGAGACGGACATAGGCTACTTTTATCAGCATCATCACCATTTTTTATCACTACGCGGGTGAAACCGCGTGGTGCAGCTAGTGTGTAATAATAATAATAAATAATGCCGTATCTCATACCATAGCATAGACTATAGCTCAACACCATTAAGAATTCATCACAATAGACCAGTTTTATTAAATTTTAAATCCTATCCTGTACAATAGTTACATAGTTCCCATGCACACACAGCTTATAATTGTATATTATACTCAACAGGGCCTTTTGGTGTTGGCTTTGGTACCCATGCCTCTCAAATGTTCCGGGCTTGACCCGAAAACCCTATGAATTTAACAAATAAATAAAAATACACAGGCAAATGTTTATCCCGAAATTTACGGATTCTATATTATGGTAGCAGGTGAATCCGCGTGGTACAGTTATTGTATAAAAACGGTATTCAGTAGGCTTTAGTAAATTTAATATTGTCGATATCTAAGTGGAAATATTGAATTACTGATTTGAAGTGAAATTAAATAAACGAATCAATCATCGATATTCCATTGACTCCTCTGTCTACCCACTTCAGTTAATTTAGCAATGTTTTTTTTGGGTTGTCACCTCAGACCGGACACATAAGGGAGATATGCTTTAAGGTGGTTCGTTATACATATGGCGGGAAATTTAAATTTTAAACAGTTTTTTGGTCCTAGTAGCCAGGCCAGGTAATTATTTTTAAATAACACAGTGTTTCCGGAAAATATTGGCTGTTCTTTACATTATAATGTACAATTATTTAACAGTAACGCACCATATTACTTACATTTGTGAATAACCCGTTTGAAACAGCAAAAAATTGTTTATTCACAAATGTAAGTAATAATGGGCATTAGAGATAAATAGCTTTACATGATTTTGTAAAGAATAATAATCAATCAGCGCAAACATCATGGTTGTTTACAATAATTACCCGGCCTAGCTACAAGGACAAGAAAACTGTTTGAAATTTGAATTTCCCGCCATTTGTGCAACGAACCACCTTAAGTACAAATATCGTTCATATTCGAAAGTCTCCGTGTTTCATCCACTTTTTTCACTACCTGTTTTACCACCACTAAACTGCTTAACGCAAAAACTGAAAGTACATTTGAGAATCTTCCTCCTTTTTGAAATCGTTTAAAAACTGTAAGCACGGCACACTTGCAAATTTTTCACACACAATAAGAAACTTACAGCGGCAACAATGAACTGAATAATAGTCCCCATGTAAAAAAGGCGGCAAGGTCGTCTGCAGGGTGGGTTCGACTAAAGGCATCAAACTGATTTAGGCCTAATGCGTTCGCGTCTTACCATATCTCCCTTTTTTGTTTGATCTGATTTGCACTTTCTATAGAGCAGTTCGGCTGCAATACATTGCGATAAACTTGAATCTAGTATTATTTATTGCGATAGTTAAGTTTTTTTTTAAACTGAATCAATGTTTTACCGACTTCAGGTTCTAATTTCGATCCATACTTATTTTTTATGTACATAAGAGATTACTCCGCTATTTGTGAACCAATTTACGTGGTCTTCTTTTATTATGTAGAGGAAGCTATCGTAGCGATCCCACAAAAATGTAATTGACTTTGACTTAGTAGTTTTTTTTTAAAATCCAGATCCATTATTGCGAGTACTTGTTCGAGTGCTTACTAATTTGGAAGTTTTTTACACTGATAATTATTATTTTCATTTCAGCTGGGTGTTTGGTGATTTCCTATGCAAGATGTACCAGTTCGTGCACTCCCTAAGTTACACGGCGTCTATATTCATACTGGTTGTGATCTGTACGGAACGATACTTTGCGATAATTCATCCCATCACTTGCAAACAGATCCTCACTTCAACGAGACTCAGGGTATGTTCACTTTTTTATAACTTTAGACAGCTCCCCACTAAGACTTATACTATGGGGAACAACCCTAAAATCGTGATAAAAATATCAGCGTTTCGATACAATTTGTCGAGTGTCAATCGGTTTCAAAGTCAAAGACCGATTTCTATGGACCAGCTGATATTTTTTTCGCGATTTCAGAGTTGCTCCCATAGTAAAATTTGTTCATTATTATAGCTACTATGGACCCCTTTCGGTTTAGTACACCCTTTTTGCGTCACCCAGTAGAACCATTACATTTGCATGGAACAAATACAAAGCCAAGGACAATTAACACCAAGACACAGAATTGATATTTAAATTCATCTTTTAAACATGTGTCGTTGCTGGGAATCAAACCCAGGGCTTTCTGCTCATGGGACGGACATGCTACCACTATACCGGTCATTTAGGTACGCTTACCTGCAAAATTAGTCTTGTAAAGTGGCGTGTAGACTAATAAAATGCCTCTCTTTTCATTCCAATGCTTGCACACGAATGTGCTCGAGTTCGCTGGGTCTGCGAGATAATTAAATGTGGCAAAATAGGTACTTCCATAATTGACCACGTAACAAAATAGGCATTTGCCAGGCTAGCACCTAGTTTTAATTAAAAAAAATGGTTAAGGTTGGAGACTGGCATTTTTTGGCATAAGCCAAATGGGTTGGATGGATATTCATACCTTTAATTCGTTCTTATAAACCATAAGACATTAGTTACCCTGACATTATTTTTTAAAAGATAACAACATCTACATGTTGTAATGTTATTTTAATTTATTTAGTAATTTTTGCGACGACGAACTGCATTAATTTATTGTTAGCAGTGGTCTCATGGAATTGATGTAACATCTTGAAAATAAATGTCTATAAACCTACATTGGCGTAATTGTAGTGCCGGAATAAATCCATCGTATTTATTTCGTCGCACAACGAGCTGTGGAGAGGGCTATGTATGCTCAGGGTTTCTCTACGAGATCGATTCAGACATGAGGAAATCTGTAGACAAACGAAAGTTACCGACATAGCCCACCGGAATAGCAAGTTGAAGAGGCAGTGGGCGGGGCACATAACACGCAGAACTGATGCCTGATGGGTTTATTATGGCTGGATTAACACCCAGACATAGAACAAACACAAATGTTTATCACACAAATGTTTGTCCTAGATGGGAATCGAACCCACGCCCCCAAGCACAGAAGATAGGTTCCCTACCAACTGAGCCACCGGGGCAGTCATATAGGCACCGGTATAACTTGTGATGTACTTGTTATATCCATGTAAAAGCGTAAACAAACATCATACTACCTATTGTATTGAAGACCGTATTTGCTTTCACTGTCGGTATTTGTATTATATAGATATAGGTAGTTTCACGATTAGTTACAATTCGCTTGCTTTCGTGGAATGTCGAAATTACTGGTATTATCACAGACAAATCATTCCTATTGGTGTTACAATTACCTTTGACGACAGTGCTACCTATCGTTAAAATAGATACCTATTGGGGTAGCAAAGTCTGGGTACTGCGCAATAGGTAGGTATCTAATGTGAAAAAATGTAATGCGACACAGGACTGATGTTTACCACACTATTATCTTATGACACCGTAGTTTTTGTATCGGAGGTTAATAAAGAACAATAAAAATGGAAAATTTAATGAAGATGGCCAAGAAAACACGGTAAAAAACGAAATCCTACGGCTAATTCGGAAAACAGCTCATGGCTCTGACCTCTGACTTCTCAACAGATTTTGATCAAACATAAAGCCTGTTTTCAAAAAAAGCTGCAGGATTCAACCATTTTGACAAGAAAGGTAACATGCACACCAAAGAGTAGTATAATAACACAAGCACACACTCTAAACGCATAGACAATATAGATGTCATAGATGGATTGCCGAATCATTTGTTTTACATAACCACTAGGTATTTTATAAAACAGCTCCGTTACATAAAACTGCTGAATAGCATTCAGCTGGATTGCCATTGCGCTACATTTAACAAAACTACCATCCTAGTTTAGACGTAATGCAGAATGGCTTATCAGTAGTTACAGTAAGCATTTGTTGTAGGCTCTACACCAAACGCTTGTACTATGGGTCACCCAATCATCATCATCATCATCAGCCAGAAGACATCCACTGCTGATAATAGGCCTTCCTTTTTAACCTCCACACTGAACGACAGCCTGCCTTTTGCATCCACTGGATGCCCGCGTCTCTCACAATGTCGTCGGTCCATCTAGTCGCCTAATAAAAACAATAAATAAATTTTCAGTAATTTTCACTCATACCTACTACTAGTTTTCTTTTTTAATATAATCTTGGCAAACAACTTTCTGTTTCGGACACCATTATTGTTGTTATGACACACAGAGCCAAGAGTGACATAATTTAGAACTAAAATCTACAATCTGACGTTTCATTTCTCGAGTTTTACATAACCTCTAATTGTTGACTTGCTGCATTGATAAATGCAGAACGTTTATGCTAGTCTGCGTATTAAAGTTCAGTAATTATGAAAAACTGCTAAACGTCGTTCAGTTGTTTTCAGTTGTTTTACATAACAGCTAGCTGTTTTACAAAAGGTATTAAAGGTATTAAAGGCTGTTTTATTAAAGGTAAATTAGGTATAGTTAATGGACTAAAAAACGAGTGTGCTGTTGGTCATGATGGAATCTCAACCAAGATAATAAAACAGTCTGCGCCAACACTAGTACCTTTGATCACACACATTTGCAACCAAAGTTTGTCATCTGGTAAATTTCCGCAAGTGTTTAAAACGTCTATAATCACTCCTCTTCATAAGGGTGGGAATAGGGACAGCGTCAATAATTATAGACCAATTTCTATTTTAACAGCACTTTCAAAGGTTCTGGAAAAGGTTATAAACAAGCGCTTAATATCTTATTTAGAAACATATGACATACTATCAACATGTCAGTTTGGCTTCAGAAAAGGTAAATCTACTGAAAATGCCATAACTGGACTAATTAATTATACTGTGGAAAATTTAGATAAAAAAAAGAAAGTAATTGGTATATTTTTGGATCTGGCCAAAGCTTTTGACACTGTTTCTATTCCTATTCTTTTGAAAAAGTTGGAATGTATGGGTATTCGAGACAATGCTCAGAAATTAATGCAAGACTACTTGACGGGAAGAACTCAGAGAACTAAAGTTGGTTCTGAGATGAGTAGTGATGCTTCTGTGATGTACGGAGTACCACAAGGTAGTGTACTGGGGCCTACTCTATTTCTTACCTACGTGAATGATCTGTGTAACTTAATGTTAAGCCACGGAAAAATATTCTCTTACGCCGACGACACCGCTTTAATATTTGTTGGAAACAGCTGGAGTGAAGCCCGGGCCCATGCTGAACAAGGGTTACAGAAAGTTATTGAATGGCTAAAAGATAACCTGCTTACCTTGAATGTTGATAAGACTATGTACATTACGTTTACGTACCCACATAGTAAAAAGTCTAATATTGAAATAAAAGCCCACGCCAATTGCTCTGCAAACGGTAACTGCAGCTGCACCAAATTACAGCAAACTCAAACGATAAAATATCTAGGTCTCACAATTGATAGTACGTTAAGCTGGAAACCTCACATAGACATACTAAGCAAACGTGTACGTAAACTTATATTTGTCTTCAAAAACTTGCGGGATGTGGCCGATCATGAACTTCTCTTTAAAATTTACAATGCTTTATGTAGATCTATAATATCGTACTGCATCACAGTCTGGGGCGGAGCATGCGCAACTCATATGCTGGCTCTTGAGGTAGCGCAGCGAGCTGTGCTTAAAGTGTCTCTGAGTAAACATTTTCTCTACCCTATCTGCCAGCTATATAAAGACTGTCGAGTCCTAACGGTACGGCAACTTTATATATACAATTTAACGTTGGCGCAACATAGAAGTATATATATGTATAGCTCTAACTCTAATACTCACAAAAGACGCAAGGATAGAGTGCTGCGTGAACTTAAATGCAGAGCCCGATCCGCTCAAAAACACAAAATATTTCTAGGTTCTTATATTTACAACAAAATTAATAAATATATAATTGATTTCGTCATGATGAATTGCTCTGAAGCAAAAAAATCCTTATTTAATTGGATATCTAAATTAAACTACTTGGAGACTGAAGAGTTGCTTAAAATTCAAGGATAACAGTTTGTTCCAACCACCCTCCCTTCTATTACACACACATAGGCATTTCTACGTTCCCTCGTTTTATGACGCTATACGATGATGCCTGAAATACACCCCCCCCCACGCACACACACACACACACACACACACACACACACACACACGCCAACACATACACTCACTCACTCACACACACACACACACACACACCAACACATACAAATTTTATTCCTACTACTAACATTACAATAGTTAATCTTTGTTTATTTTTACTGCGCTAAATTGTTATCTGAAGGTATACAGATACCTACAACACAAGCTTTGCTTAGTGTAGGTTCTGTGGACCAACCTACATGTTATCTTAAGCCTAATATTGTGAACATACCTAGGTAATAGTATAATTTAAATAATAAGTAACTAGCTTAGTATTTTTGAGTATTAAATTTAGTGGCTTTTGTATCAATGAAATAAAGAAATTTTAATTTGAATTTGAATTGAACAGCTCCGTTATGTAAAAAAATAATGGTGCTGTTTTGTAAAACAGCTAGCTGTTATGTAAAAGAGCTAATTAAGCAATCCAGCTGCAACATAGTCATACCTTCTCCGTTTCTTCGTGGGTAAAAGTACAATAATTATAATAATCAAATAAATTCAATATTTAAGCCGTCTGTGATAATGGACCACTTTCAGACTAAAAGTAGATACCATTATGTAGATCCCAATTGAACCATTCGTCATTTCCACTCCACATAATAGATTATTATCTAAAAGCCACTCGTGTACACGGCGTTTCTCCCCGCTAAGAAAAAATCAATCTTTCTCCAGCTGTAGGTATTTCTACTGAACAATAAGACCTATTAAATGAATAAATATGGCACTGTTGTTTTGTTGTTGTTATTTTTTTATAAATATGGTGTTTCTGCAACCAATCTTTCTTATCTCAGTTCTCATTATGGCATTCCATCAGGAGGGATTGCTCGAAAGGCCTTTATATTTTTAAGATTAGAATAAATATCGCCCCTCCCAATGACGTCCATTTTCATTTAACGTTGGTTTTTTACCGTTTTTGGTAGAAGCGTAAATAATGAGAGGACGTCATGAATTTGACCGTTTTACGCAAGCAATGGCTCGGACATTATTACTAGCATTACAGGAGCATTCAATTCATGAGGTCAAAGGTACGAAATTGTATCCATGTTTCAAACGAAATACATTTCCTTGTCTGAATTCGATGAATGAAAATAAATTCAGTAAATAAGAATGACCTGTCGGTTTTCATTCAATCAATTTTAAGCTACAATCAATGAGAAACATAAATCTCAGAATAAATAAACAGCGTGATTCTGCTAAATCATTCAATAACGTAGGAAAACTTGGAGTATAAATTAATTCAGGAACTCACCATCTGTTCGCGTTAGAATAACATTTATTTACGTTACCTACTTGTAAATTTTACTCACAGATGGTGATTCTCGGCGTATGGATTACGAGTGCGGCGTACAGTGCGCCGAAATTCATTTGGGTGGAAACGATCACGAACGACCTTGGAGACGGGCACATGGAGACAATCTGCATACCTCATCGCAGGAAATACAACTCGGAACTGTTCGACATGGTCAACTTCGGCCTCTTGTACGTGACTCCGCTGTGCGTTATGACTGTGAGTATAATACAAATAAAATAAAACTCTATACATACATCCAATCTTCCGATAACTGATGGGGAAGAAAGGTTCTGGAGTGGAGACCACGAACCGGAAGATGCAGTGTAGGTAGGCCTCTCACTAGATGGACCGACGACATTGTGAGAGTCGCGGGCATCCAGGCCTATGTTCAACAGGGGGCGTCTTCTGATGATGATGATGATGACATCCAATCCTGGCCACATTATTATGCTCCTTGGTCTGCTTCAGGCCGCGCCCGTGATCCACCCCGCGTTACCGCAATTATTTCCTAGGCAGGGACACACTGTCTCTCTACAGCTCTACTCGGGCTATTTATCGCCATGCTCTGCATTTGGTTTTCGTCTTTCGTCTCCCTCTCATATTGCCGATCCTAGGACTCGCGCGGAAAAAACCGACAACTTAGGGAGCGGTGAGAATAGTGTGGAGCATGAAGAGCGGCAGGGGAGACGAATAACGCAGGCATACTGTCTCTGCCTACTTTCCTCACTTCTTCTCTCACAGTCGTCGAGTATGTGGCTGCAGGATAAGGTGCAAAACACAGTCATAAGAAGGACGGTGTGTGGACGTAGGAGCTCTCCTTCAATTTAAACTTTGGTGTCCTGTTTAACCCCCGACGCAAATAGAGGGGGGTGTTACAAGTTTTACGTGTATATCTGTGTATCTGTCTGACTGTGGTATCGAGCTTCCTTGATTTCGTTTTTCTGTTTGTTTAAAAGGTGACGTGATAGCTATGATTATATTCAGCCGTTTGAAGATCGCCGTTGATGCCGTTGATCGCCGATCGAAGATGAGCCGTTTGATAGCTATTTTATCGTTTTTTTTCTTCAATTTATACTTGTAATACGATACTTACAAACAACGCATCGAGCGATGACAGATTAAGTGGGACATGCGCGCGACCTTTTATGTTTAGTAAGGATCTTAAAGTTTAAAATAACTTTAAAAGAAAACGCTCGCGTCTGCACTCCGATGTGAGTGTGTTTTGAGCCTAACTGACGCGTGCCTTTATGAGATAATGCTCGTAAGGTATGTTTTATACCGCACCGCACCCTCTCATAACCCCACGGAAAGTCGAGGAGATGGCCTCTAAACCTCAATATCATGGGGATGTATGTTTATTGGGATCGCGGTATTTTTGTGACTCTTACAGGATTGGCTGTTATATATTATTATCCGCGACTGACATTCGATTGCTAATAGAAGCCGTTTGGCTTCTATCAGCTAGTTTTATGAAAATCAGGGTAGGAAAGGATACTGATTTTATGAACTTTTTAACCGACGAAAAAAAGAGGTTATCTAAATATATATCATCATCATCATTATTTCAGCCATAGGACATCCACTGCTGGACATAGGCCTCCCCCATCGAAAAAGATAAAAATTAATAAATAAATATACCTATACATAATATATATATTTTATTATGCCCGTCTACTTATGAATAATACTATTGTCTATTGATATTGATACAGAAATGTTTAGTTCCAGTACAGTTTTTAATTATTAGTCTATAGTGTTATAGTTATGTCACACCAAGGACGTTATAATTATATGTACTTACCCTGTCCCACACAGACACACGCGCTCGCTCACACACAAGCACTCAACGCCCCTATTTGTCTTGTGTTAGGTTAAACCATAATATTATATTGAAATATCATTCTTATTACACAACGTTGTGTTTTTAAAAAAATATAAATTTGAGTCAATAGCTCAACAATCAAATTATCTGATTCGTGCCTACGCATTTAGTTAGCCTAATCCGCATGTAAATGTAATAACAGTTGCTAGAAAAAATGTGTGGGTGTGCTGAAATATAAAATTACCTAACCATTTAATATTTGTCCTGTGCTTACCAAGTAATTTATCTCACTGTAGGTGTATAACTACGAGGGTATACTTACGTACTTAATAACAGTTTTAAAATTTGCACTATAACACACAGATATTTAGTACTTGCTATACTCAGTAAGGATGTCGAAATAATAATAAAGCTTTATATACCTACCTGTATTTAGAGATTTATTTCTGAATATTTTATTTTAACAAAAATCTTTTTGTAATTTTTAGGGTTCCGTACCCAAAGGGTAAAAACGGGACCCTATTACTAAGCCTACGATGTCTGTCTGTCGCTTTCGAACCATAATAGATAGCCAGTTAAAATTTTCGCAGAAAATATTGTTACGGCAGATTAAGTAACAAATAATAAAATATCAAAAAGTAATATAACCAGCCAAGTGCGAGTCGGGCTCGCGCACTGAGGGTTCCATAACTTGTTAGCTACTAAAGTACAAAATTGCATTAGCTCGAATGTAAAAACGGTAATACGTACATTACGTACAAACTTCAAACTTCATGGTTATAGTATACACTCTAAAGTATAACAACAAATAATAAATAATGGCCAAGTGGGAGGCGGTGTCAAATTTCTATTCACCGCCGGTTCTCGTACGATCACCGAAGTTAAGCAACGTCGGGCGCGGCCGGTACTTGGATGGGTGGCCGCCTGGGCGTTGATGAGATGTTGTCTTTTTGCACATTTGGTTTTTTAATTTAGTAGTTTACACGTTATGTGGTTTATTTGAAATAGTCTTCTGCTCCCAACTCTATTCTTTATTTATTTTGAACGGCTGTAATAGTTTCTTAGACGAATCTCTAGATTATTATTTCCGCATAATCTAAAGATTCGTTTAAAAAACTATTAAAGTCGTATCAAGTAATCTACAATAAGGAATTAGGATCAAGTATTTATCACTTTATAGGTTAACTAGCGACCCGCCTGCCCGGCTTCGCACGGGTGTAATTTACGTGCAAAGCTGGGGCGGGTCGCTAGTCATATATATAAACCTTCCGTGAAAATGTATCTAACTTATGGTGAAAACCGCATCAAAATCCGTTGCGTGGTTTAGGAGGAGTTAGCGGCCATACAGACAGACAGACAGACGCGGAAAGCGACTTCAATTTATACTATGTAGAGAAGAGATAGAGATAGATAAGAGAAGAGATGATGCTAGCATTGATATAATATGTACGTAGTATAAGTATGAGATCGTTGGATGCTAATTTACCTAACCTACACAAAAATTAATTAAATTGGAAACAATAAAATTGTGACTAGTATCACTTGAAAAGGTCCAGTCAAGTGATACATTATTGATACAATTTTGTATTTGATACGACGTTAAAGCGGAAATATACTAGTATAAGAAATAGTTGGAAGATGAACTTCCGCAAAGTAGACCGAATACAACCAGACAGGCTACTGGGGCCTTACGGACAACAGCTAATTGCGGCACCTAATCCGCTCAGTTGGAAAATCACGCGACCGCAAACCGTATCTGGGCGCGATAAGGTTCACGTCCGCGCGATTTTCCAACTGAGCGGATTAGGTGCCGCAATTAGCTGTTGTCCGTAAGGCCCCTGGACTGATTATTGCTATACGTATATGTCGGCGCGTTGACGTTTCAGAATTCGGCGCAACTACGGTCGGATAGTTTTTAAGGCTTAGATTATGTAGGTAGGCGTCAACTAGCTTTGTTTTGGTGGACTAGTGATGTAGGTGGCGGCATCACTGGTGTAACGCTGCAGTAACTTACTCTGCTGAAATTCTTTACGTTGTGAAGTTGTCTTGATGACAACCAATCAGAGTTTAGCAAGTTGGTATACCGTCCGGCAGAGGCGCCAGGGAGGGCGCGTGGACACGCGATGCTCGGTGGATGGAGCTCAGTTTTGAATTGGGACTAGGGTTGCCACCAGTACTTTATAATAAAGTATTGTACTCTATTTTGGCCTAACGTACTTTATACTTTATGAGGGCAGTAAAGTACGTAAAAATACTTTATTTTTACCTGTGAAGATTTTCTTAAATGGGCTTTTATTTTTTACGTGTAACAGAACGGACTGCTTTGGAACGTAACCTAAAATGTCAATGTCAATATCATGTCGTATCCATTAGGGTATATATAAAATCCTTGGTCGTATCAACTTGTAATTTTTTTCACTACTGTTTTTTTTTATTTTCTCGTCTTGTTTGAGTTTGTGTTGTAACAAATATTTGTTAAATGTTGCTAGAAGCAACAAAAAATATGCATGGAAGAGAAATAGTTTGGTAAATAAATAGTACTTTATTTTCAGATGTTGTACTTTTTTTAGCCTAAAAAATTAAATATACTTTATTTGCTTAAAAAAAGGTGGCAACCCTTATTGGGACTGTTGGAGGCTCGGTGGAGCTCACTTTGCTTTGGGTTGTGAATATGGACTGTTGGATGGAGGGTTCGTTAGCGTTCGTTACGAGGCGGAACACCTTGTCCCCAAGTAATTGTCAAGTAATTGGATATTGTAACTATTAATCATAGTGCGACGTAATAAAAACTGTGTCATTGTACGTGCGATGTCTCATTCTCCTCGGCCGCCATACTCACGCCATAGAACCAAGATATTCTGATGTTGATTGGCTTGGTTGGCGCCCCTCGCGCGCCCCGACATATATATATATATAAACTAGCGGTCCGCCTCGGCTTCGCACGGGTATAGGTATATAGTCTATGTCACCCGGGGATAGTGTAGCTTCCCAACAGTGAAAGAATTTTTCAAATCGGTTCAGTAGTTTTGGAGCCTATTCAATGCAAACAAACAAACAAACAAACAATCAAATATTTCCTCTTTATAATATTAGTATATATTAGTATTAGTATAGATGAATCCCTATTTACCTTGGTCACGCCATAACTTGAGAACTACTTTACCGATTTGATTCACCTTTTTTTTAAAGTTTTCTAATTCTTTGTAGAAGGTTCTTACGGAAAAGAAAAATTAAGATGAAAGCGCAGAATATATGAAAAAAAACAGAAAACTTAACGACGATTTTAACTTCGCGCGTTTGACATTTCTAAGACAGGACAACGTCTGTAGGGTCAGCTAATAGTTGGTTTATAAAAAAACTGACATAAATAGGACCGATCAACTAAACCAAATTCAAAATGTGTTCAGAATTAAGGAAGATATAAGAATTTTTATGTCTTGCTAGACAAACAGCGCACTATACTTACAAATGACGTCACTTGTGAGTACGCCATACAAACTCCATACTTACATCCACTTTGCAGGGAAAGGTACAGAGTATCTCTTCCTAATCCGAACAAAATATTGTAAACGGTTATATCTCAGAACTTTATTACCCGTTTCAAATAATTTCTTCAGTAATTATATAACATTTAATTACATTTTACACAAAGCCTGTTATTTATAACAAATCAAACTCCTGTCAGGGAGGGACTCTTTTATCTATCTCAGTAATATATTTTCATTTGTCGGTTTCAAGAGATTCGGTAAATTTATAACGGTAAAAGGTCAGTCATCTATCAGGATCATTACTTTTAACCCCACTCTCAAAATTAATGTTTCATTATCATGCCTGAAAACACTTCTAAGGCATGGGAGAGGGGAGTTCGGCGGGAGTCAAGGGAAGCTCTGAAAATCTTTTGTACCATCAAGATAGATAACATCGCAAGCCTTGTTGTTTTATTAAAATATGCGCTGAATTGAGAACCTTACAATTTTTTTAAGTCGGTTAATAACATTCGATATTCGAATGTGCCAGGGTTGTTACGTGCGGCAATGCCGATATTAGCTATGCGGTGACGCAACGCCCCTCTTCTATGTGAATTACACGAAATGTGTTATCATTGGTATACTACCCATAGGTGCTTATAGACCAGGGTCGAAGCCTTCAAAAATGGTAAAAAGTGAAAAAAAATAGTAGTAGGATGAAACCCATTAGAAAAGGAGGGGAATATGATAAAAATTAAAGGAAAAATAAATTACGGGCGATCTGAGTTCGGGAAAGGGAGGGGGTGAGTTTTTAAGGGTAAAAAATGGTTTATCTTGATTTCCGGTAAAACTACAAGTCCTATGAAAAAAAGTTAAATGGCAAAGTTGTAGGTAATAAAAAGATCTACAACTTTTATACATACAATTTTTTTACATAACCTCAAAATTTATGTGAAAAATTCAAATAACCAAGTTTTTGGTTTTTTAATTTTATTTATTTCAAATATTATTATTTTTTTACGAAATTTGGTGAAAACTTACCTTTTTATGTCCCAAATATACTGTAATTTATTTGATTTAAAATATTTATTTTTTCACCTTTATTTTGAATTAATATCAAAAAAGCACCCTAATTTTCAATCGAAAATTCTCGTGTCAAAATATTAGCTTTTTCTAAAAAGTCGGTGTGCTTTTTGTTCGTTGAAATCTCTACTTTCTGATGGTAAAAAAAAAATATACATTACAATAGTAAATATTCTCAGAAAATGCAAAAAATCGAAATAAACTCTAATTCAAAAAATATTTTTTTATCACTATGTACAATTTTGAGCTATTTATTAAAATGTACACTTTAATTATTCAAAAAACGTAAGATTCCATATTACATTGATAACCGAAAAAATTGTAAATCGAAATATACTACTGTAAATAACAAACAAATTAGTTAATAAATTTAATAATTAATAAGACATCTACAATATTTCGAGAAAGTTGTATAATCTTCTTTAAATAATATTTGTAGATGCCTATTTATTGCTGATATAAGTAAAGGGTTAGGTCAGGGGGAAGTAAAATCCATAATCCTTTCAGCAGCTTTACAGTATATTATAATATTATCCTTAAAGCTTTTAGCACTTTGCCATTGATATCCTTTTCCATTACATTTCATAATTAACGCTTATTCGTATTGATCTTTTGGTCCTTTTAAATCAATTAAATTCAAATAATCATGACATTTCTTTTCTCAAACCAGGTTCTGGAAATGTAAAGGATTTATTTTTCAAGTCTAACAGTTTCAAACATGAATCCTTCAAAAATATTGTTGCATTTCTGCATTGTTTTTCCGATTGCGATACAACATCTGGATTTGCCGGAAAAGGAAAGAAAAGTATCGTAAATTCATTATTAGATGCAAAAAAATTGTCAAATTTGCCCAATGTTTTTTATAATAAAGATTCAAGTAAAGAAGATATAAAAAAAATGGATTACAGTTAATCAAATCTATTTATAAATGTAAAAATGAAAAAACAACACTGAATCAATTAAGATTTCAAAAATATCAGTTGGCAAAAATTAAATCATCTTTCATTTTGGCAAACCTCCCACCTACAGAAGGAGCAGCAGAACAACATTGTTACAGGGCATATTATCAGCTTCAAACTTGGTTGGGTAACGAACTGACAGCAACAGATTGGGGCTGG
The DNA here is from genome assembly GCA_932305915.1 of Agriopis marginaria. Lineage (NCBI taxonomy): Eukaryota > Metazoa > Arthropoda > Insecta > Lepidoptera > Geometridae > Agriopis > Agriopis marginaria. Next base: position 10,386,013 of record OW029915.1, read on the forward strand.
AAACAACATCAACGTGGCATTATGCCCAAATTTACAGAAAAGGAATTAATTCCGGAAGTATTGCTTAAAACTATTTGCTGCAGCTGTGAAACTGGATGCAACAGTTTAAAATGTGGCTGCCGAAAACATGGTTTAAAATGCACAAATTTATGCTCAAATTGTCATGGTTCTGAAAATTGCTCCAATATAGAAGAAAAAACCTACGAAGAAGTTAATGATTCAGATGACATTGTGGATGAAGAACCAATGCAGACTGGAAATAATATTGGAGACGAAGAAGGTGATGGTCTTGAAGATTTCGAAGATCAACTAGAATTGGAAAGGTTTGTCGAATCTGACGATGAAGAAATGCCATCAAAGAGACAAAAACTAATGGATAAGTGATTAGACAGTATATTTATATTTTCTGAGATTTTCTATGACATGAATGTAATGAGAATTTAATAAATAAACTTTTTAACTGAAAAAATTGCAACAATCACATTTTTTTAATGAAATTGTTCATAATGATAATTTTTTTTTTTAATTAGAGTTTATTTCGATTTTTTGCATTTTCTGAGAACATTTACTATTGTAATGTATATTTTTTTTTTACCATCAGAAAGTAGAGATTTCAACGAACAAAAAGCACACCGACTTTTTAGAAAAAGCTAATATTTTGACACGAGAATTTTGGATTGAAAATTAGGGTGCTTTTTTGATATTAAGTCAAAATAAGGTGAAAAAAAATATATTTTAAATCAAATAAATTACAGTGTATTTGGGACATAAAAAGGTAAGTTTTCACCAAATTTCGTAAAAAAATAATAATATTTGAAATAAATAAAATTAAAAAACCAAAAACTTGGTTATTTGAATTTTTCACATAAATTTTGAGGTTATGTAAAAAAATTGTATGTATAAAAGTTGTAGATCTTTTTATTACCTACAACTTTGCCATTTAACTTTTTTTCATAGGACTTGTAGTTTTACCGGAAATCAAGATAAACCATTTTTTACCCTTAAAAACTCACCCCCTCCCTTTCCCGAACTCAGATCGCCCGTAATTTATTTTTCCTTTAATTTTTATCATATTCCCCTCCTTTTCTAATGGGTTTCATCCTACTACTATTTTTTTTTGTTTCAAAAATTATCGACCCTGGTCTATTACTCCATAATGTTTCATCATTAGCCAGTAATCATTCACTGCTCAGCAAAGGCCTCTCTCAGAGGGGTGTTGCCATAATCCCCACGCTTGGCAGGTGGCTTGGGGGTCGCTGTATGTTCACCGTGTACTAATAGGAAGGACGCTGCTGATCATCCTGCGGTGGTTCAGGTTGCAGTTTTAGGACACGCCCACTAAATGTTTATTGTGGTTGTTTTTTAATTAATTGTTATAAGACATCTTGTGCAATAAAGCGCAGTATTCTCGACATCAAAAGAATTGACCGATTTCCAAACGTGATAATTCGCTCAAAAATCAAAATTGCCGACGTCACCCAAACTCAAATGGAACTGGGTAGGCATTGTGATCCGCATGCATCCGGCAAGATGGATGAAGATCGCAACTCGAGCCTACAGATGGCCAACGACCCCCTGGTCAGCCTCCAACGAGGTGGCGTAACGATCTTTCGTATCTTAGACTCGAATTGGTCGAACTTGGCGGAGGATAGAGATACGTGGAAGTAAATGGAGAGGCATTTGTGACCAAAAAAAGAAGACACCTTGTGAAGTGCTTGCCTCTCCCGTGTAGATAATAATAATATAATCATTATCATATCATATTTAGGTACGAATGTAACTTTGTTAAGCAAAAAAAATACCAAGCAATATGAGACTGAATGCTACTTGCGTGGAAATCCTTGCGCCGTCTCTTCTTCCGGGAACTCAGAATAGGGCTGGTGTGGTGGTTGAATCAGCAGAGAGCCTCAAAAGGCGCAAATATAGTACCCTAGATAGCGGGTATATGTTTGAAATTGTGAAGTACCAATGGGATTATAGGTTCTAACATATAGCCCAAATTAGTCTCATCTATTGTGGAAAAAAACCGCTCGTAAATATTCTTTCATGATTAATTATTCTCAAATAATGGCATCTTTAATAAATTGCTGCAGATGAAGATTGATTGCTAAGGACTCCAACAATCCGAAAAAGAGAGCTGCGTGAAGTGAATTTCGAAACGAAGGCGTGGAGTTATCCGCTCTCGTTGGTAGGTGTCCGTGATCTACTTTATTTAAATCCGGCAAAATAAGATCCCTTGCTAAATAGCTCTTTTTCTACTGGCAATTTTTTATAGTAAATAAGAAAAACAATGAGGCAAACAATAAATATGTATGTAGTGTGTGTGTGTGTGTGTGTGTGTGTGTGTGTGTGTGTACAGTATATTGTGTGTGGAAATATCAAGGACGTTATATTTACCCTAGGAAATATATGTGTAAGCATTAACTTTGTAATGCTACAAATCTATTTAATATATGAAAGTAATGACGTTGACATCCATGTAGCATAAGGAGTAAGGGAGACAGAATAGTTATATAAGTAGAGTAAGAGAGAAAGCGAATAAAAGTAATGGCGAACGTACCTCGGCCTTTCATTTACTTACATATGTATGTATGTATATCAGTCTCTGGCAGCCATATTACAAGCTTTGCTTAGTTTGGGGTCAGGTGACAGTGTATACAAAAATGTCCCGAATATTTGAGGAAGTGAAGAACAAAACCTCACTTTTCCACTTTTGAAAATTTAGTTTTTTTTTCTTTGGGCAAAAAATGATAAATTGATTGAAGCATGTAAGTAAAACCTTGTCAAAAACACCTCTTTTCCCATATAAAATTTCATTTGAAATCGAGAGTTTCGAACATAACCACACTTTTCCGTTGAAAAAGAGAAATTCCATCGAGACATTTTTATGTATTCTCTAAAATTTGAAAAACTGGAAATGTGAGGTTTTGTTCTTCACCTCCTCATTTATTTATTTAAAAAATATGCCTGGAGTCGGCGTATGTCTTCGTCTCATTTCATGTCGAAACTATGAAATCATAACTCTGAAGCAAGAAAGACTTTGACTTTGTGCTGGACTTGTGACGTTACCTGAAAGGAATGATCCCTGGAATCCGGACAAATCTGTTTAACCTGAAACCCCGCTGGGAGGATGGTATCTAAAGCCAGTTCCTTTGCTATTCAGCGTGGGAGCTGTTCGAGTGTGTCAAGGTTCGGTACGTAAAGATTTTGGGTAGGTTTAGTTTTGAGTTTTCTTGAACACGCAGTTGAACATGCTGTTTGAGTAGGTTTAGTTTTGAGTTTTCTTGAACGCGCAGTTGAACATGCTGTTTGAGTAGGTTTAGTTTTGAGTTTTCTTGAACGCGCAGTTAAACACGTTTTATTGAATAGGTTTAATTTTGAGTTTTTTTGAACGTGCAGTTGAATATGCTCTTTGAGTAGGTTTCGTTTTGAGTTTTCTTGAACACGCAGTTGAACATGCTGTTTGAGTAGGTTTAGTTTTGAGTTTTCTTGAACACGCAGTTGAACATGCTGTTTGAGTAGGTTTAGTTTTGAGTTTTCTTGAACACGCAGTTGCACATGCTGTTTGAGTAGGTTTAGTTTTGAGTTTTCTTGAACGCGCAGTTAAACACGTTTTATTGAATAGGTTTAATTATGAGTTTTTTTGAACGTGCAGTTGAATATGCTTTTTGAGTAGGTTTCGTTTTGAGTTTTCTTGAACACGCTGTTTGAGTAAGTTTAGTTTTAAGTTTTATTGAACATAATAAGTAAATTTATGTACATATTTTATTGATAAATTTTTATTACTATACTAGCTGATACGTGCTCATACCCGCTACTTCGTACGCGTAGAGCTTGGCCTTCGGCCTCTCTACTATGACCCGCTCGTAGGGCTCGGCCTTAGGGACACCCTAATCACCTAGGGGTATGAAATATTCTTTACGACCAATTATCATACCTACCAAATATACATGTCGGCGCGTTGACGTTTTGGCAATCGGGCGCAACTACCGTCAGACAGTTTTTAAGGCTTAGATTATGTAGGTAGGCGTCACCTAGCTTTGTTTAGGCGGACTAGTGATGGAGGTGGCGCCATCACTGGTGTAACGCTGCAGTAACTTACTCTGCTGAAATTCTTTCCGGGGTGAAGTTGTGTCGTTGACAACCAATCAGAGTTCAGCAAGTTGGTGTACCGTCTGGCAGAGGCGCTAGTGAGGGCGCGTGGACACGCGTCGGTGACGTGAGGCTCGGTGCAGCTCACTTTACTTTGTGTTTTGAATTGGGACTGTTGGAAGCTCGGTGGAACTCACTTTTTTTTTAAATAAATAATAGGCTTGCGTTTGACCACCATCACGCCTGATGTTAAGCGATGATGCGGTCTACGTTGGAGCACGCTTGCCTAGAAGGAACCGATTCACTCGTGATTTGAAGACACCCAGATTGTAACCATCGGGGAACACCCATTTAGGCAGCGAATTCCACAGACTAGCAGTTAATAAATGTGGAATCAAAGCGCTTCGTACGGGTTCTCGGAATATAAAGAATAAAGAACCATAAAGCGGTGACGATTTTTCGTGCCCGCTCTGGCAGTCCGATAGAAAAATGGGCAGGAGGGAATTAGATCGTGCAGATCCGATGCACACTCTCCGAAATGTATCCGATACAAAACCGATAGACTAGCAACTTTACGTCGATGCTCAAGACTAAGAAGCTTAGCCCGAACTAAAGATTCATTGCTGATGAGCTTCTTGGCCTGTTTCTCTATAGATTCCAATGCCTCAAGCTGGTACTTAGCTGATCCATCCCAAAGGTGAGAGCAGTACTCCATACACGACCGAACTTGTGCTTGATACAGTGATAGCAACTGTTCCGACGTGAAGTACCGTCGCACCTTCGATAGGATACCCAGCTTTTTGGCAGCCAATTGAGTCTTGCTCTCAATATAAGAGCCAAAATTGAGGGTTGATGTCACAGAAACGCCCAATAGCTCAAGCTGGTCAGGTATCGGAATGGATATACCCCGGAAAGTAGGAGCCAGTTGGAAAGGCGTCATTTTGGCAGAGAACAGACACGCCTGGGTCTTAGCGGCATTGAACTTGACCAGGTTGGCATCGCCCCAATCGGAGACTGCCTTAAGGGACAGGTTCATGCGCTCGACCATGGCCTCTCTGAGAGACTGGATTTGAGGTCCACTGGTTCGTGCATTGGACGTATAGCTCTCTACTACTGTGCTGTCGTCTGCGTACCCAAAGATACCGGGCTTTAGCAGATCGTTGATGTGCAGCAGAAAGAGCGTTGCAGAGAGCACCGACCCCTGGGGGACACCGGCATTAATTGCCACTTGTCATCGGACGAGCAGCGGGACAACTCAAATCGATCTGTCCCGCAGGAAGTCCGATATCCACGCTATAAAACCAGCAGATAAGCCAAACGAGGAGAGCTTGCTAATAAGGCCGTCATGCCAAACTCTGTCGAAAGTCTTCGAGATGTCGAGGGAAACGGCGAGCGCTTCTCCGTATTTCTCGATGGCCTCACTCCAGATGTGTGTGGCATACGCTAGAAGATCCCCAGTGGACAAGTTTCGGCGGAATCCGTATTGCAGGTCACTGAGGAGATCTTTAGCTTCTAGATACGCCAGGAGCCTGTTGTTGAGGACACGTTCCATAGTCTTGCAGAGTACGTGGAACTTTGCTTGGGGTTGTGAATATAGACTGTTGGATGGAGGGTGGTAGCGTTCGTTACGAGGCGGAACACCTTGTCCCCAAGTAATTTTCAAATAATTTGATATTGTAATTAGTAATCATAGTGCGACGAAATAAAAACTGTGTCAATGTACGTGCGATGTCTCATTCTCCTCGGCCACTATACTCACGCCATAGAACCAAGAATATACTAATGAAGATCGGCCATCGGCCATCGACCGGCACCCCACGCCCTACGCATCGACGCACGCGCCGTCATACATAAAAAAATTCATAAAAAACGGTGGAGCCGTTTCAGAGGAGTGCGACCACAAACACCGTGACACGGGATTTTAATATATAAAATATTACGATTTAACATTACTTTAAAACGTATTAGTAAGACAAAAATAATAATCCACATTCGATCATATAAAGTAGAATAAAAACTTTCATGAGATACAATACTCATAAATTTCGTTTTTGATAATTTTCTGTCTATTGTAACGTAAATCTGACCAACATTTTCATGATTATGTCTTACAAGTCTCCAGAATTTATTATCAGCTATAAAATATCGGTAAAATATTACGACTATCGGTGTATTCGTACATAACGTACATTACCCGACATAATTTTACAGGCTCTAAAATTATGTGAAAACCCACGATGAAAAATATTTCCAACACGTGAGCGGCAATTTCGAAATCATGTTTCATGAAAACTTTAAATCTGAACTAGCCTTTTCTTATTTTACAACTTTCGCGATTTGAACACATGGCCGTGGTCACGAGCTGACTCAGCTCGTGGCCATTGTAACATGGTCGAAACGTCTAGCGAAAGGTACATATTTTTACCTAAATTAAATAATACGTGATAAGTCCCGATAAACATTTATAACATAGCCTTTTCTTTTTTCATTGTTAGTCAAATTTTGATATTGTCTGTCCTCTAAGTAAATTTAGTTTTCATTTCTTTTCAGTTATATATTTGTACTCGGGAGAGATATTAAATTTACTTGGTGTTTGTTTCACTTCTTTGATATCGACTAATTTCAAGTTGTAACTTCCTGGAAGAAGGGTAAGAAGTCGATTGTATTAATTTTCATCAAGTTAGGGTTCTGACAGACAATTCACGAGAATGAACTAGCCCCAACTTTAGGAAGCCTGCTTCCTTATTTCCTGTGAGATATAATCTACTTAGGTCTTTTCGAGGTCGGTGATTTCGAAATCCGCGTGCTCTATCTACCTATTTTAGAGCGATGGTGACCGAGCGGTAGCATGTGCGCTTTACAATCTGGCGGCACCCAGGTTCGATCCTCGGCCTTGCACCAATAACTTGTTAAGTACTTAAATAAATTATGTGCAGTTTCGATGCTTCTGTCGATCTGTTCGATGTCCATGCAAAAACTTCAAACAAAAAGTTCTAAGACATATGACATTTACCACAATGATCTGGGCTAGCATGGTAGATTAAAGGCCATCCTCTCTCTTTCTCTCTGAGAGAAGGCCTGTGTCCCAACAGTGGAAAAATGATAGGCTGTACATGATGATGTGTTCTATCTTTGACCACATTTCATATACCAACAGAAGAGTTGGTGATAAAATGTGGACTTATGAGCCAACCGGGCATTAGGAAATGCCCCACTATCATGCTGTTGTGGTTTCTTCACGATGTTTTCCTTCAAGGGCAACTCGACCTCATTGTTAGGATTTAAACCAACACCCTGCGGTTTGGAATTCAAATGCGTCAACTACTGAGCTATCATCGCTCGCTACAATCTTTCATACCCACTTACGAAAGGTCAACCGTTACCTTTACAACAATGTTTCAGAATTTACATGAATCAATAATATTGTCTACCCCTTTAAGGAACAAAGGGACCCACCCTTGGCTGGCGTTAAGTAGGTAACAGAACAGCCATTTATTCAGGCATTGTCTGTGAATGGGCTAAAAATACATACGAAAATTTAGAGAAGGCACTATCTGCAATCTTTTCATTTCTATTCAGTGTTGAGAAAACTATTAGCAGATACCAAAGATGATTAAAAACGGAATTGCAACAGATATGTTGAAGGCCCGGAGAGTGACGTTGTATACTTTTTCTCCCGGGAAAATTTACGGTTCCCGAGGGAATGTCCAGGTGGGCAAAGCCGCGCTATATACACAGTTAGTTAGCCATAATTGTTTAGCAATGTTTTTGACCGTGAAGAATGTAAACCTATAGTAAAAGGACCAAGCGTCTACAAATTACAGCTAAGGTTCCCCACATATATCTTTTCACCTGGTTATATTATCTTCGGGGAAACGAGATAATGTGGAGAACGTGAATTGTTAGTAGCAGACGCTTGTTCATATAACTATACACTTCTCAGTGAATAGAGCAAGTTCCTTTATTAACTAAACAAAATACAAGCTAACATTCTGCCTATAGACTGTTGGAGGTCTAAAGACACTCTAAATGCTTAAGGTCACTATCAGTTGGCAGTGTACCCAGATTGCTGGCGGCATTAACACGCTGAATGCTTATGCGTTGAGCCAGAAATAGGCCAGCATCAGGCGGCGCATTAACCAGGCGCTTTGAAAGATTTTTGAAAATGAGGTGAGCGCCCGAGGTGGTCCCCAATGTCTCGATCCCAAACGGCTCAAATATGTACTTAACCCTTTGAGAAAATAATCCCAAGTTACTTAAGCACTGCGGAGGTTAGCATATTACATTTCTTAATGACAGAAACTTTCGTTACAATGCCGTTTGTCGTCATTTCGTTTCCCAAACGTTATAAGGGATCGTTCGTGAATGAGTTAACTGAAATCGCAACCGCTATTTATCTTCCAATTCGTAGCAAGGCAATCTCGCTTAATCAAGTTACTATTCAAACTTAGTAGTTCCGAAACCGAGCGAGCTAAATGCTAACATTACGCTGAGGTCAGAGTGTTAGGTTAATTGAATTTAGGATAGTACGGCTACTACTATTATGTAATCTGTGATCTCTTTTGACAAACCTAAACTCTTCCTTAACTATTGTGATACTTAAATTGTGATATACCTACGCCTTATCAGGGGTTTGTATCTAAGGAGCCCGTGATCATACTGAATTAGCTACGGATCCCGGAGAGTTGTTTCAAGTGATACCGAAATCCGTTTACTTAAAATAAATAAATTACATTTTACCCGCTGATCCCGGTATCCGAGGTTACAAGAAGTAAAATAAAATATTTTTGGAACTGATCACGGCGCACAGAGTACTTTTTTTAGCCTAGTATCAGCAGTGTAATTACATAGCTCGATGATCGGACTGATGAGACTTTTTCGTCTCCGACTGTGACTTCTTAGTTTGGTCCTTTTCTTAGGAAGTGTGACGTCTATTGGTCTCTTTGACAACTTTTAGATGTTATAACCAAAATATTGACGTATCGATCATTAAACGACATTATTTTGCTAGTTCTGTGTGTACCTACTTATAATTACTTATGCGATATACTTAATACAGGGCTTCACGGAAATATGGTAAGCCATTGTACAAATCATTATAAACAAATTTTACAATGGAACCTCCAAAATTGCGAAGAAAAATCAGTAGTGATTTACATTTCGTTGAGTGTGGAATAACGTTTTTATTAACTGAAAATACTGAAAATACTTTCACTTATAGAAAGTTACACTAGACTATTTATTGGTAGGATGGTCAATCACAACATAGGCGAAGCCACGGGCAAACGCAAATTGAGAATAATAATGTTCGTTTCTTGCCTAAGTACTTATTATTGTTTAGTCTAACTCCTAACGTTTGCTATTCTATTTCACTGTTGGTACCCACTTACATTAGTCGTGAATATTATAAATAGCTATTGCGATCGACATTTAAACGCTATAAACCGTTTACAGCGGTAAACAAAGTGTTCGTATTAGAATCGGCATTCAACGCAATCATTATTTCAACTTACTGCATTGCTCAAGTGTTAAATAAATTTTATTATTGTAGATTAAAAATATTACCGATCTGCTTGTGATAAGAAATTAAAGTGAAATATATTTTAAAGTTATTGCCCACAACCAATTGGTCCCACAAGCAATAGTGTGTAAAAATTACTGTGTTTCGGACTACGGTATTGAGGTGTTTATTTTCCGAGGTGATGACTCATTAATGTTCGCACTTCGCCTTTCCCTTTCCGTGGCACTTCGACACTCAGCAACCCTCGGATAAAGACTGGGATAAAGTGGATTATGTTGCAAAATCAGGCTGTGTCTAGGCTAGATAGTTGCCAATTTATTTTAATCTTGTTTATAGACACCTAAACCAACCTAAACATAATGGAAGATGTATTTGTATTGTTATTAAGGTTGGTATGGCTAGTTTGGCGTTTGCATAAGCAAACTTTTTTTAATGTTTTTTTTTTATGTATGTTACGCGATATATTCACCGATTATGACCTTTTTAACGAATAGGTTTAACATTTTGGTAATTTTGTTACTTTGAACAAAACAAAAAAAAATTACACCTCGTTTGATTAACTTATTTTGTTCGCCGCAAAGACATGAGATACCACATTTCACTTCTTTGAAATGAGTTTCGGCGAAGAAAGTGATTATTGTGAAAATATTGATGTTACTTTAAAACCTATGTGTATGATGTGTGTGTTCTCATCTACGTTTACGAATAAATACAAATAGATTCCCAGGACGCGCGTTGAATAGGTGATGGCCGCTGGGACCGTATTTCACCACTAATAGCTTAATCACAGTAATGCACGCATTGTCATTACTTTCAATCAGTCAGCTTTTACCGATCTCTCAATTATTAACAGAAAAAATTGAATTGATACGTCGACATACAATCATCGTTTCGTCGTTCATCTTTCGTTTGTCTTTTGCGAAAAAGGATGTGGATCTTGCCATCTCGTTCACTAGGTTTTTTTTGTCCGTACCTCAAGCACGTACTCATTTTGAGCTAAACTTAGAATTTTCCGTAACAATCTATGTGTTTGTTCATACATTTTCTATCTGCTTTGCCTAGTAATAAAGGTAGATTAATAACGTTTGTGTTGGGGATGCAGTTACGCATATAGATTGTACTAAGCCGAAAGGAGGTCATTGTAGGTACTCATCATTATGAACAACTTTTACTGTGAGACCAACACTGAAATCGCAAAAAATACCACTGCTGTTCATTTTGTCAAGTGTCAATTACCGTTTTCTATGGAAAAGCCTGGAAATTGCCTGGAAAAGCTGATATTTTTTCGCGATTTAATTTTTGGTCTCATAGTAAAAGTTACCACAGTAAATATCCTATTAATTATCATATTACTGTAGTGAACAACCGTGACAGTTTAAAACAGTGAAATACATTTATTGTTTCTTCAACTGATCATACGTAGACTTTTTCGTGTGTTCCGGTGGTGAAATTAAAATAAATTACTTTTTGTAAACCGCTTCATTCGCTCTATATGGTAGGTACTTTAAATATTGGTTACCTAAACAAAAAACAAGTAAACTAACTACATACTTAAACCAAACTTAAACTACTTAGCCTAATATAAAAAAACTAGCTTTTTTATTTTTACTGTTAAAGTATAGAGATGTTGTCTATGAAAATACATTAAAATATAAGATCATAATTTTCAAACGTAAACGTCCCATATCAGTGGTTATATAATAATAATAATAATATATACACGCAGGGGCGGCTTTATGGCGAGCCGTCGGTGAGTGGCGACACCGCGTACCCCGATTCCATGGGTCTAAAACCCCAGAGACCCTGACCCCTGGCTTGCCTTAACCGGCCGTCTGGGGGTGGAAACCGCAAGAGCTAAGAACCTAAGCTCCAGGGTGGAAGTGTTAAAGGGCATACGCCGCGAGTAGCTCTTAGTGAAAGTGCAGCACACCTCTCGACACCCTAAGCCACCCACGCCAATGTTGCCCCTCCGGTGCCAAGATGCGGCAGCCTCTATGGGGGGCCCATTTAGTGGGTGGCAAGTCATCACCTGCCTAAATATATTTTGAGATGAGACAGGATAAGGCAGGTGCCGTTTCTCATCCCATAGATCAGTTCAACTACCCACAAATAGTTCACCTCAATAGCCCTGTTTTTTTATTTTTTATCCCATACTGTACAATAGTTTTACATTCCATTTTATACACATTCCATAGAAATTGTATTTTTTATTCAACGGGCCTCTTGGTGTTGGTTTCGACTCCACCAATGCCTAACAAATGACCGGGTCAAACCCGTGAATTTTATGAAATAAAGAGTAATAATAATATAAAAAGTTGAAGTTTAGATAAATTGTATTACCCATAGACTATTACTCAAAGTTATCTTCAAAGTCGGCTTCTAACTACCCCTCTAGGATAAGCATCAGAAGTCCGTGTCCAAAGATAAGGATTTTCATTAGTACAATCAATTCTCTATGTAATGAAATCTTTTTGAGTATGCTAACTAAAAGAAACCTTTAACATTTATATATTCTTATATCGATAATATCTTAAAATCAGTACATTTTAAGATACAATCGATTTGGAATAATTACCTACTATATCGTTAGGTACTCATTTTATGTTTCTAAGTACGAATAAACCATTATTATTCATTTATTATGGATATGAATATTGTTATTATCTTTTCAATGTTGGTATGTATTATTTTGATGTATATAATTATTACTTAATCTATTATGATAGCATACACCTTTTCAATATACATACATTAATATATCCGTTCCATGCCAAGGTTTCCTGGAAGAGATCGAGTAACGATAACATGCATATATCGTTGATCCGATCTTCCTCAAACTTTGTAGCCAAGTAATTAATTTCAGTGCCATTTTTTGTTCGCATTTGGGCAAAATTCATCGAGGTGTTCCGAAGATATATGGGTCACGAGGTCACAGTTTGAGTCAAACTATTAGTATATTATGTACTTATCTATATCACCACAGTAAGTAATGGCCGAAGCAAGTTGCCTGCGATTTGCTGCTCAATATTTACTATTATTTACCACCAACACCGTTTAAGTGCGGTAGTCGTGTAAGTTTGTGTTGCTGCATATACTCAGTTATACTCGTGTATGGTAAACATTGAAACGAATTAAAGGCATAAAAGCAGATTTTAGCCTTATAATTTGAACATTTCGAAGGTTCTGAAGCCCAATTTCACCAACAACACTTTAAATTTAATGTAAAGTGCTTTTGTAATAGCTTTTGAAGCACAACTTTTTATTAGGATCAGATTTCCGTGCCGATTTAATTAAAATTAAACTTGAAATGATTGTTAACAAACACTGATTATGTTTTGCCCAACATTTGCCATCAGATTAGAATTAAGAAAGGTCATTCAGGGCGAAATAGATAAGAGAATTTGAAATTTAATTTAATTAGACTTTTGTTTATTGTTTGATTTAGATGTATTGCCAATTTACTCAAAACGCGAAAATATTTAAATCAATTAACTAAGACTCGGACAATTAATAGGGCTAACAGAGAAGTTTGCAGGTGGTAATAAATAATATTATTTGTGATTACATCGTCTGTTTTGTTATTGAGTGGAGACCACAAACCGGAAGACGCAGCATGGGTAGGTATATAGAGGTCTCCGTTGGACCGACGACATCGTGAGTCACGGGTATCTAGTGGATGCAAATGGTAGCTGTCGTTCAGTGTAGAAATCTAAGAGAGAGGCATATGGTCAGCAGTTGACGTTTTTTAGCTGATGATGATTTGGCACATCATCATCATGGAAAATTGGGATCAAAATAAGTGTGTAATTTGAACGGATTTTTAGGCAGAACATACATTTATTAAAGAAGAAAATTAGCCATGATTGTTCTAACTACTTTTACTTTTTTATGGTCGACAGGCTTGGCGTTTGACCACAGCTCACCTGAAAGTGGTGTGGTAGAGGATGGTAAACACACCTAGGCTGAAATAAGAACTGGTTCTCAAGTGAGGATCACTTTTACACTTTACAATTTTAACAAGTATAAATATATATTTTTAAACCCCCTAATTAAAGTTGATAATCTTCAAACGCCTGAACAGATTTTCTTAAAACATAGCTAAAAAACACTCGATTTCACATTTCAAACAACAAAAACAAAATCAAAATCGTTTCAGATACACAAATACACAGGTACATAACAACTTATCATACCACAATTTGCGTTGGGGGTTAAAAACCTAAGGCACAGAATCGATAAATAGTACATGCATAATGTAATAGTCGTACCTCTTAGGGATACACCTACTTACCTTTCCCTATATTGTAAAAGTAAAACACCAAAATACATAGGTATCTAAGAGGTAAGTAGAGCAGTTGTTTGTGAATGAAAAGGCTACTCTCCTAAGGACAATAATTTACAAGAGGGAATTGGAAGCTATAAATTCAGATTGCTTTTCACAACTTTTATTTACATAGCTTGAACGGTGGAAGTCTTCTTTGGAAATAACTATTGTCACCATGAAAATGTCACAAAGTTTTAATGGTTTTTGTAACCCAGACTTCCCAGGTAGAATTAAATTCTGGGAGAAATCGAAGTTAGAACTATTTATACGGGGTTATGCGAAAAAGGCGTACTTAGCCGAAAGTGGTCCATTATTCTCATCATTATGAACAAAATTTTACTATGGCGCCAAAAATGAAATCGCAAAAAAGAAATTAGCTATTAAAATTATAATATTGTTGGTCAAGGAGCCAAGATTTAAACCTGACTTTAAACGAGGCGGTGGAAGATGCACCGCGTACGTGTGTAGCAGACAGTTATATATCGCAGGCAGGTCCTGCAATGTAGACAGTGGAACGGTGATACGAGCTGGTTCCACCTTTTATTGCTGTGCAAGTTCGTCGTCAGGTTAGCGCCCCTCATATGGAACACGTGCAAGTTATTATGCGTAAACAAAGCCAGGTGGTGGATAAGCTCGCTTGGCAGCATAGTCAAGTATTCGGAGTTCTTTAAAAAAGTCTACGCACGAGCCATCGTCGTAGACAACATAAGGGCGTAGAGCTCAATTTTGCCTGACGAACGCTCTATTGGAGCCAGGAGGTGACTATCCATCTCCTGGCTCCATTATCAGATCAGTACTCAGTATAAGATCAGTACAGTAGTACTCTTCAATGGTGAATCACATACTTATGTCGAGCAATGCAGTGTCGACACTCCTCCTGTCTCTCCTACCTCCCATCAGTATGCACGCGCGTAACTTCCCTTTTCGCTATTCACAAAAATATGTATTACCTAGTTGATAAGAGGCTAAAATATCAGTTTGATAGTATAAAAAGCTATTGTGATATTTAGACTGTGTAGAAATAAATACCTTTATTTCATGCTATAAATAACATTTATGGCTATCCTTTGACGCATTGCAATGTATTTTTTTTTAATAATGGGGTTTACGGACATATTTTATCGGTCTAAAGCTTTTTTATACCCATGATATATTATGTAAAAGCCAGGATGAGAGATATTTCGTAAAAAAGCACAAGTAATGATGTGGAGAGGCAAAAATTTTTAAGGCTCGCGGTATATACACGTACGTTTCGCAGCTCAATTTGTTTACGATGTTTCGTTCCGATTCCATGTCGTTGACTTTATAATAAAAGTACTTACTCGTAGTAGCATCATCGGAAAAAGATACAACAGGCATTTGTGTCCTAATGTTTAATTTATTATGCCTGGGCCACACACATCGTGATAATATTCGGGCGATAAATTTCGTCTTCAGTCTACGGCGAAGCTGCGCGGCCACATAATGCGCGATGTAAAGTTTATCGCGATGTACGAGCGATGTATAAACGCAAAAGACAAAACGGACGCCGCGGTTGCTCATAGCAGAGATCCTTTTATTATGGCCAGTTTTGTTTGGGTTCCATAAAATCGGCACAGACTTGTAATTGGCAATAAATTAAAATTCTATCGTTACCCCAATCCATTTTCGCTTCAGCTATATTATGCACTGCAGTTTAACTTACACGTCCGCTACGCACGATGGCTGGCGGCTGACTGAAGTGTGGCCACGCAAGCGAAGTTCATCGCGATAAAACGCTTTGATCTGCGAGAACTTACCGACAGCGGAGCGAAGTCCTCGCAGCTACGTACGAAGCACCGAAGTATACGCGAATACTTGGCTACACACATCGCGATAACGCGAATCTTCGGGTTATCGCGATGTGTGCGCCTAGGCATTACAAATAACAAGCTTAGCGATGAATATAACTAAATACATCACACATACCTACTGAAAAAATAGTTAATTTGGCTGATAAATCTCTGAGATATGAGCATATAAAGTTTTAGGAGGGAATAGAGGGGATACTCTGTCCCTTTCTCGCAAAGCGTGTGTTAGTATAGCATTTGTATGGCGCGCCTGAAGCGTGACGTCATAACTTTGTATATAGCGCTCTCTGTCTAGCATGAAATTAAAATACTTAATTTTAATTGTGTTTTCGTTGATGTGCTTTATTTATGACTAGCGGTCCGCCCCAGCTTCGCTCGGGTATATATTATAGCCTATGTCACCCGGGGATAGTGTAGCTTCCCGTCAGTGAAAGAGTTTTTCAAATCGGTTCAGTAGTTTCGGAGCCTATTCAATGCAAACAAACAAACAAATAAACAAATCTTTCCTCTTTATAATATTTGTAT
Organism: Agriopis marginaria; assembly: GCA_932305915.1. Lineage (NCBI taxonomy): Eukaryota > Metazoa > Arthropoda > Insecta > Lepidoptera > Geometridae > Agriopis > Agriopis marginaria. Next base: position 10,402,304 of record OW029915.1, read on the forward strand.
AGATCCGCTTTTATATGAGGTAATAAAAAATATTAGTCATAAATAATGTAATAATATTAGTTATTAGTCGTCTATTTTCAAGAAAGATAAGATTAGTTCAGAATCTATAATTCACTGTAGTATTTCGGCTATCACCACAGAATACATATTAGTACAGCAAATGTACGTAATAAGAATTTACAGTTTTTATTCAGCTTGTTTTATGCATGCACAGAGATGTTGGATCTCTGTGCCTTTTACCGCATTTATAACGAGGAGTGTTCAGAAGCACTGTTCCATCTGATGCCGGCGTCGCGGTTTTATCATTGCCATAGCTGCCACCGCCTGTAAGCTTATCCACAAATCATAGATCTGAGGAAATTGCACACTGTATGTTTACGCGATTTTTTTACCCCACACCTGCAGTATGTGGCATGAGCACTTTTGCCATCCTGTCACTTTTGTTAGGTTTTTGGATGTATGATTGTAGTTTGTATCGGCATGGCTAAATATTGGTAAATATGACGTTGATTTGCTGGCAATTCTGCAAATACTTTTGTTTTTTCTGACTGCCACCGCCGGTAGCTATAGTGTATATGCCTGTTTTAATTAGCTTTATTCGCCGTATATTCGCTTTTTACAGCCGGTCGCAATATCTTCCGTAATATCCAAACGACTAAAGAAAAAATAAATGAATGTAGCGATGATATGATAGCTCAGTTGTTGGCGCGTTCAACTTACAAACCACGGGGAGTGGGTTCAAATCCCAACAATAAGCTAGAGCTATCAGTGAAGGAAAACACCCCGAGGACGGCACTTTGTAGTAACACCCATCAGGCTAGCTACTGAGGGTAGCTAGAATAAGTTGAAAATCTGTCACCAAGCACCTACCGATGTATTTTAGCAGCCTCACTTGAGAGCCAATTCTCATTCCAGGCTGCGAGTGTTCACCATTTTCGACCACATCGTTACTTGACATCACGTGAGATGCTGTCGATGCAGAACGCTCAGCCTGTAAACAAAAAAAAATGTGTTTCCAACTTTTATCATTATACATACTCGTATTTTATGACAGCTTACCATGTTTCCAGTGCTGGGACTGGGCCTTCTCTGAAAGAGACAATGGTCCCTAAAACACCATGCTGGCCCAGTGTGTGTTACAAACCAACCAACTTTTATGCCATATACATATATATTTTATATATATTACTTAATGGTATAGACGCACTTGCACTCGCTCTAAATACGCGAAATTCTATACTTTATTCTAGACCTTATTTCAAGAGCACTAAAGTTTTAGGATAGTTAGGTTAGCGCAAAACCTAACTATCCTAGCTAATAAAATAAGATAATAGATACTCAGATTTTGCCTCTTTGTTACTGTAAACCCTCAAGTTGAATTCCGACAATGCATAGTTAAACGTTACGTTTTATGCAAATCAAGACCCGCAAAAGGTTTGTTTCGGACGTTTGAATTACTAGGCCGCCGCGCCGGCCGTGAACCGCAATGATAATCTCGACCCTTGGCGGAATTTGCTTTGACATGAATTGGTAATCTTTGTCGCAAAAAGATACAATTGTAGAAATAGAGTTTACTTAAAATCTGGCTTAAAAATCGGCGTGTTCTCATTCACGTACCTACTTAATGTTTTAACGTTTTGGTCTTCTGGAACATTATCTCTATTGATATAAATAAATATTAGCATGTTTTTAAGTCCCTCATAAAAGGCCAAATTTTACTAAACTCTATTAATAATTTACCTATTGTTCAGCGTGTTTTGAAGGCGCCATTTTTAGATTAATCTAAAACGTTGGGAACAGCGCTTTCAAAATATGTTGAATTATTAAAGGTAATTGAGTTTTGTTTAGCTTTCGCACAACAAATTCGTTACATAAAATGCTTTTTTGGTTAAATTACTGTAGCTGCTAAAATTTTAGGCCCCATAATAATTTTAGCCAAAGAATCTTTTGAAACACTTTACCTAACACGGTTTAACTGTTTTAAATTTGAATTTCCCGCCATAGGTGAAACGTACCACCTTAACAAATAGTAGTGTAAAAGTGAGGATAATTACTTACCATAAAATTAAAAATAGAAAAAATAACAGAAGATGAACTAATAGACTAAAACAGTGACTTTAAAAAAAATAAAAATGTCATCTACCTAACGACAATAGCTTCGCTTTAACCGGTCGCTTAGTATCGCGATTTTTGATTTAATTAACTTTGACTTTAGCACTAAGATAACGCAAGCACTTACTTACAATCGGCCACAAAGGTATTTTTTTTTACTAACATGGTTGTTCACTACAGTTACCTATATGATTATTAACGGGTTATTTAATGAAAACACAAACTACAATCTTTTCATACCTATGAACAGACACCCACGTAAATATTCTGTACTAGCTGCGCCCCGCGGTTTGATGCGAGTGATGAAAAATGGTGATGATGATGATGAAAAGTAGCCTATCTCACTCTCTGGCTCTTGAACTATACAAAAAATCAAAAGCAAAAAATCAGGTCGATCCGTTGTTCCGTTGCAGCGTGAAAGAAGAACAAACATCCATACATCTATACATACTAACTTTCGCGTTTATAATATTATTACTAGCGACCCGCCCGCCCGGCTTCGCACGGATGTAATTTACGTGCGAAGCCGGGGCGGATCGCTAGTTATACATATAAACCTTGCTCTTGAATCACTCTATCAATTAAAAAAACCGCTTCAAAATCCGTTGCGTAGTTTTAAAGATTTAAGCATACATAGGGACGAACAGACAGCGACAGCGACTTTGTTTTATACTATGTAATGATAGTGATGATAGTAGGAATATACACACAGGCACAGGCAAAGGCAGGTAAGCTTTATAGGCTTATTCCTGTAAAGGATTTATTTCTATGTATAGGCTATGATGGGCTATATTTTAAGCGATATATAATAATGTACTTTAGCGTTAATGGTTATCAAATTAATGAATACATAAAAAATTCTCCAATTTGACATAAAAATCTGTGATTTCTAAACACTCGTGCATGCTTTCTGATTTTCACTTGTTATCCGACTTCAGCAAGGCGGTGCTCAATTAGTTCCTTTTTTTAAATATTTATGTACCTACCTTAGAATAACTATATACAGAAACCAAGTACATTCGCAAAATTTAAGCCGTTCAAACGGAGCCATATATGGCACCGTACGACGCTCGTGCGGTCAGTGCTCTTAGTCAAGTGATTGTGTTAAAGGCTCTCAAAAAATATTTAAAATGTCAATTTACGCAGTGAAATCCTGCCACAACACATCAGAAAAGCAGAAAAAGAGTTATGGTGTGACATTCCAAAGGTCATATCATGTCCAATGTCCATGTTGAACCCGTGCCGATAGTCGTTGGGAACGATATTTTAGAAGTTGTTGACCATTACACCTATCTTGGACAGATTGTTCAGTTAGGTAAGTCCAACTTAGGCAAAGAGGTCGCCCGAAGAATCCAACTCGGATGGGCAGGGTTCGGGAAATTGCGTGACATCTTCTCGTCCAAGATACCACAGTGCCTAAAGACAAGGGTCTTTGACCAGTGTGTGTTGCCAGTGATGACATATGGTACTGAGACGTGGTCCTTAACTGTTGGCCTTTTGGAAAAACTCAGAGTCACACAGCGTGCAATGGAGAGAGCTATGCTCGGAGTTTCTTTGCGCGATAAAATCCGAAACGTGGATATTCGCCAAAGAACCAGAGTCGCCGACATAGCTGTGAACGGGAGGTTATCCGAGTCGCGTAGGCAACAAAACGCTCCCTCAGCCCCCGCCAAGTTATAGCGACGCCATGCTAGAGTCAGGGCGCCCGCGGGGGGAGTGCAACGACAAAAACGAGTATAGGTCCGACCTCGATGACGCCTGGCGCGGCACTGAACGCGGCGCGCCAAAATTCTCGCGTCCTTTTTACGCTTTTAATTTCACTAAAAACGACACTATTCACTATCAAAAATCTATCCAAATAAAAGAATGTTGCTTTTCAGTACATGCAATTTCCAGGTTGTTACGAGCTTTCATTAAAGCAAAAAATGAAAAAAATAAACTAAGTCGACTTTGTTTCAGTTTTTTTTTTATCGAGGAAAGTTTATTCCATCGTGTTTTGAACCAAATCATAAACTCAAACACAGATGTATCTGTGACATGTATTTTTTTCCAGCTCAAATATTATAACTTAACTGAAAAAAAATGATTTAAAATCGTCAAATTTGGTATAAGAGGCCAGGCCACATCGCTCGAAGAACCGATAACAGATGGGGAAGAAAGGTTCTTTAGTGGAGACCACGAACCGGAAGACGCAGCGTAGGTAGACCTCCCACTAGATGGACCGACGACATAGTAGAGTTGCTGGCATCCAGTGAATGCAAAAGGCAGGCTGTCGTTCAGTGTGGAGGTTAAAGGGGGAGGCTTATGTTCAGCAGTGGACGTCTTCTGGCTGGTGATGATGATGATGATGATTCCACAGATAATCCATTAATTTTCTTGCTTAAATCGTCTAAAATACCAAAAATTGTGAAAACAAATTATTCACTCTTAGATCGGGCAGGGTGTTGCCAGCTTTGTATGAAATTATTCCAGTTATATACGTTGCTTACTTAGGTATGATATTTGTTTTTTTACAACACAACTGCATAAAAAAAGAGTATGATTTTTCACGGTTCATAAATATTATAAAATAGGTACGTATGTTTTTATGTGGGTGAGATTCTTTATTCCACAGTAACTTCGAAACGCCTTAGAATCCTTACTACCTCGGGAAACATAGAATAAAAGATATATTGAAAAAGTTAAAAAAACAATATAATATTTATAAAAACAATCACCTGACAGAAAAAAGGAGGTAAAAAGAATTGGAAATTTGATTTCCGCAGCCCGTCTGCGGCAATCAAATTATAAATCTTTTTTACTATAAAATTATCAAAACTAGAGTATCTTTTATCTCTGCGTTTATCAAAATTCTACTTAATTTTTTTAATCTCCATTAAAAAATTTTTTGTAGTTACTTTTTTTTTTTGTTATTTTTTTTAATAAATTAGTTACCAACTAGTAAGGTTCCAACTAAGTTACTATCTTAGTTTTTAGAGTTCCGTATCCAAAGGGTAAAAACGGGACCCTATTACTGACTTTACGCTGTCTGTCCGTCTGTCTGTCTGTCCGTCCATCTGCCTGTCAGTATGACTGTCCTTCCGCCCGTAAGTCCTACCTTTTACCTCAGAAGGAAAAATAAACCCTCTATAACTATAGTCACATGTTTGTCTGTACGTACTACGTACTACCTATACCTACTATTACAGCTATTGTTTTTGGAAACAACGTAAAGTAAGATTGTGATTTTGGCACAGTGTTTGAAATTGAAAGTATTGTCTGTCTATCTGTATATCCTTACTTTTAAATCAATGTATGGAAATGGAACCGATTTTACCAATCAACCAATTACCCAACTTTTAGGGGAAAAACACTTCAACTGGCCACATAATTTTTGCGTCTGTGTGCGTGACGAGGCAAGACGTAAACACAACACACGTAGCGAATTTGTAGCTTAAGTTTTGAGAAGGCGTGTTTTGGAAACTTACCTTCTCTGAGTAGTTATTCTAAGGTACCTACCTTTTTTTACCAATGATGTACACCGATTACTCTTTTTAATACCGATTTTTTTTTATGTACAGAATGCTCGAGAATCGAGATGTTCCCACAAAAATTTATTGACTTTGGCTAAGTGGTTTTTAACAATCTCCAAGAATACGAATAATGTTGATCGAGCGCTCACTAATTTAAAAAAGATTTTTGGTATTAAAATTTGCTTGTTTATATCTTCTTATATTACACTTTTATTATAGTTAAAAAAATGACGTCCTAAATTGTATTCATTTATCTATATATAGAAGGAAAATCTCATGATTTGTTCTGTCTCAGGTTTTGTACACGCGGATAGCAGTGGGACTCTGGCAAAGTTCCCATGCTCTCCAACATCTCGGCCGCGTGCAGTGCTGTGCGACGCAATGCCCTCGTCCTGAAAAACCTGCTCCTCCACCATACGAGCCGCAGAGGACTTTCGTTGGCACTACAGAAGACAAGGTGAGTGAGACAAGCTATTATTATAATAAATTCGCCAAAACGCAAGTGAAATTCTCTATTTGAGGTTCTTCTTAAACAAACACCGTACCATTCTTGAAACCTGAATCGCGAAGCCTCAAAGGATTCAGTCAAATATTATGTATACAGCACAAGATTATTTGCTATGTAAGTCCGTATAATTTTGTAGGGAATGTTATATCTAAATGTATAAAAACTAGCTTCACCCCGCGGTTCCACTCGCCTGGACATTTCTCCGTGAGTTTTCCGGGTTAAAAGTACCCTACGGCAGCCTCCGGCCTTCCGACTATCTCTACAAAAAATACGTTACTATTATTGCTACGTGAAAAAGGAAGAAACAAGAACTCTTGCGCATTTATATTATTAGCATGATTTCTGTCTAGTTCATCAGTCATGCCTACACCTAAAACCTATCTCACTCACATTAGTACCTTAGAGATTGAACGTCTCGTACCTAGAGATTGAGTACTGTTCATCTCCAGGTATTGTTCAACTCGCTTCCTACTCTAGAATAATCAAATCTATTGATATATACATATAATCAGGTGGCACCATGTGTTGCGATGGCATGTTTTTTTATTCCTCTGTCGTATCAATTAAGTAAAATCAGCGCGTGATTTCTACGGAGCACCCCCCCCCCCCCCCCCAATCTCCCATTCAAACCGAAAAAGACAAAGAATAGATTAGATAGAATAGATCTATAGATTTTTATATACCTACGCCCGCCGCTACGCTATTATATAGGCGCCCTGGGCGGTCGCCCCACCAGGCCCTACCCTAACGCCGGTACTGAGTAAAATTAAAGAATATTTTATTTATATTCCACGGGCATTACTCACGTAAGATTAAGCCGGTCACTCCGACTATAGTTTTAACCGCATTATAGGCACAGGCAGTCTTTTTCAAGAAAGAGGTTTTTTATTTTTTGATGAAAGAATATTGTTTTTGTAACCGACAATAGTAAGGCAACGCAGTTCCAGGTGACTACCAGGGGACAATTTTGGTAAAATTTTACCTGGTACAGAATGCGCTATTACGGAATATCTAAATAGGTCTAGCAGAGTAGTGGAGTAAACTTTCTAGAGTTTTTCTGAAACGATACAGATGTCAAAACTCTGAAACATTTACAGTCAACCACTGCACTGTGGAATATGCTGACTGAATGGAGTTCCCCAATAGTTACAATCTGGGTGTCTTCAATTCGCCAGTGAATCGGTTACTTCTAGGCAAGCGTGCTCCATCGTAGCCACATCTCCATCGTAGCCACATCATCGCAGGTTGCGGTCAAAATTACAATAAAAAAGTCAAATTGACTTTAAATAAGCAAAAAAATTGAGGTCTGTGCTTTAAATACACAAAAATATTACAATTTAAATCATTCTGACCTGACATGCAGGGATGCTAATTCATAATTTTGTTTCGGTATTTTTTCGTCGAATGAAAGTTCAAAAGGTTGCCCTCAGCGCCACATTAAAATTAAAGAAGATCTCTTTGATATGAAATATTGAACAAAGGACAGCAAGGCTTCCGCTCTTTAAACTCAACATTCGCGCTCAAATATATTTTTGCGTGAAAATATGGCCGGCTTTGAATAAAAATATTTTCATGTTAGAATTTGAATGAGCCATAAGCTGATCTCTTCGAAGCATAAGTGCTTTTGCTTTAAAATAGCTTGGAATATATTAGACTTTGATAATAAAGCACGATAATACTTGCACCAAAAATAATGTTGTATATTATATTTCTTAGTCCTTAAGACGAAAGTCTTCGACCAGTGATGACAAACGGCACTGGAACGTGGTCTCTCACTATGAGCTCAAAGTCGCACAACGAGCTATGGAGAGGGCTATGCTCGGGGTTTCTCTACGAGAACGAATCCGAAATGAGGAGATCCGTAGACGAACGAAAGTCACCGACATAGCCCACCGGATTAGCAAGTTGAAGTGGCAGTGGGCAGGGCACATATCACGCAGAACAGATGGCCGATGGGGCCGAAAGGTTCTGGAATGGAGTCCACGGACCAGTAAGCGTAACGTAGGATGTCCACCCACAAGATGGACCTAAAAGAGACCGCATGGAAACGCTGGATGCAGGCCGCTTCCAACCGGCCCTTTTGGAGATCTATGGGTCCAGCAGTGGACGTCCTATGGCTGAAATAATGATGATGATGACATTATATTCGGTCCAAGTATTTATTTCCACTGACAGCTGCAATGATATTGTAAAAAGCTGAATAAAACAATTTTTTAATATTTCACTGAAGTTTAACGTGTCTGCTAACGTAAGACTGGGTTTCAAAAACCTAGCGAAAGTAATCAGAATTCGTGGTTTTCATTCAGAGCTTTTTCAATTTTATTACAGCTGACAGAGCAAATAAATGGTTGGACTGAGTTTAGATGTTACAATTTTATGAATTTCGCATTAACGTTCAATAAAATATTTTTATGATTATTGTGGATCGTAAATGGTGTCAGCTTTTCACTAATAATGATCTTACTGTGTGCCCTAAAAAGTATATTGGAACCATGCCTTGAATAATAATTAGAACATACTTCTTCAAGTACTTTTATTTGCGGATAAAAACTGTATGTTACCTTTTAACGCCCAAACGGTTGAGCGTTTTTGATGAAAAAAAGTAGGTGGTGACCCGGACGAAGGATGTTTTTTATCTTGGAAAACGCGGGAAAACAATAGAAAATCAAAATTAAATTGACAGCGTGACGTTTGCTATCAGGCGTGTTTCCTCACTGTTCCATAAAAAATAAAAATAAATGGTTAAGGCGAGCTAGGTCGAAATACTAGTAGGAAATATTATAATCTCAACGATTATACATAATCACTGTTTTATCGTACCTATGTTTGAAAGCTATACAAAATGTATTCCATGCACACTTTTATAATTCACTATTTAAATGTATAGACAATAGGCCTGTGTCCTAATGTTTCATTTATTACATATTAACTCTATTAACAGGCTTCGCGTCGGATATAATTAAATGCATTACACATCCTGAAAAAATAATTTAAGTTTGCTGATAATCTTTTTGGTGGAGATAGAGTGCGGATGCTCTGCCCCTCTCCCGCAAAGCGAGTGGTAGTATAGCATTTGTATGGCGCGCGTACGGCTTGATTTTATAACGTACTATAGTGCGCTCTCTGTCTAGTATCAGATTAAAATACTGCTAACTTATTTATTTTTGAACATACTTCAATTTTGTTCTCGTTGATGAGCTCTTTGACGACTAGTTGGATTCAAACCAGCACCATCCAGGTTTACGCCCTGAGCGTGTATTCCCTAAGCTACGGTCGCTTTCTTGTCGGCTTCCAAATTCTTGAGCTGTCTTCGCCTGTTTTGTTGCTTTGTTTGTGTTTGTCTTTGTTTTTTTTTATGATACCATAACAATTTATGGTAAAATGTGTAACTTTATGTATTACATTATGAAATAACGTGTATATATAGAACCCATTTATTTACATAAAGTGTGCCTCTTTTGTGGAGATTAAAATATTTTCCAGGAAAAAAATCTTTGAAGCTTTAACATTTTCCTTTGTACATAGTACCTACCTATTTTCCAGAAACTCAGACCAAAGTGTTTTGGTTAGCCTTTTTACCCTGATGTTGGTCAACATTCAGCGGTATTTGTTTACTCGAAAGGATGTAGATTCATATCTATTTGGTGATTCAATAGAAAACGCTGCCCTTTTATTTTATTTACCTTACTAGTAGGCCGCCCCTGCTTCGCACGGGCGAAGCCGGGATATATAGCCTATGTCAACCGAGGATAGTGCAGCATCCCAACAGTGAAAGAATTTTTCAAATCGGTTCAGTAGTTTCGGAGCCTATTCAATGCAAACAAACAAACAATCAAATCTTTCCTCATTATAATATTAGTATAGATGAATGAAAACACTGACGAGACATGCGTACCTAACTAAAACACGTTCTGACGTTCCGACACGTACAGCCAACAATTTAATAATCGTTACACATGTTTTTACATAATTAATCAGGGGACTAGAGTGAAATATAGAGTTTTTTTTTTTTTAATTGACTAAGTTTTTATCAGTCGATGACATTGACGATAATAAGGAATATTCAACTGAACACGAATTGATTGTAATTTGTTTTCATTGTTTGCACAGAAAGCAAAGCAACCGATCGTCCCTAAGGTGAAGCCGGCTCGCAGGAGCGAGTCGCGCAACTGCCACCACCTGAGCCACTTGTCGCGCAACGTGTTGCGCGCGCGGCGCGGCGTCGTGCGCATGCTCATCGTGGTCGTGCTCACCTTCGCCATCTGCAACCTGCCCTTCCACGCGCGCAAAATGTGGCAGTACTGGTCCAGCGGCTACGAGGGCTCCAGTGACTTCAGCACCCTCCTCACTCCTCTCACCTTCCTCATCACCTACTTCAACTCCGGCATCAACCCTCTGCTCTACGCCTTTCTCTCGAAAAACTTCAGGAAAGGAATGAAAGAGCTCTTATTCTGCAACTGTCATGGGAAACGAAAAGCCAACAATTTGATAGTTTTAAACCCCGTGGGTGGTGTGGGGCTGCGGAGGAGCTCGACGCGCTCCACTCGTGCCAACTGCAGCACGGTCACGATGGCTCCCAATGGAGACTCATGAAATTTGCGTCGCCGTCGATTCCTCTACAAGGTGGAGAACATTGACATATCCTGATTAACGGAGAGCACTGACGAGGTGACTGACAGCAGTGGCTTCTACACTGTCTCGACCATTTCCAAAAAGGACATGTACGACTAGGACACCATGCAGTCGGTGCTTGCACAATTCGAATACATTCAAATCAAAATGAACGTTTCACGATGAACTCTTTAACGAACTAGTTTTGCGAATTGCCGTTGACTCGAAAGTTTTTGACAGAGTGATCTCAAGAGCTTAAAGTTTCAGTAAATATGGTGTTTGCGTGAGAGCGTGTGAATAACGAGAGAGATGGCAGCTACATATCTTTTTGTTCTAATAACTATAGAATAGGCTGTGAAGGCTTGATGTAAATATGATTATTCTTATCAGCATTTCTTCAATATTCTATGGTTTGTAAAGTGGAATTTAAAACATAGAAGTGTGTATAATAATATTAGGTGTTAATATAATTTGTAACAATTTTTTTAAGTTGTTAAAAAAGTTAAGGGCCAGAATACCGGGTCCAGCGATCGCATTTTGGTAATATAAACTGACTGTCTACTTTTGAAACATGTGCTTCGGTAATTTTTCATGGTTAATATTTCAAAATATTTTAGTTTTTTTTAGTAATTGTCAGAATAAATAGGAAAACTATTTAACAATATAAACTTCGCAAAATGGCCGAAGCATATTTTTCAAAAGTAGACAGTAATTTTATATTTAAACAATAACATCAAAATGTGCGAGTGAGATAGTGGCGAGCAACATGCTGGGTCTTAAGCATGGCTGTGTCGTGTATGAATGTAATTTTCCGAAGCGCCAAGAATCTTCCATATGGATTATGTAGATATATCAGAAGCAACTCACGGAACTAAATTTAAATTTGATTTTCAAAATATCTGAACAGCACTTCACATGAAATTTAAATTTGTTATGATACGACCAATATTTTCTTAACTTTTAAGTATTTGTATTGTTATTTATTGCCAAGTAAATTATACCTAAAATGAAAAAAAATTCATGCATGGTACAAGTGCCGCTATGCACTCTACCTATTACGAGTAGACGTGATCTCGTTGCACAGATCCCAGAACTGAACTACTATTCCGTTAGCAGATAATATTTGGCACTAGGTGGCCGCTTGACGTGGTGGCAGGCAATGAAAATAAAATTATATGTGGTGTTTGGTTATATAACAGACATTATTTAGGGGAGTACAAGAGTTTGGCCTAACTTGTATAGCATCGCTTTGTCTGTCTTTGCACTCGCGCTCGCTCGTTGTCCAGTTTTACAATGCCACGCCTATTTTTTTTAAAGTTTTTATTTATAGGTAATCCTTTAAAGTAAATTAAATTTACGTTATGAAATTTAAGCTTGTATAAATCTTTATATAGCTTCAAATATGTCACATAATATTCATCTCGGTCCATTATCCAAATACCCTGTAAAATTGGATTGGATTAGTTGATTCCGTAAAATTATTCATGTAATCTTAATAGTTGTTAGCTCTGTTGTGTCATGAAAATTGCAGATTCTTGTGAATCATATTTATCATTATCTACTATAACCACACTTTAGTGCCAAGAAGGTAAATCGGAAACTAAGCGACTTAAAATGTACCTGCTAATAACACAAGTATAAGTATCTAATGGAAGTTGTGCTTCCTTGAAATCTTTGAATAAAGTACAAGACAGTCGAGAGTATTCTTAAAAAGTACTTAGGTATACGCTTTGGGATTTACCTACTTTTTAAATGTTACAGGCAATTCAAAAATTCCAACAACGCTTAGATTGGTTGCAAAAAGACATTTTAAGAATTCGGAAGCTAACAGGAAAATTCAAATTCAAATTATTTATTGAGAATAGAAACGGACAAATTCCACTAACATTTATCTCAAAAACATCGTGTCGTGGCGTTCTTCGAATTTATTTTAATTGTCTATAAGGTGGTTTGTTTCAGAATGTGCTGGTTAAGTATCTAGTTGCTAACCATCACTAAAATTATGTGGAAGATAAAACTTTCGGTTACGTCACATTGCATTTCATTTCATGGTCACGCCACATTTTTACGTATTTTTTTTTTCTTCCATAACCAACTAATAAATTTTATCCGCAACTTGGTCTGATACATAAATTAATATAAACTATATCTGATGGTTATTAGTTTAAACGCAAGCACAGTGTTTATTTAAAAGTAAGTTCTTATTAGCTTGACCGGATCGTTAACCAGACATTCTGAAACAAAGCCATATCTCTTTGTTAAAGTATACTTGAACATAAATGTTACATGTAATATATTTAACTCAGTGTTTTATCATATAATCATCGATATAGTACTTAAGAAAGTTTAAATTATTGTTCTTGTTGTCATGGTTGTAAATAAACATTATTACCTACGAATTCAAATATAATGAATATATTTTTAATTATTTCTGACCAGTTTTATTTCTTTTATTGATATTAATAAACGTTACGTTAGTTTTTTTTTTTTATTCTTTCCTCTGTTAGCTTTTTCCTCAGTATTTTGGCGTCGCACTCCTGTGCATTTGCCAGTATCAAGTAGGTATTAAATTACTGTCAAGTTTAATAAGTTGTGGTCAAACAAATCAGTCACAGTCAAAGTCAAGCAAAGTAAGTCACGGTCAAGTGAAAGTCATGCCATAGTAGTAAAGTGGTAGAGACTTGTAAACAAGAGGCTTTTATGGAGCTTTAGAAACGACATCAGCATAAGTTGGTACCTACATATTTACCGCGTTATATGACTTGCCCACACTAGAGCACGTCCACAAACACTTTATAAATAATAATCCACTATTGTTACGCATTCCCGACCCACACAAATAATAAACCGAACCCACGAACCGGAAGACACAGCGTAGACCACACTAGATTCTTCCGCGCTTCCGCACTAGATGGACCGACGACATTATGAGAATCGCGGGCAGTGGTTGCAAAATGCAGGCTGTCGTTCCGAGTGGAGGTTAAAGCGGAGGCCTATGTTTAGCAGTGGACGTCTTCTGGCTGATGATGATAACGATTACGCATTAACACTCGAAAATACGCAAGTTTATAAAAATAACACTAGACATGTTTTTTTCATTTTGGCACCAAAACTCCTTAGTTGGTATGTAGATAAAACTTTTTTACGTATTATAAGCCATTTTAATAAACTTGGATACGAGTTAAGTAAGAAGCTCCGATTTTATTATGATAAATTGACGTAAACATTTATAACATATTGTCTCACACCCTCAGATCAGACAACAAGAGATCGGCATGATTTAATTCCCTCCTGTCCATTTTTCTATTGGACTGCCAGAGCGGGCACGAAAAATCGACACCGCTTTATGGTTGATATTTCGAAAATCCGTGAGAAGCGATTTGATTCCACATTTATTGTGCGAACTACTAGTCTGTGGAATTTGCTGCCTGAATATGTTCCCCGTTAGTTACAATCTGGGTGTCTTCAAGTCGAGAGTGAATCGGTTTCTTCTAAGGCAAGCATGCTCCATCGTAGACCGCATCATCGCTTAACATCAGGCGAGACGTCGGCCAAGCGCAAGCCTATCTATTATATATAAAAAAAGGGAGTAGTACAATTATTATCGTCCGTGTTCAAATGTCTCCATGTTTCATGTTCTTGTACCTACATAATAAAAGGCTTCACCCATTTTTTTACTATACCACTAAAACTGCTATACGCAAAAAATTTAAGTACGGCACACTTCCTTATTTTTCACGTACTAGACTTATTGTTGAAGCGACACCAATGAACTAATAATCCAATCGCCAAAAAAAGGGCAGCAAGGTCATCTGAAGGATGACTTCAACTAAAAGCATCAAGGCTGATTTAGGCCTAATGCGTTCGCACTCGCCACGCCACATCTCCCTTTTTTATCTGATCTGAGGTTGTACCTATACATAATTATTTCAAACACGAGTGGAATGTTTCATGTTCAACAAAATTTAACACGATTACTGAAATTTAACTCATGGAAGAGTTGTCAAAAACATATTAATTGCCTGTTTAAGGTTCGGTGCATTTTGTATTAGCAAAACCGCCAAGTAACGACGTTGTAACATTACGATGTTGTAACATTATAAACTGAGGTAGATATGTTTTACCGAGAACTGCGGCGCAAAACTGCGGCGTTACAAACACGAGTTAATTAGCTTGAAGAACTCAGTCACCCATCTACTTAGTGTTAGTGGTATGTGTATGGTATTGTGTGTGTGTGTGTGTATTTTTCGGGATTTCGGATATTCGATGGTATGAAAATTCGAAAGTATGATGGCGGTAACCAAGATTTAGCTAAAATATATAGGTAGGTTATGTATATACCCCAAAAAATCAAGCGCTTGACAACTGTTTACTTTTCAATCAATTAACGCTTAATGCCTCCCTACTCTCCACTTAATTAACTCTGAGAAATATTTCGCTAAATTAGATGAATATTTTTAATGTAACAACATTATGGTGGAGAATAAAGTTTGCTCTGAAGATATAAATAATATCTTTATTGAATCCAAGAATGTACAGTTACTGCTTTGAATTTACATTTAGGTACGATTAACGTTTTACAACCTAATAATATATTATACACAAACGGAGATAGGTTTGCTAATAGACACCTACATTGAAATTAAACACGTAGCTGGTTTTAGTGTGCATTTTTAGCGATAGCATATAATTATGTTATGTCGGGATGATACATCTCTGATTATTTGGCTGTCCACAGAACTTCATTAGTTCGATTTTTTTCTATAACCACCAATTTCTGAACTAAGAATATGACAGTAGTAATTTTTAAACTTTCGCTCTTTGAACACATGTTTTAAATGTTTATCGGGACTTATCACGTATTATTTAAATTAGGTAAAAATATGTACCTTTCGCTGGACGTTTTAACCATGTTACAATGGCCGTGGTCACGAGCTGACTGAAAACTGCGGGTGAGTCCGGCGAGAAGAGCGTGTGTTTTGTTCTTCTACCCTCACTATATCTTGAAAAATCGCAGAGTTGTCACTACGACACACGACTGTATCGGTAAATGTCCTAGTACCTACACCGCGGTGTTAGTAAGCAAGTGTACAAACACTTGCTTATTATGGGATTCTACGACTCCGCTAATTTAAATCCATCTTCCCGGTTGAAATTGCGATGTTTTCTAATTTCAACCGCTTCACGAACCATTCTTGAAAAATAATGTCGTTCAGTGGAGAGGACCTTCGGATAGTGGAGCTCGATCTAGTGACCGGATGCCGCCTCAAGCAAATGAACATTTAAAACATAAGAATGTGACCACAATTATTTATGGCTTTGGCTACGAAACCTTATCATATCCGTGTCTTGACACGCTGGTGGCAATGCATTTATATACATAGAGTAAAACTTAATATTTGTAAATGTTTAACTACGTACGTATGAGTATAACATCAACAAAACACCTATGAAACAGACTGACAAAGTAGGTACATCATTATTTCTAAAAGTTTCGGGTAATCCACGGGTTCGCCCACATAGACTAAGCATGTCAATTAATGCACCTACATTATATCATCATCATTTCAGCCATAGGACGTCCACTGCTGGACATAGGCCTCACCCATCTATCTCCAAAAGATATATAGATAGAGTAACTTTATGTCAAATAAGTTTATGAATCAGTTCAGAAGTTCTAGAGCATACTTACCTTATACAAACATACAAGCTTAAAAACAACTTTACATCTGAATAATATATTATGTTTTTATATAAACCTGTGGTGTTCCCATAGCGAGGCAAAGGGCTCCCCCAACTCCTGGACGAGTGGCTTCCAATCCCGAGCTCGTCGTACCACCGTGGCGGTGGGTGACCTGGGGGTCGACTGATCGTGGACACCCAAGCCGTGGAAAATTGTTCCCAAACTTCCGGCTGCAGACCGTTGCTCGCCCACTTATAATCTTCTATATATAAAAGCGAAATTCATTTACTCACTCACTCATTCATTCATCACGAAATCTCAAAAACTACTTGACCTACGAAGTTGAAATTTGGCAGGTAGATTCTTTATTAGGTGTAGAGGTCCGCTAAGAAAGGTTTTTGCGAAATGGCCGAATTAAGGCCCTTCAAATGGTGGCTGAAAGTTTGTAAGAAAGTCCTTTGTTTTTGATGTTAGGGAAACGAAATTTGGTCTGAATTACAAATTTCGTTAATAGTTTGAAATAAATAAATACTGTATTATTATTATTTTTCCGAAAAAGACGGATTAAGAGAGGGGTGTGGGGGTGGGGGGTTTTAATTTTTTGTTGACAGTTTTGTAATATGTAGTTTTGTTTTTTTTTATTAGGGGGGCAAAAGGGGGTTGAAATATTAGATGAAAGTTTACGCGTACGAAGTCGCGGGCAACAGCTAGTATTAACATAGACATAATAAAGATAGATCTGATGAAAGAAAACAGACTGTCTAATTTGACATCAAAATTATCGACCCGAACGCTTCCAAGTATTTATATAGTACTTTCCTCATAATAAAGTAATAAAATTGTCTTTAAACATTTACTCAATATTTAATTTTGTTTATATCAACGATGAGACTATACTATCTTCATATTAAGGCATAAAATTAACAAAGGTCCATCATCTCGCACCGTAATATAATGCTTAGGATGATAATAAAAATGGTCGTGCAAAAGCCTATATAGGTAACTTTGCACTTTTATGGGTAAACCTAATTTTATTAGATGGTGTTGATTTTGGTCTATTTCTTTTTCTACACACAAAATGATTTATCTAGGCAGAACAACAGAGGTGTGGAGTTCAATAAACCTTTGTTCAGTAAGTACATCCCGGGTTGTACAAAAATAAAGTCAATTAGTACTTACTTCTTAACGTTTTGGTAATACCTATAATGAATTGGTGGCATTGGTATTGCTAGGCCAAGGCCTACACCACCACCGAGACCTACCTTGCTGTGGTCGACATCTTAGACCGCATCGTCGTTTCCCATCCAGGTGAGATTGTTGTCAAATCTTGTTCGAATGCCTAAACTGGGGTAAAATAGAATGTTGTTAAGTTCGCTGCAGATTTTCATTTTCTCGAACAATGTGACATTTTAGATAGTTAACCAATATAATCATCAACCAACATTAGTCCACTATGCATAGCCTTTTCTCAATCTAGGGATCAAAAAAGGTGGAAAAGAAGGCCAGAGATCGTGCTAAATGGGATCACTTAGCGCGATCCCCGATCTTTATTTTTCAGTGCCTGTTATGTATTTAACTACAACCATTCGAAGACTTTTCAATTTTCGTCCATGAATAACAGATTTTTTGTAAAGGAGCGCAAGGCATGCGGTCTGTCTGTTGGTAAACAAAACAAACGGTAATCACCGCCTATGGACTTCTGCAACACTGTATTCTCGATGTTTTACCAGCCCGGAGAGGAGATTGTAGTAGTTTTTGAAATGTGTTAAAACTCGCCGGTAAGACCTTCGGGAGAAGGATATTCAACACCATGCGGTCCGCAGAAGAAAGGAACGAAAACCCGAAGGCTAAAAGTAATTTTATATTAAATATTATTCTCTTCTGGATTTCCTATTTTAATACTTTTTGAACTCACTTCAAAAATGAGGAGGTTGTCAATTCGACTGTATGTTTGTTACGCGATTACTCCGACAATTTAGATTTTTTTAGATGATTTTCTATTTTTATTTAATAGGTCATAAAAATTATAGGTAGTTCCATAATTTTTTTAACGCATTTATTTTAAATCTATAAAAAAAGGAATTCAATGTACAATGTACAGTCTTAGTTTAAGCAAAGTTTGTAAATGTAGGTATAGTATTGAAGTCCGTTCTTGTTTTTTTTTCCCTAAAACTTTACTTTATTATTATATATAGTATCTACTATGAAGTAAGTAAGTATGTAGAATCTGCTTAGTGTTTATACCACAAAGTACAAGTTAGTATGTTACACTAACTCATAGTATAGACTAATAATAAAACCTGGTGAATTCAGACTTGTTTTATTAACCTGGTAAGCTGCCTCGGCAGTAAAGGTAGATATCCCTCAAGTTGATTTTAATTAAACCTACTTATGCCAGATTATTATTCAAGCTGTCACGAGAAGTAGGTATAAAATAAACGACCTAGGTGGAGGTAAAGTCAAATAAACCTCAGGTATTTTAGCCTGCCTACATCATAGTCTCACTTCATTTTGATGTTTTCGTGAACATGTACTCTTACTTTAGCTTACAGAGCTTAAGGGGCACCTTAGATGACGTGTGAAGCTATTTCATAAACTGTAATTTGATATTTCTATCATATCATCCCCATCGCACTAACTTGCAATAGCGAGTGTCAGCTTATGTAATAAATCCGCTAATCAAAATAAGTATCAAAGTTGTAGGAAAACTACAAGTGCCAAGTTGCCCATTAAATGAGTAGGCATTTAACAATTGGTTGACTTCGACAAGAATATCTTCTTTTATTCTTTATTTTCCGTAATCTCTTAAAGAACCCGAATATGTGAGTAGGAACAAAATTGAGCTTCGCTAGCGTTGTGACATTTTATTATTTTCCGGCATTTAGATACATTGTATTGAACGAGTACACGCTTCATTTGGAAAGAAATTTCAGATTATTTTTCAGGTACCTTGTTATCTTAATATATCGCTTATTTTTCTCATAGCCTTCATCATTAAATATCAGCCTTTCCTGTCCCCACTGCTGGGACACAGGCCTTCTCTCAGAGAAAGAGGATGGGCCATAATCCACCATGCTAGCCCAGTACATGTTGGTGGATGAGATAATTATGTCTGAACTTTTAAGGAAATAAAATCTTAAACCGTATTTTTGAGGTTCAAGATTTCCTGGTGCAGGGCCGAGGCTTTGATTATGTATAGTTGCCCAGGCCTAAACCAGGTGCCTTCAGGTTGTAAAGAACACATGCTACTTACTTACAATTCGGCCACCATCGCTCATTTGCCTTGACCCGCGAAAACTTATAAATTGAAAGTTTCACAGATATATATGGACATACATGTACTTAAAAAAATATTTTTTTCTTAAATATTTACGAAGATTTTTTTTTTGATATTTTTTTATACATGTTTTTCTTCTTTCCTACTAACAGAATTTTGGCGTCCCACGTCTAGTGTAAATTATTGAAATATTTTCAAGTTTTATTATGTTTCATCTAATATAAGTCATAGTCACAGGCAAAGTAAGTCACAGTCAAAGTAAGTCATGCCCTGGTAAAGTGGTGGAGTCTTTACTAAAGGCTTTCGAGGAGTTTTGGAAAAAAAGGTGTTTCACCACGGCATTTTGCTCATACTCATGGGCTTATTCCACGTATCCCCCCAGAAAATCCCCGTTAGGGGAAAAGAGGTATCGATAAAAAAAACAATGCCTAGGGATAATACCTAATGAAAACACGAACACTGAATAAATAATAATCTACCATTATTATGTTTATATATATATATATATATATATATATATACATATATTTATAAACGACGCAACATTGATTATTCACGTTGCGTTGGCACCAAAACTCTACGACATGTTATTGATTATAAACAACTAGTAAGCGAAATAAAACAAAAATGTATACTTTTATAATTAGAAATGAGTTACGTCCTTAGCTGCCTATAAACTTTATGACATACTGTGATGACATATTTTTACATTATTTGTTTTAATATATTAGTTTTTAATTTCATTCCTATTTTTACTAGGAAATCTATTTAAGTTTCATAGTTTGTGTGATAAATGTTAGTGGACTTTGTTCGTTTTTATTCTCAACAAATAATTTGAATAAAACACTGTCTGGTATATTTGTAAGGTTTCACTAATAATAGAATTTCGTAAAGAAATCAAAATTTCTGTTATCATCAGATAATCTAACTAAGGGAATAGATCGAGATAAAGTCGGAAGTCGGAACACAGAGAATGCTTAATACAAAACGTCTCGAATCGTACCATTGTGAAAGGATTTTCTTCAACCGCCCCTGCGAGAAATCTTGATCTTACTTGGTATTATTAAGTACTGCTAAGCAATTAAGACACAAGACGTTGAAAGGAATGGAAATTTACTTACTCGCACTTAAGAGCACCAACAGTTTCCAAAAAATCTGAAAGTCTTACGTAACCTCCTCCAAAAAGCAGAATTTCTTAAGTGTGTCATAAAACACAGCCGCACTTACAAGCTGTGCTTTTATTCACGTTATTTTTAGGAAAGGAACTTCAGAGCTACTAAACGTCCGAACTTTTTATTTCGAGGAAAAATAAATGATGATGACTCTAACACCCATATTTTTAGACGTTACCTCTCCCTATCCTCTTCGTATTATGGCATTTTAGTCGATAAAATAAGGTAACATTTAAGGATGTCTACAGACGATGACGTCATCTGATGTCTGATGACGTCATCTAAGACGTAATATTTCACTTCGATAAAAAAAATCTTCCTGACTTTTGCGGTATTGTCCCAATTTTGCCAATGCCTTTAGTCAGGGATATATTTATTCTGGAGATTGTCCGGTTTAAGGAAGATGGAATCTCAATTTGCGCAGATGATCGGTAGAGGTGGAGTCTTCAGGATCTTCTATTATAGAAATAGCCTTGTTAATATCTTTCACCCACAAGGAACAAACTGATGATATCACAACATACAGATAAACGTAAAATTACTTATTTATAATAAATGCAAATATCTATACCTACATATAATTCACTTTCTTTTTATTATATAAATAATAGTTTATTTTATCTTCATTTGAGGACTAAGGACATCTTAAACGTCGATTCACAATGCCAAGCATAAAGAAGTCTTGGAGGAGCAAAAAAAATAACCTTAGCAAAGTGAGTACTCAAGGTGAGGATTCGAGGTACCTTTATTGCGTATATAAGCATGAGGGTAAGTTTACTAAAGATTTTTGATAACATTATTTATACTTACCAGATTTTACCCGCCGCTACGCCCACCCACAGACTCGACACGTGGCGAAAAAAGCACCACAAAGTTCAGATAAACGATATGCCAACACATAAATTAATGACGTACAGACAGACAAAAATTATTTTTTACTTACATGACACGAAATGTGTAGAGGTCTAAAGCAAGATTCAAAAAGATATAAGGTCTAAGACAGGCTGAAATGAGAGATAGACAGAGTTACACCAAAGAGTAAGGTACCTAATATACAGGGAGTTAAACGGAACGGTGGCACTTACGAGAAATTAAGTATTTTTACTCATCATTGTGAACATATTATACAATGGAAGCAACTCTGAAATTGTAAAAAAAATAGATATTGCCTTGAAAATGTCATGCGTAGGTACTCAATGAAATGATTTTAGGGCTTCTTCTAGTGTAAAGATTTATAAGTGAAGGTAAGGAAGGTCCTATAGTAAGGTAGGTTGGTTGGTAAAAAAGGTTGGTTGATTAGTATTATGACTTCCTTTTGACTTAGTACCACTGTATACCAGTACCAACCGGGAGCACTACATAGTTACGAAGAACGTTGTTGCGACGCACGCTGTTGCGGAAAACTTTTTGAATGGGTCGTCAATGCGAAAACTCATCCTATCGAAAACCAATCGATCGAAAGACGCTACTTTGAAGCAGGGTAGTAAGTACCTACCTACACATTTTCCAGTGTGCCCAGGTAGATAGTTTCGTTCATGTCGCTCTGCTAAAGACGAAACGACTACAGATTACGTTGTTGGTAATCTGCGCTTTTAATTAAGAGCATGAATAAGCGCTTTGTGACAATGCTTTAATCGGTTTATCGGACAAGCTTTACAAAGTTAATAGATAGTATTTTCGCTGCAGGCAGCTCTCTGTGTAGCTAACGAAGCTAAAAACTGTTTGATGCTTTAGGGTGATTGTTGCGTTATGTTTAGTTGTATAACATGAGCGAAAAACTCATTTTAAAAAGCTGCAATCATGTTGGATTCTTTTGTTCATCAGCATGTATCAGTTATCGATCCAAGTCGTGCACCAATGTTGAATTGCCATTAGAAGAGGATACTTACGATATCAGCTAGGAGACATCTGATGCATTGCTCTTAAAACAATTTACTTCTACCCACCAAGAAAAAGAAGATAGTAGGTACACTTGAAGTTCTAATTGATGATTATCAATCAGACGAGTAATTTTCTCCAACTACTCGTAGGTTACATCGCTTTCAGGGTTCCGTAGCCCGACAAGGAACCCTTATAAATTCGTTCTGTTTGTCCGTTTGTCCATCCAAATTTTTTGAACCTTCTAATTTCCATAATTATTAAGGCAAGTGCTTGAAACTTTGTACAATCACAGTTTAAGTATAGATCTAGATTTTGAAACGTTAAAAAGAATATAACTTTGCGTTTTAGGGGTGGCTCTGGTACATGTGAAATGAGTATGTTTTTTTCCCCGCCCACCTTCATGTGGGATATCTTTGAATAGGTATTTTAAAATGAAGAGGTTTCATACATCACTTTTTTATCAAGTTTATATTTTGTGAAATATGGCCCGCCAAAGTGGCAAAAAGTTGCTTCCCTCTGCATTCCTAAATTATTAGACATATAAACTTTTTAACTTGCCATGCTGATACGTCATAATTACATTAAAAACTTTCATCCAAAATTATTTCAAGTATTTTCTGGTCATTTTGAAATATAGCGATAAAACAGTAATAAATTCTAGACGCTCTAGGTCATTGACTTTTTTGTAAAATAGTCTTAACAAAGAATATTTCTCAGGTAGTTTTCTTTTTGACTAAACCGTAAAAGTATATTATGTTATGTTGGTATGATATGATGCAATTTTTAAGTCCACAGAGCTTTGTTCTTTCGATTTTTCTGTGACCACCAATTTCTGAACCATGATGATTGTGTCCACGATTATATGACTTGGGCTACGAAAAACGGAACCCTACCATGTACGTGTCTCGAGTCACGCTCTTAGCCAGTTATTTATTTCATACAATATTTTTTAATTCGTCAGGTCCACAATTGATCTTGGAATAGGCCTGGGGAACTGGGGAAACCACGTTAAAAAACGTGCCAATGAAACTATATCTTCCTTACAGGTAGGAAACGTGTGCACTGTGCATAGAACGCAGCTTTTTCAACTTTTTGAATTGCTGTATCTCAGAAATTTTGATTTTTAGGGAAAAAAGTGTTGGTACAATTAATAATTGCATGATCTAGTTTTTTTGACCTTTTTTATAAAAAAACTTACCGTTTAGCTGAAAAATGAAAAACCCATTTAGGACAACTTTGACCTTGAATTAAAAAAATGCAGATGTGAGATCGATAGGGACTTTTTAGAATTCATTATTAATGGTGTTCCTAACTTTTGTACAAATTTTCACCTCTATACGAAGTATTGTAGGTAACCTTAACCGTAATTCATGAGCTAACTTGACCGGACTATATCTTATTGTCACCAGAACTAAAGATGAATCAAAAATTCCATCAAAATCATTAGGAACTGGTTCTAATTGAACTAACAAAATTTGACCTAAGCAAACAAACTAAAATACAAACATTATTTAACTAAAAGCTTGTAAAAAAAGTCAATTATTGCATGCGCCTAAGTATTTTTTAAATGAAAAATATACATATTATTTCAGCTATATGCTTAGGCTATATGATTATATACAGGATGTATATATATATATATATATATATTTTTAATAAATAATAGGCTTGCGTTTGACCACCAACACGCCTGATGTTAAGCGATGATGCGGACATTGTACCTATTGAATGAAAGTACAGCTTTGGCAGGTACTTGTTGCGGAAGCGAAAAGGCGAAGATCGGGCTGTGCGGCGTACCTTGGGAGTGGCCAACTACCAGGAGTCAAAGATTATATAAATCGTCATTGCCAGGAGTAGACCAAGATGGGCTAATTGTGATGATGATAATTGTTTTAGTTTGTTGCTACAAAAACTAATAGTTGAGCATAATTTGTATCGGTTAATTGGTAGGTTATAAATTAATACTTATCATGGTTTTTAAGTCTCATTCAATTTCTTTTTCACTCCCACTAAAAACTTTTATAGGCAACTTGTCCATTCCGTAGAATATTAGGTAGGTATAAAAGTTTGTGTTCTATTTACGATGACACAAAAGTTTCTCATTTCGGCTCAAAGCGCCAAGTCCAACAAAACCCCAGTGCCTCGCATCTCAAAACAAACATTTGCCAAATTGAACCTGGACGGTAAAGCCTACCTGCGATAGACGTTTAAATCTGGTCAGATTTTCACTTTATTTTCTATTAGCAATCGAATTGAAGGTAGACTTTGGCACATGACGGCACATTAGCGACAATAACAGCAATTAACGCACCATAAGCTAGGTGATATCATCATCATCATTTCAGCCGTAGGACGTCCACTGCTGGACATCGCCCCCATCGATCTCCAAAAGGGCCGGTTGGAAGCGGCTGCATCCAGCGTTTCTCTGCGGTCTCTTTTAGGTCGTCTGTCCATCTCGTGGGTGGACGTCCTACGCTGCGCTTGCCAGTCGGTTAAGCTAGGTGATATGATGATATACTAATAAAAAAAAAAAAGGTGATATACTAGCTGCTAAATAGGGGTTGGGTTTACCTTTTAATTTATATGTTTGAGTTTAATTAAAAAGAAAATTAAATAGATACTTATCTCACAGGATTTATACCAGAAGCTTTTATCGACGATTAGGCCTAAACTCGGAAGCGCCGGAAATTCGTTTAGCACTCTCATTTGCATTTGTGAACCAAACCCAAAGACTTTCTATAATATAGCTTTACCTAGTCTGTGACCAAACCGTTTTTTGTTAAATTCTTTCTTTTTAGAGGATTTTGGCGTCTCACATCTTGTGCATTTGCCAGCGTCAAGTATTGAAATATTTTCATGTTTTATCAGATATCTTCAATTCAAACAAACCATAGTCATAGTCAGAGTCAAGCAAAGTACACAGTCAAGTCGCGAAAGGTCACGATAAGACAGGCTTCACCTCGTTAAAATCACTAGCCACGCCCCGCGGTTTCACTCGCATAGTGATGAAAAATCGTGATGATGATGATGAAAAGTCTGGTCACTCTCTGGATCTTGAACTATACCCATGCAAAAAATCCGTTGTTCCGTTGCAGCGTGAAAGAGGAACAAACATCCATACATCCATACATACAAACTTTCGCGTTTATAATATAATAAGTAGGATATTTGTTATATATGTAGAAACTGGTGCTTTTATATTAATTTATTGACATAAAACAAAACAAAATTGTTTACTTCTTTTTTTTGTGAATTTATTAGTAGTGTTGTTGTGAAGGGTTTGTATCCACGGATCGGTTTGTGTAACGCCAGAGGCATCACAACTACGTTGCCGTAACGTCGTAGCCACGTCGAGTTTAGGTTCGTTAGATTTATCTTCCCAAGCAGTATGGTCATACTTATATGATAACCAGGGTGCTGATGATGGAGCTGGAGGATGGCCATATCTACCTTCTTGATATGGTTATCAAATGAAAGGGTTTGCTGAGAAGAATACGAAAAGTATTTTTGCGCGATCGAGGACGCACGAAGCAGACTCGGCATTTCAAACGTCACGTTACTAATTCAGCGGATCAAGTAAACCGAACTTTTTTCGAATACTACGCGATGGTTTTATTTTCAAGATACCTAA
The DNA here is from genome assembly GCA_932305915.1 of Agriopis marginaria. NCBI lineage: Eukaryota > Metazoa > Arthropoda > Insecta > Lepidoptera > Geometridae > Agriopis > Agriopis marginaria. The sequence goes on from OW029915.1 coordinate 10,428,691, forward strand.
GATAAATTTTTAACAATATCTCTGCCAAGGTGCTACCTGTAGATTAAAGACGCTTTTAATTATATTTTGGTGACAAATTTCTTGAAAGTGGAAAGCCACAATTAATTCTGGTTAAACGTGAGAATAGAAGAAATTACGTTTATTTATCACAAACAATTAAGATTTACAAAAAACATCACAGTAAAGAAATTAAATTATTACTTTATGGCCGTAGCAAAGAGATTTTACAAATTACTCTAGAAAAAGATAGGACAGGACGTACTTGGGTACACAAAAATGCAATCAGCCATAACACAGGGCAGTAACACTGATAGCAATATTATGGTTTTTAAGAAAATGGAAAGGAATTACACAGCTCGTTAAACTCCAGTTTACGGAGATGACTTACCTTAGCTAATTATCTGATGAGAGCATGGTTACTTTTTTATTTGTTTTATTATTCTACAATGGGGATATTACTTACCAATATTGTCTACAAAATATACTTAAACAAAATATTTGCTTTTCTTGTGTTAGTTATTTATTTTAAAAGATCTAAGATATCGAAATTTTTATACGCGACTAGCTTCTTCTCGCGGCTTCGCCCGAGTACTAAGGGAAAATAATGGAACTCTTATGGGCAGAGTTGTAATATTTTGTTAATTATTTCGACTGGGTTGACAAAATTTTAGTTAAACAGTTCAATATCCTGCTCGGCAATACACTGTCACTTTCACGTCTCTGGGTTCTTAGATGTTAAATATCTTTAAGCCCCGTAATTTCACTGGAAAGATTTCCCTTCAATTCGGAAAACAGTTGGCGGCCAAGCGCAAGCCTATTTATAATAAATAAAAAAGCAGAAATTACTGGAAAAAGGTGCTCCCTAGGCGGACTCTACAAAATAATCACAACACACACACAAAAAACTACACAAAAAAGTCACTACAAAAAAGTATGATAAGTAGGTAGGTACTTATTTTAGCAACATAGACGCCAATGACAATACAAATTATCTTTGATAGACGCAGAGCACTTTATAAAACACACAGCTTCTGAAAACTATAGGTACAAGTCGTTTTCCATTTATTTTAATTGAAAGAGCAAACAAGATCTGTCTCTCCACGTTTTCTGTCATCAGCTCGAAAACGTAGAAAACGCAAATAAAATTCGTGTTGACTGAGCTCCTGAATTCTGCACCTTAGAACTAGCTTATAAATTGCGAGCTGAAAAACATTAGGCGCACTATACACGTAAATTTAGCACCTAGGAAGTATTTAAAGAAAAGAAAGCTATGACAGAAAAAAAAACATACGAGTTAAAAATAGCAAAATAATAGTTTATGTCACAAGCCGGTTGACTCAACGTGCTGGTTGTAAGCAACCAGCGCAGGGGCCTTACGGACAACTAATTCGCTCAGTTGGAAAATAAAGCGACCGCAAACCGTATCTGGGCGCGATAAGGTTCACGTTCGCGTGATTTTCCAACTGAGCGGATTAGGTGCCGCAATAGCTGTTGTCCGTAAGGCCCCAGGTCTTCCGTTGGAACCGACAGATGACGTCACGCACGTCAGACAGCAGGTGTGCGTTGCTAACATTATCCAATGAGTATATAATACACATACAAACACGAAAGTAATTTTAAAAATACCTATTCTAACCTAAACATAAAACATATTAAATAAACTACTAATGAAACCTGCATATATAAAATTGAAGTGGAATGAAATGTAAAATTATAAATTAAATGTATTTATAGTATTTAGATCGAGTTTGTCTCTTTTCTCAGTGCCTCTGATAGGCAATTTCTTGAAGTTTTCCTTGTTCCTTAATATTACGAAGCCACAGCATATTGCGTCTTCCGACCTTGTGCTTTCCAGGAATTTTGCCCATCACGATAAGCAGGCAAAAATAATTCTATTTTAGATTGAGTAACACGATGTAAAATTAAAGGGGACACCATTTTTACTTTATTTATCCTAACCACGATCTCTTCGCGAAAACACTGAGAATAATTATATTTCCATAATAAAATTATTCCATAATAAGAGCAAAAGTAGGTGTTATGTTAAGTACTTATTTAGTCACGTAAAATAACACGCCTACTTTCTTACTTTTCGAATCAAATTTGTGTGAAAGTTAGATCTGGATTTACATCACACTAATAAAATGTGAAAGTATGTATGTAAGCGTATATTATGTGTGCAAGCGTGTATGTTTGTCCGCACTCAGCTCCGTAACAGCTGAACAAATTTGAATGTAATTTGCTATAGAGTTAGCTTAAATAACCTGGATTAACTGGTTAGTCTTATGCTGGTTTTTTTATCCCGTAAAGATAATTGTTCCTGTGGGAAAACTTTACTATAATCACTTTAGCTCCGTAATGGATAACGGAAGTGGATGCAACTATGAAGTTTCTTGAAATTGTAATCTACTTAGTCTCAAAATTTGACTCAATAATCTAAACGTAAAAGAATCGGTGTTCTTTTACGTCTAGCAGTCTTATCATTCCAGCAGCAGTTTTATCATTCCATCCACGATTCCATCATAGATATGTTTGTCCTGAATATCCTACAAAAATAGTCTTATGAAACCTATCTCAGGCCGATTATGGCCTATATATGACTTTGGTATGTATTACAGGAATTCAAGCGTTTTTCCTTCTTTCCTTAATTACTAGGTATCGCAATGTAAAGCTAAGAACCCAACCTAACCTAACCTAACCATTAAAATTAAACCCTGTAATGTAAAAGGATCCTTACACCTGAAAACAAATAAAACTTTCAAGTTTGTCTATTTATACAAATTGTGTAATAGGTTTTCAGTCACGAAGCGGGATTAGCTTTTTGTACGGACACAAGGTTCGGGTTCAGGATTTCTAAGGATAGTATAACATAAAAACAAAACACTATTTTCTACTTGTAAAGATTGTGTATAAGGAAAAGTGATTTCGATAATTTCGATTTAGAGGTGGGCGAGTGTACCATTTTTTTTTTTTGTAGATTTGGGATAAGTTTTATTTTGAAGTTTTATTGGGCGAGTACTTTAGAATCGTCAACTTTTTACACAATAAATAGGTGGGAAAGAACATTATTTTAGAGAAAATACACAGTATTAAATATATATTTATATTTATATTTATATTTTATATTTTTTTACCACTAAAATTCGTTTTGATGGCCTGAAAAAACGTCATATTCGCAAGCAGACTTCGATATGATTTTAAAATGATGAAAAATAAGCTGTACAACGCATACTTTACGCATACTTTATTTTTATTGAACAGTAAACAGTAATAAAAAGCTAAAACAGTAGGAAGACCTAACACTGAACTTAGGAGACCGCATTTCTAAGATATCTATCTAATACTTTTTTAGCAACATGGTTGGCAAATATAGAGCAAGTATAAAACTATAAAAACTAAAACTATTCTAAAAAATCATTATGGATTGCAGCTAAAAGCGCGTAGCTATCTCACTTGCGCATTTCAACATTTTTAAAGATAAAAATGACAGATTGAGAAAAAAATAATTGGGCAGTATCTTTTGAATAACATTGCAAATAATATAAAACAATTTACGTGTTGATATTTTATAGGATGGCGGAGGAAATAGAAAAAAAAAACTCAAAATAATCGTTTGTTCTGTATCACCCTAATCAGATCAAGATTTGGGTTCAGGAATACCCCTAATGTCCGATAGGTTTTTTTCTCACAATTTTTTTTTTCTCTTCTTTCAAGATAGCCATGGATGTTGAGCGCAGCCTTAAGTGCATTTTGAATATCGCTTAATCGGAATTCGATGCCCTTAATAAACACTGTTAATTTACATCACACAGTACTACCTGCTAGCCAGTTTAGGGGTCTCTACAAACATACCGTTTACTTCCCTTGAGTCCCACCCACTTGAACCGCGATGAATGTTTAATAACCGGCGATGAATCATTCCACCTAAATAAATAACCATATTTTAATGATGATTTGCTAAAGTTATGTCAAATGAATGTTGTTATTTATTGAACCGTTACAAGAATCATCATCGTCATCATTTCAGTCATAGGTACTGCTGGACATAGGCCTCCCCCATCGATCTCCAAAAGGGCGACTGGAAGCGGCCTGCATCAAGCATTTCCCTGCGGTCTTTTTTAGGTCTGTTCATCTGTTCATCTTGTGGGTGGACGTCCTACGCTGCGCTTACCGGTCCGTGGTCTCCATTCGAGAACCTTTCGGCTCCATCGGCCATCTGTTCTGCGTGAAATGTGCCCTGCCCACTGCTACTTCAACTTGCTAATCCGGAACAAGAATAGCAATTAATAATTGAAGTGAAATCTTCTTTGGGCACGTTTGGCACTTTTTTGGGATGGGCACTGAACTCGCGTGACCGTAACGCTTAGATACATGTTCGGCTCGAGTCGATTGAGGGACCGATATAAATATAGTCAACCTTGATGAAGTTTACAACTGTCTTAATTTTTTTTCGCAACAATTTAGTTTCTCTCTTTTCTATTGATGTTACATCTAGTCTATATGTGCTTAGGTTCTTAGCCTCGTCACATAAACTTAGATACATACCTACTAGCCTGGGGATCAATCGAAATTCTACCTAGTGAACCGTCATTTGACGTGAACTATTTAAAGCGAGATTTAAAAAGCTGTTTTACGACAGATATGACAATTGATGGTCTTTCGAATATTGTTGTTTATTTTACAAGAATATCAATTAATAATTTTTCGCAATAATGCTATTTCACTAGTTTCTTTTGATGTTTATAGTCTATAATATGTACTTGGGTTCTTAGCCTCATCACAAAACAAATAACTATATAGTAGTCTGCGGGGATCAACTTTAAGGACTAGATCGAAATCTTCTAACAGAACCCTCACTTGAGGTGAATTATAGCGAGAACTTCCAAATCCTTTCTAACTGAGCCCCCACTTTGTAAAAACCCCCCCCTCTAGCCTAATTATATCTTTTATTTTATTTAACTGATTGTTTTTATTATTTAACTTTTTTATTAAATGTTTTATATTTGGTTGCCTAAACATTAGCTGCGTATATTAAACCTATATTGGAGTATGACTACTATGTTATTCGTATCTTTAAAATATTACAGTATAACTGCTACTCCCGTTCGTGAAATCTAGAATCGTAAAAGACCTACTAACACCGAATAAGTTACTTTACCTAATGTATGCCTACCTACTCGCGGATTTAATATTTACCTACATGTTTCGTTTTGGCCAGGTGATTGTCTAGTGGAAGAACCCTACTTTGTGATCATAGAACCCAAGTATACGAATAGGTATGAGCTGTGTGACGAGGTCCTAATCTAATATTATGATTAAAATGTTATTAGGTTTACAATATCCGTACTACTGAATAAATTAATGAAGATGTAAGAATGTTGTGGAAAATGACCTAAAACGAAGGTAAGTAGATAATATTAGAAATAGAAGTAAAATAGATTATGTGTATATTAAATGCGGATACTAAGCATATCACTAAGATATTTGTTAAGTGAACTTTGGTTAGTATTTTATGTATCGTATATATTAATTGAAACAAACTCGTATGGGGCTAAGGATCGGCGCCCCTCCTCCGCGTCGATCGATTGATTTCGTCATCCTTACTGGTCATCACCTCCCCCATACGAGTATAAATACTCGTTTAAATAAAGAACTCTAATAGTCAAAATTCGGAGTCAGTCTGTGTGTCTAACAAAAGGTGGGACAAGAGGGCATAATCTTTTAGCAACCCCAGCGAACCCCAGCAAAAGGGTCAAATAACGAGTTCCCAAGATTAGGAAATCAAGGTACTCTTTAGGCACACGCCCAACCCTACCTAAACCTGAAACAGAAGATCATCCTGAATAATGTTATCTTATTCTTATGTGACCGCATAACTTTATCATAATTTGATGATGCAGACCTCGGAATAATTTACCGAATACTGATGAACTAGACAATCAAGTCATACACATTCTTAGTGTAATGAAGTTAATAACTTTTCCCGTTATCTCTTCAAATTGGCCATCTCAAACAGGACCTTCCTTCAAGTGAGATTATATTAATTAGGCCAGTATCACTAAATTCAGTGACATTAGTAAAAGGCGCCCTTTGTTGTTTTTTATAACTAAAGGGGTAACCCAGAGACAATCGCTCCATGTATATTTCAGCTATACTTAGCCTAAGGTTCCTTCTATGGAAGCCATAATAAAGTGTGATGTTGAAGTAAGCCCATTATATTGACTTTCAACTCGAAGAGACAAATCAACTTCTTTCGTCATCGTCTCGGTTCTGAGAACTATATTTTCTCTTGATAGAACCTGTATGACCTGGCAGCCCAGCACAATCAGCTCAAAGCAGTTAAAGGACTTTAATAATTAGTTACGGAACCTCTTTGTCCATTCGAACCTTTATTTATAAAACAAGTTGACCTTTGCAACTGAATTTACTTTATGTTAATATAAGAAAATAGCAATGACTATCGTCTGTAATTCGATTAGGAACATTTATCCATTCGAACTATAATCTCCTCTTTTTTAGAAGTCGGTTAACAATTACTTTATGTAAGTAAATAATATCAAATAATAAAATGGCTACATTGTCTGCAATTCGATTAGGAACATTTATCCATTCGAACCATAACCTCCTCCTTTTTTAGAAGTCGGTTAACAATTACTTTATGTAAGTAAATAATATCAAATATCAAAATAATTATAAAGCTTACAATTGGTCCTCGCGCCGGCTTCCACAGACATCGCCCCACTCCGCCCGGGACAACTGAAGCAACTCTGAATCCAGATACGATGGTGACACAATGCATGAAGTACCTTCCCGCAGCTCCAGGTAGATCGTCCCATCGCCATAGGAAAAGGAGTATACCCCCGAAGGTGACGAAGGCCAAAAACCCACAACGGAGTGAGCACATCGACCCCGGTGGCGTCACAATCCACCGACATATTTAAAACCCACGGGAAAAACGCAACACCACTCGGAGAGTGACTTTACGCCGGAATTTGGTTGCTTTGGGAACCACCATTCCTTAAACTGCAGATGTTGTGTTCTCTAAGCCCTCCCTACGCGATAAAAGTATCGTTTCAAATCCATTCCCCCGCAAAAGCCGGGACGGTGGCACTAGTCTACCACTAGGGGTATGACCACCATCCCAATGGGTGTATACGACCAAGCGCAAACCCAAACTTTTTAACGAAAGAAGGATCCGAACCAACACTATAATCCAAAACGAGTTAAATGACACTATAATCAAATACGGTTCCGTTCCCAGACATGCAACATGAGAAGGGAACCGAGGCTCACATAAATTCACACTAAATCACTATTTACCCACAAAAAGATCCTAAAACGTATTTAATTCGTTGTGTTCTCTAAGCCCTCTCCTCCTTCTAGCCTTCCCCTCGCGATAAAGGTATCGTTTCAAATCCATTCCCCCGCAAAAGCCGGGACGGTGGCACTAGTCTACCACTAGGGGTATGACCACCATCCCAATGGGTGTATACGACCAAGCGCAAACCCAAACTTTTTAACGAAAGAAGGATCCGAATCAACACTATAATCCAAAACGAGTTAAATGACTCTATAATCAAATACGGTTCCGTTCCCAGACATGCAACATGAGAATGGAACCGATGCTCACATAAATTCACACTAAATCACTATTTACCCACAAAAAGATCCTAAAACGTTAAATTATTTCAGAGTTATTTGGTAGTACAAATTGACTGTCGAATAACTCCTTATAAAATTAAAACACGCGTGAATTTAAATCGCGGACATACAAAGGTACTCGAACGACACCGAAATTCGTAGACGCGTAACCATCTACAAATCTAGGCTAGTCCAGGCACTAAAATTTTATAAAATAAAATCAATTTTAATTTTAAAACGATTGAGCAAATATATGAACACAAGTCACTGAATTTACCTATCCAAAGTACTCGTCCGCTCTCGACCGATCCCCGAGAACGAATGCCCCTACGCTACTCTACGCCGCCCGTTTTTCGCACGCGCATAGAGCCTTCCCACTCCAACATCAATTTCCGAGAAATTTGTCGTATGATTTTTCATTCTAATCTTCTATCTACCTCCAACCCATTATTCGCGCGCGTACTGCCTAGACAACCAATAAAATTACCGGTTGATGTAGGTACTTATTTGCAGTCTAACAAACTAAATCTAGAAAACCCCAGCCAAGCAATGATCTTATATTTATTAAGTGTTGAACCATTTGTCTTTAGTGATTTTGTTTATGAGATGAATTTCGCTGATATTTCCGATTAGTTCGATACAAAAGTATTACCTTAGATGTAGAAAATTCCGGGTTTTATTACTATTATAATATTTAGAACTAATTTATAGTAGTTAAGTTGTTTTAAAGCATTCTTTCTTAACGCCTGACTCAATGCAAACATCGGACAATGTGCATAACTTGCTGTACTGAAGGTTAACTAAAAGAATCCCTGTTCTCCATTTAGCTAGGCATGATGGAGTAAGGATACTATTAATCCTATTTTATTATCATGTAGTTACCAAAATCCTTTATAATATGAGACAGCATTTGATACTCAATCTTTATTTTAATTCCTGACCCTCTTTTCATTGCAAAACTTTGTTTTTATTTTTCCTTGGTTTTTTTAGATTCGCGTGATTTAGGTATTTGCCATGCACCATGTACAAATTAATAATGTGTTAGAATTTTAAACGAAACATCTATTTATTTAATTATTTATTTATGAACGATGAACTTGGTTCTGTTACATTCGACCCCATTAAATTTAAGAAGATGACCTAAATCGGAGTAAATTTAATAATATTAAATGAGTTCCCAAATAAATAATTTAATAAAGAAATTAAGAATTGAAATTTAACAACCCCAATGATATGTCTAATGTGCAAGATCTTTGTTGTCCACTTTCAAGTTTCAACAATAAAATTAAACGTGTAATAGAACTGTTTGTGTATGTGCCCTAATTATTATATGTGTAGTTTGTTTAAACCGGTCATGAAATAATCATCTTAGAAACTCAATCCGACAGCAAACCCGTGTATCATAAAAGAACTTTTTTCGTCCACATAGTATATTGACTTCTACGAGGAACCAGGTTGTGAGTCGAGTCGTTAGAAGAACAGAAAGATTGCTTTCCCCGCCAAATTCAACCTTTCAATCGAGGGGGTTTGCATTCATATCTCCTCGGTCCGCTCTCAACGTCCTGTGAACTACAAAAATCCACCTATGACCTCTCAGGGTCCTATAAGCTCTCGAAACCGAATTAAAAATCTGACTACCTCCGATCGGTGAATGTGAGTGTAGGAAATATTGCGGTTTACCCTTCGCATGAAGGCTGCGTGTGAGTATGAGCTCAATATAAACTCAATGTTTAATATTGACAGGGATAAGTGTCCTCCTGACTTAACCTAGCTCCAAGTTCCCCTTTTATATTGAGCCGGTTGTGTAGTGTTTTGCTAAACCTTGAAATCGACAACTCGCCTCTAGCCTTGGTGTCGCTACAACCCTGAAACCTCTAAACATACTTATAACTCAAAATTTCCAACATCCTTCCACAATTCATTCCTCATTCGTTTATTCTTATTATTCAGATACAGAGCATATCTTTCATTGCTGTTCAATCCATCCCAAGGAAGTATCGACACCTTTAAGAACTATTGGCGACCAAGTTTCTGCACGCCTATCCCTAGGTTCATAATCTCAAATAAAAGCAGTAACTTCTATCAAGATCAGATACTACTAACTTAGGAAACACTAAAACCCCCCAGCTACTAATGAACTACAACCCACCAAAATACTAAATATCTAGAAAACAGTATCAAAACCCGTTCACGTTCACATTGATATATAATTACATTGTTCACGTTAATATTTTTTTTTTTTTTTTTTTTCAAATATATATTTTTCCAAATTAATGACTGTTAAATAAATTTTTAATATAGTAAAATTTTATTGCTATTCATTTTTCGAAGTGATTATTAAATACAATTACATTTTCCGAATAGTTAAACTATAAATAACCTAAACTTTTAACTACTCTGCATGAATTTATTCCGATTACTTTTTATCCTTCAACATCTATTTATCGCGCCTATGATTAGATCTATTTAGCCGTTCTAAATCTTGCTATTTTACCAACTAATAATAAGTACCGTAGTTAGCTAGCTGTTATGGATTATTCAAGACTGTGAATCGACCCCAAAGTTTTAATTTACAGTTACTTCGCTATCAAATATTTAGAAACAAGAAAGTCAAATACTTAATTAGATGAAGTAATATCATTAGAATACCTTCTTCTAAAACGCACTACATTTTTTTTCATCCAAAAACGTTCTATTAATTTACTACATCCTCCTACTAGTCAAATTAATTGCCGTATCATTTAACAAATTAAATAAGTTTATTTTTACTATATGAGCTATATAATTATTTACGGGATAAGATAAGATAAGATAAGATAATTTATTCAGATAACGAACACTCCCACAATACCATTGCCTAAAAGCAATAATACCCATGTGGTGCACGCTATGTCTCGTCAAAAACAAAATACAATTCACTCAAATTCATATTAAAAATTGTTTCATATTCAAATTAATATGAAAAACTCAACACATTATATAATTATTAAACAACATAACAAAATTATATGTGTGCAAAATTATACTACTACGTCATAATAATATAACCCTACACACAAATATTTCTTTAGTAAACAACCGCGACAGCTTGAAACAGTGTTTTATTTTTTACTAGTTTAGTTTTTAAAATACCTGGAAATAGAGAGTTTATTATGTGTTCTTTCAATTCTACCTTAAACAACCCGAACCCGTTTTAGTAAGCAATCATAACCCTTTTTCCAATTAAATAAACACCTTAACAATAGTAACAAAGTGAAAGTAAGTATAGTTGAAACTGATAGTTACAAAGCTTAAGAAATAATAATAATTATAAATTAATTGTTTTAAGATTTGACATGCGCGTCGTTTTCCCCCAAAGAATTATAGCACCTAAAAATATAATACACAAAATGATCGTAGGTGGCATTTTGTAGATTTAATTGTTACCCAAATACATTAGCAGCCACAATTTTCACGCCCCAATAACAACGACAAAAATTTACATAAATATAACAAATACTAAATTGTGAGAATCATAAACATAGATAGTATTTCACTAGCTACGTCTATGCACTTCATCAACTGTCTCCGTCTTATACACAGGTGCCTTACTTCCCGCTTACTATGTGAAGTAACTCAACCAACAAAAGATTATATCTGTACCATGTCTATGTTTGTATTAGAAACATTAATAGTTGCGCGTCTTACTTCACAGAACACTAAATTTAAAGCTACCGTCCCTATATTTTTAAACCGGCCTTATTCGTGAAAACCAAACCAGAATTATAATCGTAATTTTTAAACTTTCGCGATTTGAACACATGTTTTAAATGTTTATCGGGACCTATCACGTATTATTACAGAATTATAATATCGGTAACATCTGTCCTGGTGGTAAGATCAAAACAGACGTCACAATTGCCCACCTAAAACTACCCCAATGAACCTTAGTAAAATGTATATGCAACCTTTTCATCAATAATACTACCAAATCCGATAAATTCAAAATTCGAGCCTATTTAAGATAAACCTACACTTTTATTCGCGAAATGTCACATCAAAGTTAATGATTTTATAAATGACACATCATAGAACGGCAGTAAGTCAAACTGCTTACTTTGCAACTATAGACGTGTTCATCGATTAATTAATTAGATTAAAACCATTTTCATTAATTATTGAAATTGTTTCGAGTATTTAGTTTAATTCAAAAATATTTACATAAACAATACCAACGGTATTTTTATGTCACCTCTATTATATCATTACTATTTTTATGTACACTTACTAACCGGGCTAACAAGACACAAAGTGACCAATATATCAACCGACCTATTGTGCAAATAAATTATCTTTGAAATTTCATAGATAAGACTTGGCATAAACTTAACATTTGTAGCAGTAGCATTCCAATGAAGATTTCTTTTCTTCTAAGAAATGCTTGTTCTAGCGTAAAGACATCAACGAGATACCACGTGCCACAATCCCTATTTTAAAACCTATTGAGAACCTACTTAACCCTGATTTGTGACATGCTAACACACAATATTTTTAGTTGGCTATAGTGATAGGTTTTTAGACCTTACTTGTACGAAATTCACAAATTTAACACACTGTTTAATTTTACAACGTCATTTAACATCATTACAATACCCTACTAGAAAGATGTGTACAAAGATAAATAGCTACCTGTTAATTTAAGAGTATTTAAGAAATTTACTATAATTTAGATCAATCCGATTGTAACTTTAAATATTGCAGTTCCTAAAACCATTATGACTTTTGATTAGACTAAATATTGCATTATCAGGGTCAAAATTATGTCCTAGTTATAAAATAGTTTAAGATTTTACATTCCCTTTAATTTAACTTATTTGTTCATAATTATTCCTACTAATCATTATATTAAAGTATTTCACACTGTGTGTTCAATTTTTAATTTACCGATTACTTTTAAATATGCATATCCCTATCCAAGCTAATAATTTAGTTCCCTAGTCAGCCCATTCATATTTTAGTAATAATATTTATTATATTTGACATTTATTTAGAGCAAAATTTTCTAAAGTTTCTTACGACCTCGCTCATTACGACTCCGTTTCTTACGACCCCGATTATTACGACCCCATTTCTTACGACCCCAATTCTTATGAGTATTTTTCAACCCCAGTGAAAACCCATAATATGAAACAATATTTCACAACAATGGAAACACACGGATTATATACATTAGGTTTTCCCATTTTTATAAATATTTTCAAGCCAGCGTTAGCAATTTTTAGAACAAATTTGGAATCTATGATAAAGGATGTAATATATAAGATTAAATTCACATTTTCTATTATTTTTGAACCCATTTACCTTACCACATGCGTTACCCAACCTATTAACCTACTACGTTAGTACCGAATGTAAGAAATTCTAATGATTTAACCTTGATATTTTTGATGATGGTGATGAATATTTTTGCACAGCTCATACCAATTCTCGTCTCCTTTGCACGAACAACAAATTGTGTTCAAGCGAACTTGAACACTCTTAAATATAATCCCTTTCTAATAACTAATTTAATTCTAAACGACCCCATTTCTTATGACGGTTCTACGCGTTTAAGCAAAACAAATACTATACATAAATTCTAGTGAGAGTATTAAGAAACATCGATCCTGCATTGACCTATATGTACTAATGTAGTTAATCCTAACTGTTATCTACATAAACATCCTATTAGAAATTACCATCGTTGTACGCGTTTTTAATTACAAAGTCACTACAAAGTTAAAATCTTGGCTGATGATGATGATGATGATGATGATAATGATCCTGGTCACTACGGCATACCATATTGTAATAACCCCCCCCTCTGGTATTTTTATATCTTTTATTTTATTTAACTGATTGTTTTTATTATTTAACTTTTTTATTAAATGTTTTATATTTGGTTGCCTAAACATTAGCTGCGTATATTAAACCTATATTGGAGTATGACTACTATGTTATTCGTATCTTTAAAATATTACAGTATAACTGCTACTCCCGTTCGTGAAATCTAGAATCGTAAAAGACCTACTAACACCGAATAAGTTACTTTACCTAATGTATGCCTACCTACTCGCGGATTTAATATTTACCTACATGTTTCGTTTTGGCCAGGTGATTGTCTAGTGGAAGAACCCTACTTTGTGATCATAGAACCCAAGTATACGAATAGGTATGAGCTGTGTGACGAGGTCCTAATCTAATATTATGATTAAAATGTTATTAGGTTTACAATATCCGTACTACTGAATAAATTAATGAAGATGTAAGAATGTTGTGGAAAATGACCTAAAACGAAGGTAAGTAGATAATATTAGAAATAGAAGTAAAATAGATTATGTGTATATTAAATGCGGATACTAAGCATATCACTAAGATATTTGTTAAGTGAACTTTGGTTAGTATTTTATGTATCGTATATATTAATTGAAACAAACTCGTATGGGGCTAAGGATCGGCGCCCCTCCTCCGCGTCGATCGATTGATTTCGTCATCCTTACTGGTCATCACCTCCCCCATACGAGTATAAATACTCGTTTAAATAAAGAACTCTAATAGTCAAAATTCGGAGTCAGTCTGTGTGTCTAACAAAAGGTGGGACAAGAGGGCATAATCTTTTAGCAACCCCAGCGAACCCCAGCAAAAGGGTCAAATAACGAGTTCCCAAGATTAGGAAATCAAGGTACTCTTTAGGCACACGCCCAACCCTACCTAAACCTGAAACAGAAGATCATCCTGAATAATGTTATCTTATTCTTATGTGACCGCATAACTTTATCATAATTTGATGATGCAGACCTCGGAATAATTTACCGAATACTGATGAACTAGACAATCAAGTCATACACATTCTTAGTGTAATGAAGTTAATAACTTTTCCCGTTATCTCTTCAAATTGGCCATCTCAAACAGGACCTTCCTTCAAGTGAGATTATATTAATTAGGCCAGTATCACTAAATTCAGTGACATTAGTAAAAGGCGCCCTTTGTTGTTTTTTATAACTAAAGGGGTAACCCAGAGACAATCGCTCCATGTATATTTCAGCTATACTTAGCCTAAGGTTCCTTCTATGGAAGCCATAATAAAGTGTGATGTTGAAGTAAGCCCATTATATTGACTTTCAACTCGAAGAGACAAATCAACTTCTTTCGTCATCGTCTCGGTTCTGAGAACTATATTTTCTCTTGATAGAACCTGTATGACCTGGCAGCCCAGCACAATCAGCTCAAAGCAGTTAAAGGACTTTAATAATTAGTTACGGAACCTCTTTGTCCATTCGAACCTTTATTTATAAAACAAGTTGACCTTTGCAACTGAATTTACTTTATGTTAATATAAGAAAATAGCAATGACTATCGTCTGTAATTCGATTAGGAACATTTATCCATTCGAACTATAATCTCCTCTTTTTTAGAAGTCGGTTAACAATTACTTTATGTAAGTAAATAATATCAAATAATAAAATGGCTACATTGTCTGCAATTCGATTAGGAACATTTATCCATTCGAACCATAACCTCCTCCTTTTTTAGAAGTCGGTTAACAATTACTTTATGTAAGTAAATAATATCAAATATCAAAATAATTATAAAGCTTACAATTGGTCCTCGCGCCGGCTTCCACAGACATCGCCCCACTCCGCCCGGGACAACTGAAGCAACTCTGAATCCAGATACGATGGTGACACAATGCATGAAGTACCTTCCCGCAGCTCCAGGTAGATCGTCCCATCGCCATAGGAAAAGGAGTATACCCCCGAAGGTGACGAAGGCCAAAAACCCACAACGGAGTGAGCACATCGACCCCGGTGGCGTCACAATCCACCGACATATTTAAAACCCACGGGAAAAACGCAACACCACTCGGAGAGT
Organism: Agriopis marginaria; assembly: GCA_932305915.1. NCBI lineage: Eukaryota > Metazoa > Arthropoda > Insecta > Lepidoptera > Geometridae > Agriopis > Agriopis marginaria. The sequence goes on from OW029915.1 coordinate 10,444,222, forward strand.
GACTTTACGCCGGAATTTGGTTGCTTTGGGAACCACCATTCCTTAAACTGCAGATGTTGTGTTCTCTAAGCCCTCCCTACGCGATAAAAGTATCGTTTCAAATCCATTCCCCCGCAAAAGCCGGGACGGTGGCACTAGTCTACCACTAGGGGTATGACCACCATCCCAATGGGTGTATACGACCAAGCGCAAACCCAAACTTTTTAACGAAAGAAGGATCCGAACCAACACTATAATCCAAAACGAGTTAAATGACACTATAATCAAATACGGTTCCGTTCCCAGACATGCAACATGAGAAGGGAACCGAGGCTCACATAAATTCACACTAAATCACTATTTACCCACAAAAAGATCCTAAAACGTATTTAATTCGTTGTGTTCTCTAAGCCCTCTCCTCCTTCTAGCCTTCCCCTCGCGATAAAGGTATCGTTTCAAATCCATTCCCCCGCAAAAGCCGGGACGGTGGCACTAGTCTACCACTAGGGGTATGACCACCATCCCAATGGGTGTATACGACCAAGCGCAAACCCAAACTTTTTAACGAAAGAAGGATCCGAATCAACACTATAATCCAAAACGAGTTAAATGACTCTATAATCAAATACGGTTCCGTTCCCAGACATGCAACATGAGAATGGAACCGATGCTCACATAAATTCACACTAAATCACTATTTACCCACAAAAAGATCCTAAAACGTTAAATTATTTCAGAGTTATTTGGTAGTACAAATTGACTGTCGAATAACTCCTTATAAAATTAAAACACGCGTGAATTTAAATCGCGGACATACAAAGGTACTCGAACGACACCGAAATTCGTAGACGCGTAACCATCTACAAATCTAGGCTAGTCCAGGCACTAAAATTTTATAAAATAAAATCAATTTTAATTTTAAAACGATTGAGCAAATATATGAACACAAGTCACTGAATTTACCTATCCAAAGTACTCGTCCGCTCTCGACCGATCCCCGAGAACGAATGCCCCTACGCTACTCTACGCCGCCCGTTTTTCGCACGCGCATAGAGCCTTCCCACTCCAACATCAATTTCCGAGAAATTTGTCGTATGATTTTTCATTCTAATCTTCTATCTACCTCCAACCCATTATTCGCGCGCGTACTGCCTAGACAACCAATAAAATTACCGGTTGATGTAGGTACTTATTTGCAGTCTAACAAACTAAATCTAGAAAACCCCAGCCAAGCAATGATCTTATATTTATTAAGTGTTGAACCATTTGTCTTTAGTGATTTTGTTTATGAGATGAATTTCGCTGATATTTCCGATTAGTTCGATACAAAAGTATTACCTTAGATGTAGAAAATTCCGGGTTTTATTACTATTATAATATTTAGAACTAATTTATAGTAGTTAAGTTGTTTTAAAGCATTCTTTCTTAACGCCTGACTCAATGCAAACATCGGACAATGTGCATAACTTGCTGTACTGAAGGTTAACTAAAAGAATCCCTGTTCTCCATTTAGCTAGGCATGATGGAGTAAGGATACTATTAATCCTATTTTATTATCATGTAGTTACCAAAATCCTTTATAATATGAGACAGCATTTGATACTCAATCTTTATTTTAATTCCTGACCCTCTTTTCATTGCAAAACTTTGTTTTTATTTTTCCTTGGTTTTTTTAGATTCGCGTGATTTAGGTATTTGCCATGCACCATGTACAAATTAATAATGTGTTAGAATTTTAAACGAAACATCTATTTATTTAATTATTTATTTATGAACGATGAACTTGGTTCTGTTACAACTTGAGGTGAATTATAGTGAGAACTAAAACGCTGTTTTTTTTCAACAAAAGATATGACAAAATAAATCCTCTCATTAGGAAAGAAGAAGAAAAAACTAAAATGGTTGTTCTGTGGGCGAAGTACAAGTTCGCTACGTAAAATACGTTTCGAAATATTACAATTACGAAATTTATATGAAATTCAATACGTATTTTACGTAGCGAATATTCTTAATTCGCCCACAGGTAGGTAGTAGGCCTTCTGCACTACTTAGAGGAAGCAAATAGCTCCAGGAAAAAGGTACCTACTCTTAAGGGTGCGTGGATTGACTATTGTTATTTTTGTAGGTAATATGTTTTATTGTACATATTTCCAGTGCTTGTGATTTTATCATAAAGAACCATAACATATACCTTAACTGAATATATCTATTTGAATTATAATCAATACGCGTCGACGATTTAGTAACTGTAATTGTAACTGTAACAAATGTGTAACAATATGGGCTCCATGCCTGAAATAAATACATTTTATTTTATTTATTTATTTTTATTATTTAGTATTTTCATAGCTTCTTTGAAAAACCTGGTTATTGAACAAAAACTTTTCTCATTTTTATTCCCAATAAACATCACAATATCTCTTTGTGATACGGAAGCTCTAGCAATCATGACAGCAACTTGACAAAACTTTTAATGATCAAAATCATAGTACCAGGAAAGCTCGTCATATCATTATTTCTAGTTCTCTTATTTCTTTTTAAACTGCTATTATAACAAAAACAATACATTAAAACTTTTTGTGAAAGTTTCGAAATCTTGCCAGCTCCTCCTATGGTCACCAGCAGACCTAGCACGGGCCGTGGACATATTGTCTTTCCACCATTTTTATTCCGCGAGAAAAAGAAAAACGTATCCATATTCTAGCTTTGTCGCGTTTAGGCGTGGATAAAAACGGTGGAAAGACAATTTATCAACAGCCCATGCTAGGCCTACTGGGTGATATCACCCAGGTGACCATAGTGCAATAGCCTGCCCTTTCGTGCAGTAGGGACATTTAAAGCAAGAATGTCAGCCAAAGTAACTTGAATTGAAGTGACCTAATCACAAAATTCTAAATATTCAATAACACATCAAAAGTAACATACATGAAACACCAAACCTTTTTTTATGCTACCTGTTTATTATGGTGTTGTTTGGTATTATTAATTATACAGTAGGTTTTATTTACAACACTACTTTGGCATCGAATGCTTTAAAATGGACCTAAGATATATTATTGCTAAAGACGAACGTCGCAAGTCTTGTAAAGCCAGGGGCAGATTTGATACCTTGGCTTTCCTAGGCCTATGGAAGATTGGTTCCCTAGCATGATCCCGGAACTGATTATTGCTTTTCTCCACCGTGTTCGAAAACTAATACTAGTGGCAGCGAAAGTACCAAATAACCCAGTAAATTATGTAGTCTGCAGAAGAGCAAAATGAAAATGATACGATTAATCTATACTAATATTATAAAGAGGAAAGATTTGATTGTTTGTTTGTTTGCATTGAATAGGCTCCGAAACTACTGAACCGATTTGAAAAATTCTTTCACTGTTGGGATGCTGCACTATCCCCGGTTGACATAGGCTATATATCCCGGCTTCGCCCGTGCGAAGCAGGGGCGGCCTACTAGTTACTAGTTAGTCTCCAATAAGTGTGTTATTTACGAGTTAATATGGTCTCATTTTTGGGGTTTTAAACGTTGACGAGTAGGATCGCAGAGGGCGTGACTACTAAAAAAACTCACCCACCACCCACCTTTGCCACCCTAGGTCTAGGCCCGGGCCTACTTGGTTTATAGGGAAAATTTCCCCACAGAAGATGATTATGCCACACAGAAGACCTAAGTGGTAGCAAAAAAACCTAAGCCTTAAGAGCATATTTCAAGTAGGTACATAGTCAACTTCCACTGGATACTTTACGCGACTTCATTTAAAATGAAATGAAAAAAGTTAGGGTACGCTTCACTGGCACACGATGAGTGTTTGCACATACCAGTTGACCGCACTGTGAATGCATCCTAACTCCACTTAAAGAACTAAAGCCTCTCGAGGCTGACTCAGTCCGCACTAGAACACTAGTTACATGGTTTTATTTCTTCTTCGACAACCAACCAATTCATGACAGACAAACAATTGCAAAAGGCAGGCTGTCGTTCAGTGTGGAGGTTAAAGGGGGAGGCCTATGTTCAGCAGTGGACGTCTGCTGGCTGATGATGATGATTTATTCTTCACAATTTATTGTATGGAATTCGATACGTATTTACGCACTTATATATTGTTACACCATCCACAGCCCTAACAAGTAATCCAGCTGATTGAATTTCAGATGAGAAATTTATCTTGTTGAAGGTTCTGTCGACTGTTTTTTAAATAATCACAAACATTGGCAACTTTAGGTAACTTCATAATTAATAGGTTTTTATCCTAACAAAACATAAATAGTTGATTGAATCAAGCGTTCCTTTCGAAAGTTTATCTTCAATACTGTTTCTTTGACAAATCTCTAGACATTTGACATATCTATTCGGCTTCAGTGCAAGGAATGTGGGATCACTTATTTTACTCTACTGAAATAAAATTTGTTAAAGATGCTAACCTGAAACAACAATGAATTAAATCTGAAACAAAAAATTCGTTATACCTAAAACTTTTATTAATGTGTGAATTATATAGAATAGTAATATACTAAATTCACACTTTTTGTTTGTTTTTTTTTTTTGTTTTACCATATAATATTTTTAACAAAATATTAGAAACATATATTTTTAAGCTCACATGACATGTATTCTACATTAATTGCAAATTGAAAAACTAATGTACGTATATCAGTTTCTGGCAGCCATATTACAAGCTTTGCTTAGTTTGGGGTCAGATGACCGTGTGTGCAAAAATGTCCCGAATATTTATTTATTTATTTATTTATTAATTATTACTGAAACAAAACCAAAAAATAAAACCAATTAAAATTATACTCTAAACCAAATAAACGTACTATATTACATATTAGAATTACTAAATAAAGTAAAAATAAACCTAACTGTATTATATTAGAAATTAGAACTAAATTAAACTGTCTACCCAAACTATAAATAAAAAACTGAATTGAGGTCGCTGTCTTGGGGTAAGGTGTCCAAAAAGCTGGCGACATTACCACGTTGGATGGCCAAACTTATTCTTTGGCCAAGGTAAGCACCAGCTCTTTGGTCACCTGTCATATCTACGAGGCGTCTGGACAACTCTTTAACCAAACCCCGAGCGGCCGGACCCCACGGACCCATGGTTTCAACTCCAAACGGATGAAATATGTATCCCTCGCCGAGAGATTCATATTTTCTCCGTTTGAGGCTTTCCGCCAGTTCCGCTGCTGCACCAGCCGCTCTTGATGTGCCCTGGAGGTGAGAGGGCGCCAGCGTGTCAGCACAAGTTGCGTCCCATACTAACGGCCTCCCACGACTCCAGGGAACTAACGTCATGCCATCAGGTCTCTTGCCATCGTCACGTGAAATACCGTTCGGCTCTAAGCAAGCCGGCACGTTAACGGTGGCAAGAGCCCGACGGGTGACGTCGTTCAAAGCGGCGTGGCGCGAGAGACGTCCAGCACTGCGGCGGCAAGATAAGCCATGGTGCCCAAAGCGATCAACCTCACCACCACAGCGACAATGGTGGGGTTCAGTTCTAGGGATGCCCAGACGCAGACCTATGGCTATGGAAAAACTGGAATTATCCATTAGGGTCCTGATGTTAGGCGAAGGTATTGCCTGCAGCCAGTAGCCAGACTCACGTTCACCCGTAGCAAGGAGACGAGCCCGATCCGAAACATTACTACAATCTTGTAATAAATGTTGTTTTACTTTTTTGCATAAGGGCTCCTCCCAAAGCCTCTGCGAACGCGGGCTCAAAGGGAAACTCTCACCGGGACAGGCCATTTTCATCTATGCACAGCACCGGCACACTTCCTATTGCAGGACTCACTATTTTTGAGTAGAGTCCACCGAAACTGTGCACCGATGATAGAAATGCCGGAAGTGAAACACTTGTAATTTTGCGAATGCCTATGCCTCCAAACCGAATAGGGAGAGAAGCTTGGCACCACGATTTATCCGATAGTGAACAATTTAGAATTTGGGATAATGATAACCTAAAACTAATTTGTAATAATGATATATTCTTCTAGGCAGCGTGCTCCATCGTAGACCGCATCAGCGAGTTGGCAGCCTAGCGCAAGCCTATTTATATATTTTTTTTTTAATCTTTAAAAACAGAGAATTTATCAATTCAATATCTGAATCTGTTGATTTGATCTGATTTGTTTCAGTTTTTATTAATAATAATATAATAGTTGTATAATTATTTACTGCGTCAGGTAACATAATTATTACAAAGCATAAGGATATTATATACAACTTATCGATAAAACTATAAACTATTACTACTAAAAATATATACAGAGAAAGTAAGAAAGTAACCTAGGTGAACAAATCGTCACTATGCGGCAAGGTCCCCAGAATGCTGGCAGCATTGCCTCGCTGGATTGCGAGGATTTTTGAGTGAAATATGCCCCAGCTCTGGGATCCCCCGAGACGAGACCCAATCTAGTCGAAATGTCTTTACAAAACTTTTTTGTATCGGACGACTAAGGGTCTCTACAGCTAGTGCGAGAAACTCATAATGCGCGCTCAATTGTGCATATTTGCGGTGTTTCAAGAATTGAGCGTTGTCAGCCGCGGCCCCGACGTCTCGAGCCAAACCGGAAAGATGAGATGGCACCAGGGTGTCCACGCACATAGCGTCCCAGTCGAGTGCAAGTCCGAGACACCACGGAACTAGGGTGACACCATCCGGTCACTTGCCGTCATCTCTCACCATTCCAGTGGGCACCAGCGCCAAGGGCACAGATAATAGTTGTTTATTAATATTATTATTACAAATTAGTTTCAGGTATAACGAATTTTTTGTTACAGAATTAATTCGTTTGTGCCAGAATTATAGCAAAATCAAACATTTATATTTTAGTACAATAGGTATTTGACACAACAATAATTCTAAACTACTATAATAGGAACGTGTATCTTCCCACTCGACATAGTAAGGAAGGGATTTGAATGTTTCGTAAAGTTATACATACCTCCATGGTTTGAGGGAGATAAAGATACCTCCATCTCCAGAGATAGAGGTTCTTCCCGTTCTCGATCCCGGAAAAATCTACGCTTCCTGTAGAAAACTGGGTAGTGCGGGGCCAGCAAGCTAATAAATCACGAATATATTCGAGCAACATAAAAGAAAAATATTTCACGCAAAATATCGCTTTGCGCCTCAATAACCAGAATTCAGCCGCAAGCTGCGACATGGGATGACACGGGGCGATTTCCCTGCGGATAGTTCATTCCATACCGGAACTGGTTGACTGAATTTTAATTAGATTTGTTTCCTTTTAGGCAAGCTGGCGGTCAAACGCAGATATATTCTTTTTTTTTATATATATTCAAGTATATTTTTATTACTTGTTACGTGTTTCTAAAAAACATCACCTGGGTGGGACCTGCGGTCATATCTCATGCCGCAGCTCTGGGGTTCACACACACACACATCAGCAGCCATTAAACGTTCACTACTGGACAAAGGCCTCCCTCTTAGAGAGGGATGTTGCCATAATCCCCACGCTTGGCAGGCGGCTTGGGGCAACCCTAATAATGATCTTGAGCCGGTGAAGGAAACCATAGCACAATAGCACCTACACGTTCCCTCCGGCTCCACGAACCGGAAGACGCAGCGTAGGTAGGCCTCCCACTAGATGGACCGACGACATAGTGAGAGTCGCTGGCATCCAGTGGATGCAAAAGGCAGGCTGTCGTTCAGTGTGGAGGTTAAAGGGGGAGGCCTATGTTCAGCAGTGGACGTCTTCGGGCTGATGATGATGTTCCCTCCGGCAACTGTCTTAATTTTCCTTGATGTGCTCCAAATTATAAGCAAAATTTTTCTTTGTTAGATCTCCGAAAACTATCACTTTAAATTTATTAAATTCCTGGAATTTCCTGAATTTGACCTGTTCAAGTTGGTAAAAAATTGGATTGACGGTCATAAATAAGAAAAAGTATTTCGTTTCTATGTTAGATATTTCTCTAATAATATTTTTTGTAGTAAACACGTCAATCTAAATGCAAAAACAAATAAATGGTGCTTATAAATAACATTAATTATAAGTTAGATAAGAATAACATTGTACGTTTTCATGATAAAAGTTATACCTAAATGGTAGGGCACTTGCTTGTGCTCGGCCGGCTAGCTTAATTGATGGTACGGGCCCAGGTTTGAACCCGCCACCTCACGCTTCAAGTCAAGCAGTCTCCCAAATGGGCTACCATGGCTTTTAGTAAATAATAATATAATAACATATGAGGCGCCTTTTATTTTCTCATAGTGGGTGATGAAAAGTAGAGTGTATCACTCAAGCGTAAATTTTTTTTTGGCTCTGGCGACGTACTTTGAATCGCTCGCTACGTTCAGGATTCTACTAAAGACTTCTACTCTAGCATCCCTCCCTTTAAAAGTACATATTCAAAAAAGTGCCCTCGCCGTAAAAATATTATTTTGCGCCCTTATGTTACAAATGTTACAATCTACTATTTTACATGGATTTAAGTCAGGAAAAACTTAAAAAAAAAATTTTTTTTTTTTGTCTAAATTTGATAATAAAATATAGTTCCCGCCCGACTTCAAAATCCGTGTAAAAATCTTATTTTGTTCTTTGTAGTGGTATATTAACTTAGAATGTTTGTGTTATGTGGTTATTTGAAGTCGGTTTGTGCGAAGCGAGGCCTAAATCACCCCTGATGCAACTTCCCTGTGGTGCGGAAAGCAAAAAAGTGAATTTCTCTGTCGTGCGAATGGCATAGCTTTGGTTTGGTCCAGTGTAGGAAAGAGATAAATATATATTTGAGATCACTAATGGTTCCGGACTCGGTGGTGTACCTACCTTGGTACCGGATGTCTTAGGCCTCGTGCCGCACTGAATTAATATAATTTTAATGCAGTGCGGAACGAGGCTAAAACGTCCCATATCCCCCCTGACCTCGTACCGCACTCAACGCGAGCTTCCTGCGACCAGTGTTGTGCATCACGTCGATTGGAGAGCACGTCCTTTTACAGCGCCGAACATGTCTAAACGATGTCGGAAGAAGTTAATTTAAAAAAACCCAGAAACAGAGCCAAAACAGGTAAGTTTTTAATGAAAAAATCTTCAGTAAGTACCTAGTTTTTTCTTATCTTGGTAGCTATGTACCTAAAGTAAGTGTAAGATATTATTACTTAAGTATATTATACCTAAAGATATTATTGGTAATAACGATTATTGACGTACCTAATACTTTGCAACATATCTAGAATTACCTATTATTCTATATCGTGATAATAATGTTATTATTATTAGGACTTAACACTTAATTGATATTTTTGTAGGTAGTGAAAAACTCCACAAGAAACGCAAAGCGAAACGTCGATATTATTAAAAACGTCGATATTATTTTTCCCATCACTAATCGCAGCGAAAATTTGCCTATTTCAGTGCGTTACGAGGTGTATAAGATCCCATATTTTGTTTTGCTAATAATTCCTAAACTAGCCATCAGATCCCGGGGCGACGGTGGATTAGGGTTCATCAATTCACTGTCTATATCAATAAGGACCAAAATTCTCATTTATCTTTGATTTCGCGCCAGAAAATGGATTTTAGTCTGTAAAAGGAGGTGGGGTCTAATAGACCGCGTGTCGCCCTAACGTCTGGTCACGGTACGGGCCGATTATACCTCGTGCCGCAGGAACGGAAAGTATGCAAAAATTGGTGCCGCAGCTAACGTGTTAAAAGATAATTTATTTTGTTTATTTATTGAATTTGCTGGTAAAGGTATTTATTTATTTACACATGAAAATTATAGATATTTGGATTAATAAAGAACGTTCCTAAATTAAAACCAATATATAAAACTAAAGTAATATAATAGACCACAATCTAATACCTAGTGAGAGTCGCGGGCATCCAGTGGATGCAGATGGCAGGCTATCGTTCAGTGTGGAGATCTAAATGAACAAGTGGCAAGATACTTTCTGTTCTGGCTGATAATGATGATGAATCTAATAGACCGCTGCCCGCAGGCACTGATGACAGGCCCAAAATGCTAGCCGCATTGCCACGATGCCAGAGTCCCAGAGTCACCGACATAGCTGTTAAAATTTGCAAGTTGAAGTGGCAATGGGCAGGCCACATCGCTTGAAGAACCGATAACCGATGGGGAAGAAAGGTTCTTGAGTGGAGACCACGAACCGGAAGACGCAGCGTAGGTAGGCCTCCCACTAGATGGACCAACGACATAGTGAGAGTCACTGGCATCCAGTGGATGCAAAAGGCAGGCTGTCGTTCAGTGTGGAGGTTAAAGGGGGAGGCCTATGTTCAGCAGTGGACGTCTTCTGGCTGATGATGATGATGATGATTGCCACGTTATTGGATTTCAATACAGACGCGTTGCGCGAGGTACCGCGGTCAGCATTTTGGTCATGGGATACTTTGACCAGACGTGTTGATAATTTTATTATTCTTCTACTAATTTATTAGGAATGTATACATGCATTTATTACACGCAAAGGGTGTACTTAGTTGGAAGGGACCCATAATAATAACCCTTCATTATGAACTACTTTTAAAATGGGAACGACCCTGAAATTGCGAAAAAAAAATCAGTCGCTCCAAAATCAAACAGTAATTTACATTCGACAAAATGTATGGAACAGCCATGGAACAGCTGATATTTTTTCGCAATTTCAGTGTTTGTCCCATATTAAAAGTTGTTCAGGGTGATGAGTTTTCGGCTTAGTATATTTTTAGCGAACTCAAATTAAATTATATCAAAAATAGGTTATTATTCATTCAAACTCATTTAAACGATTTTACACAATTTGAACAAGAAATGCAACAAAAATACGATAACTAGGTGTAGGAGCGATGTGCACGGCTTGGCGGTCGAACGCAGAAAGAGGGCGGCGCTTTTTTTTTTTTATATTGACTTGTAATGTTGGCCTTTTGGCCTCTACAGATGGACCAGACTAGTTAGCGAACGCAGAGTGCGTTCGGCATAACTACGAGGGCGGCGCTGGTGTGCGCTCGCTTTTATAGATCTTCGAGCAGTGGCGTGACACAAAATAGCGTGGAAACTTCACAACGATTGGTAGCAGTGACTCATGTGAACGTCCGTACGCTACAAGCGCCATGGAGACAATGACCATACAATTTTTTTTTTTTTTTGATATTGACTTTTAATGTTGGCCTTTTGGCCTCTACAGATGGACCGGACTAGTTAGCGAACGCAGAGTGCGTTCGGCATAACTTGATGGTTTAAGTTTTAGGGCGACTAGCACAAGGGCACCTCGAAGGTACGAACCTCGGCTTGGGCCGTCGCCGGGGGTGGAAATCAGACTTGCCCAGGCACCCCAGAAGGGGTGTGCCCTGGAGCCCTAGCGGTTTGTTGAACTGAATGATTATTTGGAGAGAATCTAACCGAATGACCATACTAGCCGGCGCGCTTGGTATTTATAGTTGACGGGTATTCTGTTTGTTGACGTGGAGGGGTGTTCCTAACAATATTATTTATGAGTAAATGTAGTAAAATACTAATATTTAAATCATTGTCAGCATATTTAATGTTTGATTACTAATACGCTTCGATTTGCCACCAGCGGCCTTTCGTAGGTTGTCACGAGACCTGACCAAGAAATTGTATTTCATCAGGTAGGTAGTAAGTACATATGTACAAATACTACAAATCCTAAATCTTTATGTATCCTGAAGGAGAGCTTTCGCGACTACAAGAAAGCTATTATTTTCGCCTAAAGCGTGATGAAAAATAACTGCCTAGGGAACGGTACATACAGGGATAAATCGTAAGAAACGATGATCACAGGTTATGAAGGCTACCTGGCTTGGCATATTGGCTTGGCAGGAGATGAGACTGGGTAGATACAGGACAAAACTACTAAAGATACTCACACTCACAGTTTTAAGCCCGCTGTCAACTCTTGCGACGTGACACCGCGTGATTTTTTGCACCCGCTCTCCGAGTTTTTAAATTTTTTAAGATATAAAAAATCACAAAACAAGGATAAAAAATTACGATTGGGCATTATCTTTAAAAATACTTAGCATTGCAATCGCTTTAAAACAATTTACGTTTAAAATGTGTCAGCGAGATAGGACCCGGTATGGGATCTTAAATTGCATTTTGTATAAGTAGGTAGGTATATAAAGAGAAATATATATGGCAATTAGCGCTTCTGAAAACTTGTAGTTCACATATATCACTACGTTTTAGGTGCTCAATATAATGTTTACCTCTATTTGAATTCGTGTTACTGCTTTTCGATTACAAATGTTTATGATAATACAATTTTTGTCTTGTTTTCAAGCCTGACAAATCTAGTTAACTAGAGATCGACCATCTTATCTAAAGACTTAGCTAAATGACGAAAATAAATGTTTTCTAAGATGGTTGTCAGTTTTGTTCCAAAAAATACGATGGTGGCTTTTCGTCCAATATTTGCTACGAATAAGTTGGTCGCACTAAAGAAGCTGACAAATCATTTTAGAGAACAGGATTCGATTACCGAGTTGTATTCTTCAGGTAAGGTCAGGTGAGCTATGCTTGGAGTTTCTCTGCGCGATATAATCCGAAACGTGGACATTCGCCAAAGAACCAGAGTCACCGACATAGCTGTTAAAATTTGCAAGTTGAAGTGGCAATGGGCAGGCCACATCGCTCGAAGAACCGATAACCGATGGGGAAGAAAGGTTCTTGAGTGGAGACCACGAACCGGAAGACGCAGCGTAGGTAGGCCTCCCACTAGATGAACCGACGACATTGTAAGAGTCGCTGGCATCCAGTAGATGTAAAAGGCAGGCTGTCGTTCAGTGTAGAGGTTAAAGGGGGTGGCCTATGTTCAGCAGTGGATGTCTTCTGGCTGATGATGATGATTCTTCAGTTCATCTGACGAGCCATTCTACTGTATAGGTAATCAGTGGCATCTTTCATTTTAAGTAATGAGCTCGGAACCCAGACAGTCGATGGCCGTAATTGACAGCCAGCCATGCGATAATGTCTCTTTTTACAATATAAAAAGGTCTATTAATAGACCTGTAATTTATGCCAAGAAAGTAATTTTGATGTGATATATCTATTGGCGCGCTTTGCCAGTAAAACGTAGTATGCCGTAACGGATGTGCCGTCATGTTTCACATCAGCCTGGCATCCCGTGACGGCCAATTTTTATATTTTTTATATTCAAATGTTGTTCTACACAGGAATTTAAAAATTTGACGATTGGCAGGATTTCGCGCCGAGTTTTCTGGTTTTTTCCCCGGGGATGTCCCGGCTTTTTTCCCGTTTCCAAATTCTTGAGATGTCTTTGCAACCAATCTAAGCGTTGGTGATGCCATCTGTTAGTTCTCTACATACAAGTAACTAGCTAGCACTAGAACCGTAGTAGCTATACCTAGAACCGTTACAGGCCCCAAAGCTAAATAACAGATGACGCCTTTTTAAAGTGTAATAGCTAAATTACCTACTGCCAAGAAAATTAGAGTAGGTATTTGAAAACGTCAAGGCCGTCGCAGACGATGCGCAAATGCTTGCGCAAGTACTAGTGCACGTGTTCAAACGTACAGCAACTGTCGTGGCGACGCTCACAGTCATCTCGTGCGAGTTGGATACTTGCATCAGTTCAAATGACTCGCATCATGCAGCTGAAACGAACATAAATATTGATGCATGATAATTCCATGTTCAACGTATTACTCATTTACAGAGTGTGTTAGCTCCGCCAGCACAACCTCTGCAAATGAAATGGCACGAGTACCACTCGCGCTCGCGCGGGTGTTCAAACGAAGTGCAGTGGGCGTCGCACGTGTAGGGCGGGGGTGCGGGAAGTGTAACGCAGGTAAACGAAACTTCACTGGCGCAAGGATCAAAACAAGTAGGTACTACTAATCAACTTCCACTGACACTCTCACTAAGTTAAAAATGTTGTAGCTGGCGCATGTATAAATCGCGCCAGTTTACTGCACATCGTCTGTAATGGGCTGAAACCTAATTTACGCAGTCCACTGCTTATACTGCCTATCATTATTTTCTACTCTTGTTTATACCGAGTTAAGCGCTGAGGGCGCAATTTATTAAAGTAGCTTGGAGCCGTGACAGCAGTATGGTGGCACTTTGGCAGTAAACGTAATCGTGTAGACAAAGTACGCGTCGGACACACACTTTTTACAAAACATTTAGCAGGTAACTTTTATGGATCATAAAACCTGGCCCTAGAGAAGGAGATGCATTTATAATTCACGTATCAAAAATCCAATGAAAATATTTTATAGTATGTGTCAGCCGGAAAATTGTCCCTAATAAACTGGCCAATAGATTGTTGAGACACGCATATTGCGAGGTTCCGTAGCCGCTATCACGGCGCATACTTCAGATCGATCTCCGTCGTCTCGACATTAAAACTGTAATTATGCTTGGATTCATGCACTTATCTTAATAACTATAGAAATTAGAAAGTTCTAAGGAATTAAGGCGGACAGACGAACAAACGGACAGAACGAACTTATCCGATCCGAACTTGTTTCTTGTAGTATCTACGACGGGACCGTAAAAATGCCAAATTGCGCCATAGTAAATGACTTGGTAAGGGAGCCGCATACGAATGCAGTAAAAAACCATTAACGGGCGGTTATCCGAGTCGCGTAGGCAACAAAACGCTCCCTCAGCCCCCGACCCCCGAAGTTATAGCGACGCCATGCTATAGTCAGGACGTTCGCGGGGGGAGTGCAACGACAAAAATGAGCATAGGTCCGACCTCGATGAACTGAACGCGGCGCGCCAAAACTCTCGCGTCCTTTTTACGCTTTTAATTTCACTAAAAAACGACACTATTCACTATCAAAAATCTATCCAAATAAAAGAATGTTGAATAAAATTGCCTTTCAGTACATGCAATTTCCAGGTTGTTACGCATGCTTTCATTAGAGCATAAAATGAAAAAAATAAACTAAGTCGACTTTGTTTCAGATTTTTTTTTGATCGAGGAAAATTTATTATATCGTGTTTTGAACCAAATCATAAACTCTAACACAGATGTATCTGTGACATGGATTTTTTTCCAGCTCAAATATTGTAATTTAACTGAAAAAAATTATATAAAACTGTCAAATTTGCTATAAGAGGCTCTTAAATTGTTCTTGTGACATCGTAGTGCTTGCTGCTTACCTAGGCATAAGTAACAAAAACTGCGACTCTCAGGGTTTTTATATATTTTGACGTGATTGCGGTGTCTATTCTGGTGAAGATCTGTGGCACTGACATTTATGTTTTTAGTTTCGTTTTATTTTATTACGTTTTGTTTTTTGCGTATTTAGGAAACTTACAGTCTAATTGTTTTAGTTAGAATGTGATCATACAGGTGGACATATTCTACAACATTATTTATTTTAACATTAATGTAATTTTTAACCTCCGACGCAAAAATAGGGGTTGTATCGTCATATCGTATCTTTAAATCTTCCCGCTCAATCGTTTCAACTATTACACTGTGTTACCGAAAAGCAATGTCCAATTACAAGCGCAGTAAAGAGCTGCGGCAACAGGCTTGTAACAATACTAACACAATCAACTAAAAAACATCCGCGCCGTGCTTTGACCAAAATAAAATGAATGGCCGTCCATTCAGACCCGCCCAGAAGAATCGCATTTTCGAAGATTACAAAATAAGCGCCGGCATTACTTCGTTTCAGTCGGTCTCTAGCCTAAAAAATGTACTTTACATGATTATAATTAGGTGTTGAAGTATATGTCCGACGGTTTTGACCCGTTTTTACTGAGCAAGTTCAATGGTTATGGCCCGTCCATTCGTTTTATTTTGGTCGAAGGCGCCGTGCGTAAAACCACTTCGTCACGCCATTCAAGTTCTACCTGCGAAAACCATCAAGTGCTCTGACAATAATATTACATTTTTTTTTTTAATATAATAGTATGCAAACAAGCGACGGGCCACCTGATGGTAAGTAGTCACCGTCGCCTATGGACACCTACAATACCCGGGGCATTGGCGGTGCGTTGCCTACCTTTGAGGACTCTATTCACTCCTCGCTTGAAGCGATTGAGGTTATTATATGTTGGAGGAAAAACCGAAGGTGGTAAGCCATTCCACAACTTACTAGCATTTATCATCAAAAAGAACCACGCAGTGTGCTCCGTACGAGGATATATCGTTCTTCATCAGTTTCAGGACGTCCTGGAGTCATCAGAAAGGAAAATTGAGGTAAACCTGTTCATATCGTTTTCGGTCTGCCTAGTAGGTACGAGATTTTCAGTCTAATTTAAAAACGTTTGGGATGCCATCCCATGAAGCGCCTTCTTGTTTCGGGGCATAGATAATACACTATATACACGACTTCAGGGTTGGTATAAGTTTAACATGTGTATCTGTGTGTTTCTGTGTGGCATCGTACCTCCCAAGCAGCTGATCCGATTTTTTTTAAGACGAAATATGATTCAAATTTGACGATTGGTTCTCACAAATATTCAGAAATAGGCCTTTAAACTCGATTCATTGACATTATTTCAATATAATATGTAATATGTTCTTGAAATATTTTATTTGGATGTGTTCACCGATACACGATTAAAGAAATTTGGCACGATAGAAAAAAACTAACCTAAAAAACACCCGTTTTTACGTTCCCTTGATGGATGGAATCAAATTCATTCAGATTCTATAGAATAGTCATACAAGTGTACGTTCTCTACTATTTCGCCTTAAATGTTTCTTGACTTTAATTTTCTTAGCTATGATTCAAGAAAATCTGTTCTGCCGTTTGAAGATCATCAAATCTTTTGTCGGGAGTGTTTATTTATTACTAGGTTCTTGTTACAAAGTGTTATTCCATGGTGTTACAAGCTAGCAGCTAAATAGGTAACTTACCTAATTAGATTACTGTGCTAACATCTCTTATCCGCAGAAGACACTCAACTAAACTGAAAAGGTAAATTCATTCATCTTAAAAACTTAGCCAGCTCTTCTTAAGTCTAACCTTACAAAAAAAAGTTTGAAATATAAATAGGCCACCTAATCTTAGGATACCTACTGGTATAATTTATAATACTTATATGCCTTATAATATTTATTATAAATAACATCTGTACTTTCGTTATCAACAAGGACCATTTATTAGGAATTTGCTTAGGTATTATTCTAGTATTTCAAATGAACTAAACCTAAAATTACTTTAAAATAAATAACTTATACTTAAGTAAACTAAACTATTGAAAACTGATCATGTGTGAGTCGGGCTCGCACACTATGGGTTCCATACCACCACAAAATACAAAATGTACTTTTTGTATTTTGTGGTAGTAAGGAACCCTCAGAGCTCAACTTGTACTTGGCTGGTTTCCTTTTCATTACACTAACCCTAATGGTTTTGTTTTTTGAAAATTTAAAAAATTCTTTAAAGTACCTATTATTTATTTTATAGGTACTTATTTTGCACTGAGGGTACATAAACTCTTCATTTACAAGGAATTTCATCTCTCCGCTACAAACATTCTTTAGTATGTAGATAGAAAGGTAACATTCTTTGCAAAGCCAGCATTGTAAGCAGTAACATCGTAACGAATCTAATAAAACAAAGCCCGAATTGCGTTCATTGAATTTTCGGAAGAAATGTTACAGCATTAATTTAAAACGTTACCTATATCAGAATACGTCGTTTTTCTTTACGCTCATGCGATTATTATTAAGTATACTAACTATAATGTGTGCTGCTTTTTATTATACTTTTGTAACTATTTACTATTCTATTCTAATTACTGTGTGAAAAAATGGGCCAAATAATAGGTACGCTGGTTTTGATTACGTATAGGAAATAATTGACAAAAGTCTTGAGATCTAACTGGATGCCAAGCTCTATAGCAATTCGATCTTGTCCACTATCTACCTCATGAACCAATATTTCGAAAACTGATTGAAAATACTATTTAACGTAGTTTTGATTGCACAATTATTCTAAATATATATGAATACAACTTAAAATCAAATATAAACAAACTAAATTTCTATTATGTGTAGAGGTGAGGTTAAGTTACAGTGGTCTATAATATAACTATATTATAGGTGTATATAACCAGTAGGTATAACATTCAGCTATTAAGTCATTGGATTGGAAAATCACAAAGTAGTGATACTTAATTCATCTGTAAATTTGTTTAAAGCTAGTTTCCAGAATATTTAAAGTATTTTAATTATCTATAAAATCTTCTCAAATTGAAATAACATTTTTAAGATTATATTAAAATTAAACATACATTCCAGAATTTCATCAAAGAAGATTTAGAATGATGGACTTGATAGACATTTTTGTCGAAACCCTGAAAAATATTATAAATTTGCTGCAAGGATGGCCCATCATGAAAAAACGTGACAGCAACCAATCAACAAGGCTTGTTATTAACTTGTCAAAAACTGAATTAGTTTTGCTATTTACTTTTAGATAAATATGAAAATAAAACGAAGTTAGCGTTTGCGATCATGCATAACCACCATACTTTTGCTCTACTAAATACGAACTTACAAGCTACGTATGCTTGATAAAAAACCCATACCATTCTACTGCAATTCTATTTACTAATTATCAATACTTGTATAATATACAATAACTTAACTATTATAATATAACTATAACAATAATATAACTATAACTTAACTAGTATAATTATATAATATACTGTATATTATATTGGTTCGTTTTATTAAATAATAAAATATATAGGTATAATTATGTTTATCGAATATTAATGTATTATGGTGATTATTGCCAAAAAATTAAAATAAAGAGTAAACTTCTATGTAATAATGTTTGGTCTAACAGTGTCGGAGGAAGTGTAGACGGAACAACAACAAAAAAAAGTATATAAGCTTTATGATCGACTGCCGTAACAGACGTGCTGGCATGGCGTGGCATTCACGGACAATGGCGTCGATTCTGTCATACCATTACTAAAATAAACCAATCTGACAGGACTAAAATTATCTGCCTCTCTTTTCATTTTAAAATGTCAAAGAAGGATGGCAACCATTTTAGAGCTATCAAGTGTAGTTTAGTTTAGAGTATATCAGAATCGATGCCATTATCTCTGTAACTCCGTCAAGTCTATAAACTCTACAAACACTATCGGTACACTATCGGTATGGTATGCATTGTGTTGTGACTACCAAGCTGAATATGTAAAGGTACCTACTTAAATTTTACTTCTCTATATTCAACCGCCATAAAAAAAGAGGTTCCATATTTAAGTAGAGTTGTTTATTATTATCAACCACATAGGAGGCATTGTTATTAACCTTCCTAACCCTAACTACGAGTAGGTAGGTACCTAATTCCGTTGACACTTCGTTGTATAAATTCAAGGTCTCAGGACGGGGCAGATCGTAGGACGTTATTACTATTTTCTCCGCATAATTTTCACATCTCAGCTCTATATCCGTAGAGACATTATAAGGGTTGAAGCGAAAACCTAGAGAACTTTGAATAATACATAAAACAATTGCGTTTTTGGGCAGTCTTGGATAATATTATGTGTAGATTAGAAGTTTGGGCAATGTACACGACAGGCTATCAAACAGGTGTTTGATTAGTTAAAAATAAAAAAGGCTTAAAAAATATAATTAAATGTAATATAATACCTAGTATACCTACCGAAGAAACTATTTCAATCGGCTAAAAAATTTCTGAGATATAAGAGTTTAAATCTTTTGTTTGGATTAGAAAGGGATGTTCTGTCCTTTTCTTGCAAAGTGAGTTAAGTTATGGAGTTTGTATGTCTTACTTAATTCATGTGACGTCATTTGTAAGTATAGTGCTCTCTCTGTCTAGCAAGACGTAAGAATCTTTATTTTTTATTTTAATATTTATCTTAGTGAATCGCATACCTACCTACGTTTTATTGTTACACAACTCTGCCAAACTGCACGGCAGTTTGTAGTATTCGGAACTTTTGTATATCTTCCGTAATTTTAACGTTTGAATTTTGTTTTCTGTGTTTGGCTGTATGGTTAACATTTTATAAGACATAAAATCAGTCCGGTAGACAATTGTAACTACTTGTATGCTTATACCGGCGAGTGGATTTACGCTAACGAACACTACCTATTTACCGCATGCGAGCGCATGCAAGAGGTAGCGTGGACTGTGGGTGGACGGATCTCAGATCAGACTAATTTTGGAGATATGGAAGAACCTGTGGCACGTAGTGATATTTAGGGTTAGAGAGATTCGGTCCAAGACAGGAATAGATGAAACGAATTACTATACTTGGGCAAATGCCCAGTAGTGGAAATAAACACACAGGTTAAGGTAAAATAAAAAATGTTACTGGTTTAAGTCCCGATTAAAGACTTTATTAAACGTAAGTAAATCAGCTACAGAATACTAACAGAACAAACAGAAAAAGAGCAACAAAAGTAACAGAAGAGTTACCTCCAGGGAAAAATGCAATCTGATACTGTCGTCGTAAATTGTAAATCACCTTTAGCTACAAAACTTTTGTTTTTACTCAGGGAGAAAGATACGACAAGGTGAAACAGATAAAATCGGATAGAAAAACAAATAAAATAGAGTACGTAATGTAAAAGTACTTCTACTTACCTTATTTTCAAAAATATTTCAATGGGCGAAGTACGAATTTTCACTTCGTAAAATAGGTATCGTATTCAATGCAGTTTTCGATTTCGATTTTTTTTTTTTATGAAACTCGATACGTATTTTACGTTTTGAATTAAATCTCATTGTTGCCAATACTTGTACTTATAAATGAGCTAAACCTACTTATAAATGAGCTGAGCTAAATGCTTACGTTTTTGTAGGTTAAAGCTTATAGCTTTGCCATTCAGCGTGATAATGCCGACAGCATGCTGGGTACGCGCCACGCCAACTATTGTAATGTGCTTCAACATAATGTGTCTAACCCTTCAACGATTTACCTTATTATGGCCTTGATTAAGTAGTTTAGGCATTTAGGGTTAGTTAGCTTAACTTGTATTTAGTTTGGTTACTAAAGGCACCTCTTCGTTTCTTCTTCTGTCTATATATTTAAAAGCGAAATAAAACCACTCACCCACCACGCACTGACTTATCACGAAATCTCAAAAACCATATTGACCTACGAAGCTGAAATTTTGGCAGGTTTGGACTCGTGAGTTTTAGAGGTCAGCTAAGAAATTATTTTGCGAAAGGGCCGAATTAAGGAGGCAACTGGAGGTTGAAATTTCATATACAAATTCTATGATTTAAATGTTAGGGAGATAAAATTTGGTATTCAGTTTAATAGTTTAAATTAAATAAATACTCTGATAAGTTTTTTTCGAAAAGGATGGATTTAGAAGGAATTGGAGTTTGTGCGTTGTGTTGAAATTTATGCATCTACGAAAATGTAATTTGAGAAGTAGATTATTTATGGGATGAAGACGTCCGTTAAATAATATTTTGGGAAAGAGCTGTATTAAGTGGGACAAACCCCTTTTGTCTTAGCCCCCGATTGAAATTTTTATGAAAACCTAATTCAAATTCAAATTATTTATTCACGGAACATGGGGTGTTACAGTTTTAATAATTGTGATATTGTGTTAAGGTAATGTGGTTACGTTCGCCATGTTCCAACCGGATGGTGTGCGAAATTGGAGACATAATTATTACAGTTAATACATAATATAAGTACCTAGTAAATAGTATATATATAAGTATTATTATTGGACCAGAACCACTAGAGGAGAGGCAGCAGCATCCTCCTACTTGAATGGTGGAACCTCCTGCGATCCCCAAGCCGCCTGCCAAGCGTGGGGATTATGCCCCCCCCCCCCTTAGGGGGAGGCCTATGTTCAGCAGTGGACGTCTTCTGGCCGATGATGATTATTTATAAATGGTAAAAGGTAAGACTTAAGTACGACAGAAAAGGCTTTTCAAACTAACATTTAAGATCTTAAGACAAATAATAATAATAAAACACTCATTTCAAATTACATTATTCCAATTAACATGTCAGTTTAGATTTATGTCAAATTATATTTTAGTCAAATTACATCTTATTATCTTATACTATAATGTTTTTATCTTTTAAAAACTCATCTAAAGAGTAATATACCTTTTCAATAAGAAGTTTCTTTAGTTTATATTTAAAAATGTCTTTGTTTTGGATGTCCTTTAAAGTTTGTGGTAGTTTATTATATATTTGTACCCTCTTCACAAACGTAATTTTACTGTACAGAGCCAATCTACATTTTGGAGCACGTAATACATTATGGTGACGCTTAGTCGTCAAGGTTTCATAGTAATTTAAATTGTTCTTTACAAGAATGGCCGACTCGTAGATATATATCGAAGGAAGAGTAAGCAGTTTTAATTTTTGGAAATAAGGCTTGCACGAGTCCTTTTGTTTAAGCCTACAAATTGCTCTGATGCATTTCTTTTGAGCTTAAAGAATCCGCATTTAAAATGCGGATTTATTTTCCGTGGAGTTAGCCCAAGAAAGTACCCCATATCTTAAAGTGGAGCCAACATAAGCGTGGTAGGCACTTAAAAGAGCTTTGTCGTTGGCTACCTTGCGCAACATATAAAGTGCATATGAAACTGATTTAACTTTGTACATACATGCTCAACATGTGATTTCCACGACAAGTTCGAGTCGATGTTAATCCTAAAAATGTTGTTGTCTGGATTTCATCAATTTTTTTCCTCTGATAATTTATATTTAGAATGTCAAACTTAGTATTTATATTTTTAAAAGTCATTTCATGTGTTTTGTTCAAATTAATTTTAAGATTATTATTCTGTAACCACTCAATCATTTTTACCAATGTATTATTAACATCATTTTCATGTTCATCGGTTTTATCGTCCGTAAAAATGGCAGTGCTGTCGTCGGCAAACATGATCATTGGATGACTAATAGCCTGGGGAAAATCATTTATGTAGATTATAAATAACAAGGGCCCTAATATGCTCCCTTGTGGCACTCCGTTTTTTACAATAAGACTGTCCGACCGATACTTTTCTTCTACGTTGGAGTCTGCATGTAGTCTGGTGATTTCGGTATATTGACTTCTATTCGTGAGATAAGATGTCATTAATTTTAGTGCATTGCCTCTTATATCGTAATGTTCTAGTTTTCTAGCTAAAATGTTATGGTCTACGTGATCAAACGCCTTGGCCTACGCGTATGAAGTCGCGGGCAATAGCTTGCATATATATATATAAGTATTATTATGGACAAGTAAAGCTTATTTCTGGAAAGTCTGTGCGCAAACTGTCTATAAGCTGTACGATCCGGCAAAATAGAAATAGGTATCTACTCGTACATACCTATAGGACCTATATAGTTAGTTCTTACCTACCTTAAAACAAAGAAAAGGTATAGTGCTAGTAAAGAACGTCGAAATCTTTGGCTAAAAGTCGTTATTTTGTGACACGACTTCAGCTTTCTTGAAGCACTATTATTTTAAATTCATTAAGTTATTTATTGCAAAAATCAATACAATACCTATACATACTTATCAGTTAACATTCATGTATAATGTAAACTTTCTTCCGAGACTGACTAAGGTTACATACTTATACTTATTCGCAATTTTGTTTAGATTAGTAACAATGAACCAGCTTTGTCTGAAATCGGATTCAGCAAACAACACTGATAATTAACGAAAAATGTTAAGACAAGAAGATTAAAGATAATTAAAGTAATGTACAAGGAAATTTCTGCTTCCCGTCGAGTCTTTCGAGCTTTCCCTATTTATATAAAATACATCATTAAGCTTCCTTTTGCTTCATTTTAAGACACATCTACATTAATAGTAGGTACATAAAAGATCTCAAACCTTCAGATTGTATTATTAGAACTGTATTCCAAACATGTATAATCTTCTTAAATTTTCCTCGGTTTATTTTTTGGTTCTATATTTTGACTCCACGCTTCTTGTCTATTTAACCAAGTGTCAAGTATTAGGTAGAGAATTTTCCAAATGGTCTATAATTTAAAAGATGAAATAATAGTCACTGTCAAAGACAAGCAAAGTAAGTCACGGTGATAATCACAATAATATTATGATGTGAAATGAGTCTTATCCTGGGTATATCGACACACGCGTTCAGCAGATTACGAATCTTACAGACATTACGAATTATGTATATGTATTTTTATTAATTTTAAAATCTTTTTTATTTCATGTCTAGAATTCCGAACGTTTTAGAATTCCCCTGCATTCCGGACAAAAGCCTAAGTTTTTGGACATGTCCGTAAAATTCCGAAAGTAGTGCAACCCTACCCAATATAGATCTTTGAGAAAGGATATAGACAGATATATTATAGAGCTAAGTGTTGTAAACCTACTTCAGATTAACTGCCTCAGTAATATTTTTAGTGTTCTTTGCTTTAGGTTTTAAAATAAACCACTAATGTTCATCGGCTGCGGCGCAGTGGAGGCAATCTAACTTATCTGATCCATACGTACCTACCTATACTTGAACAGTTACCTACACCTTTTCTACATTCTCATCTATCTTCCTATAATTTAAAAAATGAATTCCAATTTACCTTGGTCACGCCATAACATGAGAACGACTAAACCGATTTCATTCATCTTTTTTTAATACCTACTTTGTAGAAGGTTCTTATAGAAAGACAAATTAAGAAAATTGCGCAGAAAATTGGAAAATTTCAGAAAACTTAACGACGATTTTAACTCGCGGGTGAAACCGCGGGGCGCAGCTAGTATATATTTTTATAAATGAAACCCTATTAACCTTGGTCATGCCATAACTTGAGAACGACTTTACCGATTTCATTCATTTTTATTTTTATTTTTTTAAATTCCAGAAAACTAAACTACGATTTTAACTTGTGGATGAAACCGCGGGGCCGCAGCTAGTAGTAAATGAAAGGTAGACTAGCCCAAAGGTAAAGAGGAAAAAGGTAGCGTTTATTGACAGTTACTGACGGGAGGGACGGGATTCAGTTTTTATTTTAGGTAATAGCTTTTATATTTGTTTACAAACGATATATAAAACCATTTGGCTTTCAAATGAGCACCAGTTGAATATTGTCAGCTAACAAAATATTATGTCTAAGGTCTAAGTATGGTTTAAACGACGTATTGTTTACCTATAAAGGAACTTCGAACTTCGCATTAATATTTTTGACACCTAGGTACTTTTCTACGTACCGAAGTAGTTACATGATTTATAGTTTTTTAAGTATCACGGGTAGAAAGTAACATTTAGCATCCACTGCCCAAGTGCCCATGCTGTGAAAAATTGGTTTGTCTGCAAGGTTACATGGAACGATGCTACTAATCTGACAGGTGGTTATTGTTGGTATTCATTATTTTGAACAATTTTTACCACAGAGTCAACCCTGAAATCACGAAAAAAAGCAGCAGCTCCATAGAAAACGTCATTCACTCTCAACGAAATGTATGGAACATCTGTTTTTTACGACTTCAACGTTGATTACCTACATAGTAAAAGTTGGTCATAATGATGCCGAAAGAAGGTCATTGTGACCTTCTTTCGGAGTACCACCGTTCCATATAACCCTGAATATTACTTCGTGATTCTGTCTGACGTTTAGAATTATGAAATTATAGTTAAATGATTATTAACGGGGTGATTATTAAGAGGGTAGATCGTTATGTCTGCACCTAACTTTTTAACTGTTCGACCAACCAACTGCATTCTTCAGTTCAGCTCATTCCACAACCTTACCACGGTAAATATCCCGTTAATAATCATTTAACTTTAGTGAACAACCGTGAACCGTTCGGGAAATTGCGTGACATCTTCTCGTCCAAGATACCACAGTGCCTGAAGACGAGGGTCTTTGACCAGTGTGTGTTGCCAGTGATGACATATGGTACTGAGACGTGGTCCTTGACTGTTGGCCTTTTGGAAAAACTCAGAGTCACTCAGCGGGCAATGGAGAGAGCTATGCTCAGAGTTTCTTTGCGCGATAAAATCCGAAACGTGGATATTCGCCAACGAACCAGAGTCACCGACATAGCTGTTCAAATTTGCAAGTTGAAGTGGCAATGGGCAGGCCACATCGCTCGAAGAACCGATAACCGATGGGGAAGAAAGGTTCTTGAGTGGAGACCACGAACCGGAAGACGCAGCGTAGGTAGGCCTCCCACTAGATCGACCGACGACATAGTGAGAGTCGCTGGCATCCAGTGGATGCAAAAGGCAGGCTGTCGTTCAGTGTGGAGGTTAAAGGGGGAGGCCTATGTTCAGCAGTGGACGTCTTCTGCCTGATGATGATGATGATGATGATGAACAACGGTGATAGTTTAAAACAGTGTTATGAAGTTATAGTTAATATATTTTATATTAGAATTGATTTTACTTTAATTTGTTTCAAACTCTTACAGAAGATGCAGACTTGATCAATGTACAAAGTAAAATTGTATTACTCCGAATTCATTACACTGACTGCTTTACTTAGTAAAAGTTAAAAATTTCCATCGAGGGGAAACTTTGGGAAATCTGATCTTCAGAGTTGCTACAGAAGTCCCATAACTGGCAACGAAGTCAGATCCAGCAACATTCCCAATGCGGAAGGCACAATAAAAGTTGAACCCGTTCAGCTCCGACAACCAGCGGAACTGATTAAAACAACATATACCTACTTAGATATAGGTACTTAGGCATTGTTCACGTAATACGATGACTCATGCAGTGAAAAATCAATCAATTTACCTATAACCTTGAGTTGAGTTCACGTTTAATGTGAATCGAATTGCCCTGATGCCGACTCAACTATATAGCTATTTATCTTGCTGTGATTTATAGCTGGTAAATAGGACCAATAAAGACGAGTCCCACTTCACTAATAAATGGAGAATAAAACCAACAATGTGTTAGAACGCCGAGAAAAGTAGTCTCCGGTTGTGTACCAACCGGCATTTTTAATGTTTAGTTGATAACCGCGGTCCGCGCGCGACGCTCGCTCCTCAGCACGACGCGCGCTGCACGTCTTATCACAAAAAAAACATCGCAGCCTCCGTTGGAATCCCACCTTTCAACTTTAACAAGGCAGAGTGCAGTTGAACTGTTCTGCGTACCGACCCGGACCGGAATCATCGCAAACAGCAGGAATAAGGCCGAGCACGCTCCTTCAAGAATCAGCGATTGCGTTACTCTCAAGGTACGTACATCGAATAGTTCCATTTAGGTTTCTATGATTTACAAAAATGCATTATTTATTGGGGACAGGACGAGTGCATTGTTAGAATATGTATGTTTGTAAACATGATCTCTTTTTCAAATTGTCGGTAGGTACACTTACTGATGGTATCATAGCAAACCTTGGAAAAATTATATGTAGGTACCTATATCGAAGTCTATCCAGTCAAAGATTTAATATTAGGTACCTGGGTAGTGGTTTTCGTTTTACTTAATATTTATGTGTGAAAATTATAACAAAAAAGTACTCACTGATATTCTTAAATTCTATCGTAAACGTGTGAGTATAATAACAATAATATTATCTATATCCGGTCATTAGCCATACACATTATCATAAATTTGCGCAAACGCTTCTTGAATAAGTACCTACCTACATTTTTCGTTGTTTTTAAATCGAAGTAGTTACCTACCTAATCTGGCATTCAATTTTGACATTTGTCACAATAAACACCTAAACTCGGTCTAATTAATTATATGGTCTGACAGCTGCAAAAACATTGTTAAAAAAAATATAAATCCACAAATTCTGAGTTTTGCTAGGTTATTGAACGTAAGACTGTAGCAGATACGTACCCGAGGTAACAACAGTGGAGTATTAAAAGTTTTTTTTTTATTCAGCTTTTTACAATGTTATTACAGCTGCCAGAACAAATAAAATAATGGAAATAGTAACTTTACTCATTCTTTGATACAAATATGTAGAAGCAGGAAATGCTTCCTTGAAAGAAAGTAGAACATCTTTTATAAACGCCACAAACTTTTACCAGAATAGACCCCGCGGTCTCCAACTAGCACGCTGCATAATTCAGTTCGATCTCCGTCGTCTTGGGAGCAGTAACTACGTCAGTCGTCAATACAAAATGCGCCCTTTGATAATACAGGGTTACGCGGAAAAGGTGTACTAAGCCAAAAGGGATCCATTGTACTCATCAATATGAACAACTCTATAACTGTATTAGACTAAGTCAAGGCTAAAGTCGCAAAAAACAAAATTAACTACTCTATAATATTTTATCGAGTGTCAATGACTGTTTTCTGCGGAACAGCTGATATTTTTTCACGATTTCGGAATTGCTCCCATAGTAAAAATAATAAGTGGTACTACAACAGCAGGGCAATCGCGCTAAAAAAATACAGACGAATCGTTGACGAAACGCAAACGCTCCACAACTTTTGGTCGATTTCGCATCGGCGCGAAAAAGTTGATATTTTCTAACTTTATCACAAACGTTCGTTTGACAGCGTCTATGTTCCAACTGTGATCGGGTTGCGTTTCGTCTTTGGTTAAAATCATTAGCGCGATACAAAATCGACCAAAAGAAGTGGAGCGGTTGCGATTCGTCAACAATTCGTCTGTAATTTTTTAGCGTGATTGCCCAGCTGTTTTTTTATTTATTTATCGCGTCTGTCAAGACATTTTAATAAGAAATTTGTTTAAGCCAGTTGCACCCATATAAACGAAACGTCAGTCGTTCGAAATTAGCAAGATTAGCAACTGATCTAAATAAGCATGTTCAATCAAGGTTCACTCATAATGCCTGGTAACAGATTTTCATTCTCATTTCCGTTTTATTTACTTCTCTTTTCTGTGGGTCATCATCATCATCATCATCATCATCAGCCAGAAGACGTCCACTGCTGAACATAGGCCTCCCCCTAAGGGGGGGTTTGCCATAATCCCCACGCTTGGCAGGCGGCTTGGGGATCGCAGGAGGTTCCACCATTCAAGTATGAGGATGCTGCTGCCCATCCTCAAGTGATTCTGGTCGCAGTTTTAGGACATACCCGGGTCCGGGTTCTGTGGGTCCACCGCTAAATTGGTCTCGTGACGTCACGTCATAGTAGGAAGGTAAGTACCGAAAATCTATTCCACTTTGACCACCCCGGTGATAAAAGTCGACTCTTTAGTCGACTTTGATCATGCGGCAGACTGGGTTTTCATACAACTCGACGTGGTCGCGGTGTCTATCCTAATAAAATATGAGTTCCTAATTACCAGCTGGGCTGGTTAGATAGTGTTAATTCAGCATTAGTCGAGCAAAGTTGACAAAAATGTTTAAACGTGAAATCGAGATTACTTCGTTATGAATACAACAGCTGTGCAAAATTAGTGTCAACAACTATCATGATATTTACATAATAATGTACAAATATTACAGAAATATTATAAATGCGAAAATGTATGTGTGTATTTTAGAATAAATTCTAAGGTGTGTATGTTCGTCCACACTCAACTCCGTAACAGCTAAATGGATTTGAATTAAATTCGTCAAATCCGGTGTGAACGTATCTTGTACACTCACAACAAAACAACTTGTTGTGGTTTCTGGATTAACCACAGAAAAGATTTTTTTTCTCTTCTGTGAGATTAACACATAGACAAACAAAGGAGGTGGCGTGGCGGGACCGAATGCAACATGCCTAAATCAGGCTTCAATCAAAATCACCCTGCAAACGACCTTGCTGCCTTTTTTTGCATATGGTTGTTAGTTCATTGGTGTCTCTGCATGTTTAAAAGTGCACGTGAAAAATTTGTATAAGTGTGCCGTACTTACACGTTTTGTGTAATGAAAATAATAGTAAAAAACCTAAAAAAAAACACTCTTTAACAGAAAACCAAACTAAAAAGTATAAAATCATATTTGTGTTAAACAACAAAATTTATTTTATTTAAAAAAAGCGTGGGGTGCTATTGGAAAAGTGCTATTTTCAAAGTCCCAGAATATCTTGTGACGTTGTACTTACTACAAGAACAATAGGTATACCTACATGTAATGGTGATTTCCTTGCCGTATGGCTACATGTTTACCCATAGGTATATTTAACGGTAATGCTATGAAACAATATACCTATCAAAAATGTACGCGTCAGAGAAAATCCAGTATAACTAACCGCAATTAGAAAATTACTCATACTATTATACAGGGTTATAAGGAAAAGGTATGCTAAGCAAAAACGGAGTTCGTTATACTCATCATCATGAACAACTTTTACTACGGAACAAATCCTGAAATCGCGAAACAAAATATCATGGGTTCCATATAAAACGGCTATTCACACTCGACAAAATGTATGAAACAGCTGATGTCTTTCGACTTAGCGTACCATTTCCTTATAGCCCTGTATAAGAGCTAAGAAATACCATTATGCTATATACGGCGTCCATACCACTGCCTAAACCATGCAACTCTATTAAGACCGCGCTTACTGGCCAGAGCTATCACTTTCGCATATTTTCAACATTAAAAAAGATAAAACATCGTAATATTAAAAAAGAAACGATGCAGTGTTATTTTTTTTAAATAATATTGCGAACGTTATTGCCCGTTGAGCGCAACCTTAAATGCGAGCCGTATCGTGACACGCGCAGTAGGTATCGCCAAATTCCAAAGACCAACTTTATTGCATAGTTTGTACGGTGCGTGGCAAATGACAAAATGACTACGTGCATTCGAAGTTTTTCAGTATTTATTTTTACTATGGGCACAGAATATATAATAGTACAACAATATGGGCGTAGTACAAAGACTTTCTAAGTAGCTTTAACTAATCTGTGGCAAAGTACCCATATTCTCGTGCGTAAAATTACGTATCGAATTCCTTACAAATTTTGAATTTCAACATTATTTGTAAGGTATGGAATTCAGTTCGTACCTATTTACGCGCGTAAACACTTTTTTTCTATTTTTTCTGAGCCCTTTGTGTACGGAACCCTAATTAGGATGCTACGTTACGACCTCAGATTGGCAGAATGGTTTTCAAGATTGCTGCGTCACGATCGCGGAC
The DNA here is from genome assembly GCA_932305915.1 of Agriopis marginaria. Lineage (NCBI taxonomy): Eukaryota > Metazoa > Arthropoda > Insecta > Lepidoptera > Geometridae > Agriopis > Agriopis marginaria. The sequence continues at coordinate 10,475,131 of OW029915.1, forward strand.
ATAGTAAACATTATGCACTTGGCTGAATAAAGTTTAATGATTACTTGCGAGTAAATAGGTACCTAAGTGGTCGGTAACCTGCTGCCTCACGCGGCACCAACAGAACTTTGCTCAGTGTGTTTTCCTGAGATTGATATAACAAAAACAAACATGACGAAAGTACGAAATAACAATAATTAATAGCTAGGTATTTGCTATTGTGTCACTCTTTAACGGTGATAGGTTTCAATCTCAGATCAGACAAACAAGGGAGATATACCTTAGTGCAATTGGTTTTCAAATGTCTTGATTATTCCAAAAAAAAAACGTACTTCTCACTTACTCATTTTTCACGTATAGCACCATCCTTGGCCACCATATCGTTTTCATGCCCACTTCACTCATACCACTTTCATTATACAAAATTCTTTTAAATTTAAGTTCTATTACATAGCAGGTAAAAGGTTTTTTTGTTTGTTTTTTAACCTATACTGTCCCACTCCTGGGCAAAGGTCCCCCCATCTCTTTCCAGACAGTGCGATCACCCGCCAGACTTGACCACTGTATCTGGAACGTGTCGAGGTCATCGCGCCAGCGTTTTCTAGGCCTGCCTTGGCTCCTTCGTCCGTTTTCAGGCACCCACTGTGTGATCCTCTGGGAGTTCTGAGACCCATCTGTCAGGGTGCATTCACGCCACGAAAAAGATAAAACATAAGATTAGCAATGGATATAAGATAAGCCACTTAAATGAAAACAACATAACAGCTTGCTAAAACCGGTAATAATTCAGTAAGTCCAAACTTTGGACGAAAATTACTTGGCAGCTAAACACGGCAAGTACGGCAACGAACAAAAAGTTGTAGACATGTTGCAGACGGCATTTAGGTCATTCGAGGGCGTTTTAATCTACGAAGCCTTAGAAACTCGGCAGCGGAACTTGCAGTAATATACCTACCTCCTAACTAGGTAGTAAAGTAAAACAGCAAATAATAAATACTAAAGTAAAACAGCAAATAATAAATACTGGCCACGTGCGAGTCAGTGACAAACTGTTACTGCGCTGTCGGTATTTGGATGGGTGACCGCCCTGGCGTGATGTTGTCTTTTTGCACTACTTTTTTTGCACTTTAGTAGTTAACAAATTTAAGTAGCTTGTGGCTTTTATTGACATTATGTTTCTTTGAAACATCAGCCAAATTAAAAAAGATAATTTTGTTTCTTACTTACTAAGTTTTATATTTTACTAGCGACTCGCCCCGGCTTCGCACGGGTGTAATTTACGTGCGAAGCTGAGGTGGGTCGCTAGTTATATATATATATATATATATATATCAACCTTCCTCTTGAATCACTATCTATTAAAAAAACCGCTTCAAATTCAGTTGCGTAGATTTAAAGATTTAAGCATACATAGGGACGGACAGACAGCGACAGCGACTTTGTTTTATACTATGGAGATACTATGTAGTGATGTAGGGATGTGGTGCTACCGAACACTCAGTGCGCGAGCCCGACTCGCATTTGGCTGGTTAATTTGGATAGCATGGTCATTATAGCGCAACGGAAAACATCATATAGAGCTACTGGTAATTAGTTAGCATCTTCTTAAAGGCGGTCTCAATACATCAAAACAAACAACTTTACGAAATTTTTCTACGAGTTTTCGAAATACGCGGTAAAAACAGCTGCTCTATACAAAAAATCATCCACTCCCAACAAAATGTATGAAACAGCTGTTTTTACGAATTTTTATTAGTCGTAGAACAACAGTTGTTTGTTTTGACGTATTGAATAATTTATAGCCGCCCTTAAGAGGAAGCTAACTGATTACCAGTAACCCTGTATATAATGTATATACTACCCTGTATTATGTATAATATACTATTATAATATATTTTTATTTCTGTTTAAATTTTGATAAATTGTATTGATGTACACAGTGTAGGTGGACTTAAATAAATAAATAAATAAAATAAATAATCTTCGTTGATTTTATTACCATCCTGACCTTACAGCCTATTTTGCTACACACATTACGTTCACATAATGACATCGAATTAAGATTTCTAATTCCATTCACTTCTTAGTTCTTTTACTTTTTATGACATTATGTAGATACGTAATATGGAACTTGCTCTTTGTGATGTGTGACTTTATTATACCCTTATTGAGTAAAAAGCCCCATTTAGACACGGGCAAGTTTATTTGTGTTTTATCAAAGGTAAACTTTGCATTGAAATGCTAAATAAGGTTTATCTTCGAGTGCATCGTGAGACAGCCACATTGTAATGTCAATAATAATTGTTGAGTGCATTGTGTTTGCTTCATGTTATATTATGAAAGATTACTCTGCCTTTATGTAACAGGGTGAATTACGTGTGATAAATAAACTCAAATACACTCTGTGATAACCCGTATAATAAACCCGTATAGTTTTATTATGGAATCTGACGTGGTTTTCACACATTTTTAGCAAGATATAATCAAACCATAGTCGAAATATCCAGCGTTTGCTATTCCCTCAGATCATTCCAACAAGGGAGATATGGTAAGGTAGCGTGGCGGGTGCGAACGCATCCAGTCTAAATGAGTCTGGGTGCCTTTAGTCGAATTCACCCTACAGACGACCTTGCCGCCCTTTTTGCATGTGGACTATTAGTTAGTTTATTAGTGTTCTGCAAGTTTTTATGTGTGAAAAGTGTGCCGTACTCACTGTTTTTGCGTTAAGCGGTTTAGCGGTATAGTAAAAAAAAATGGAGTCGTTTGATCACGAACGATTGTTGTATATAAGGCATGCAAAGCATATCTCCCTTGTTAATCTGATTTGATCTGAAGTTATTCGCTTTCAACAGCCGAACACACGAACGCTGGCTCGTCAAACAGGCGTTCTACAAATTTGACGAACTTTTTAAGCTAAAAGTAACGACTTGAGTAACTTATAAAAAAACTTTGTACAATAATGTAATGTTTTATTTTATATGTTTTTTTTTTTTTTTTTTTTAATGGATTTGTATATTTTTATCTTCTATATACATATAATTATATAAAAATGAATCCCTATTTACTTCGGTCACGTCATGACTTGAGAACGAATTTAACAATTTCATTTATCTTTATACTTTGTAGAAAATTCTTACGGAAAGAAAAATTAAGAAAATTGTGTAGAAAATTGGAAAATTTCAGAAAACTAACGACGATTTTTACTTCGCGCGTTTGACAGTTCTAACACAGGACAGCGTCTGTCGGGTCAGCTATTTATGAATAAATTACGTAGGAAATGGATGTGGATGTGGTAATAAAATGCTAAACATAAATAAGTAGGATAATATCGGACTAGTTTATTACCTAAGAATAGGTAATCTATACTAATATTATAAAGAGGAAAGATTTGATTGTTTGTTTGTTTGTTTGCATTGAATAGGCTCCGAAACTACTGAACCGATTTGAAAAATTCTTTCACTGTCGGAAAGCTGCACTATCCCCGGTTGACATAGGCTATATATCCCGCCCGGGGCGGGCCGGGGCGGCCTACTAGTCAAAATAATACAGTAGAACCTCGTTAAGTCGAACCTCGATAAGTTGAAAACCTCCAAATCTCGAAAAAATATTTTGTTCCCTTCCCTTCAAACACCAAAACCTCCATTACTCGAAATCTCAACCCTCTATTAGTCGAAATAATCAGTGAGTCCCGCCAAGCCATTTTGGGACAAATTTTCCCTCCATAACTCGAAAAAATAAATTTTACCTCTGTATCTCGAACATAGCAATGTTTTATTTTACAACCTTTACAACTCGACAATTTGAGACTTATTACCTCTATAGTTCGAAGAAAAATAAGTTACCATACATACCTAACTTTGTATAAAAAGCCTTGTCTATGATTACCGTGACCGGCCGAATTACCTGTCAGCCCGATTACAAAGTAAAGTAAGTATACATTTAGGTACAAACCATTGTATCGACACAAACACAAACTCAATTAGAGAAGTAAACACAACTTGATTAATCTCTACGTAGTATAAATTGAAGTCGCTTTCCGCGTCTGTCTGTCTGTCTGTATGGCCGCTAACTCCTCCTAAACCACGCAACGGATTTTGATGCAGTTTTCACCATCAGTTAGATACATTTTCAAGGAAGGTTTATATATATTGTATAACTAGCGACCCGCCCCGGCTTCGCACGTTAATTACACCCGTGCGAAGCTGGGCGGGCGGGTCGCTAGTACTGGTATAATCCGTCCAGTTATTTTTGCTTTGATGTTTTTTTACGAATAGAAAAAACTTATATGTAGTTACAGTAAATGTATTATGTCTCAGATAATCTGTGCTAAAAATATTAATTACTAGATGCGCCCCGCGGTTTCACCGGCGTGTTAAAAACGTCGTTAAGTTTTCTGTTTTTTTTTTTATCTTTTAGAGCAATTTTCTTAATTTTACTTTCCGTAAGAACCTTCTACACCTACCTTCTTCTTTCTTCTTCTAGTATTTTAAACTTAAAAAAAAAACGAAGAATGAAATCGGTATAATCGTTTTCAAGTTATGGCGTGACCAAGGTAAATAGGCATTAATTTTTATATACATGGAAGACTACGCCCTAAAAAGGTATTTGTACCGACGTGTAGTGTTTTAAGAACCTCGCGTAACGTTTACATTACCAAATAAAAAATTCAAATAAATAAAGTATTCCATTTGTTCTACAATCTATTGCAGCTGTCAGAGCCTATAAGTCATGAACACAGTATATCTGTCGAGCTGTGCCATTTCTAGTAGAGTTGATGACATTGTCTTTTGATAAAGCTTCCGTCTTCTGATAATAATTATCTGAAGAGCGGAAACTTTGTCAGAAGACAATATTGATTGTAGGCTTCAATATTATGACCCACTTGGTACATTGTAGAACTTCTTGTGCAGTAATTAATTTTCGTGTATCTACTAAATTAATATTTCTCAACCAAAGATGTTGAAATCCGTCAATGTCAGGTCTCTGATCTCAAAAATATCTTAACAAAGACTGCCAATGCAGAAACCATTCTAATTATTACGGTAATCTGAGCATTTACTATAATTTCTGCAGTCTAAATTAGACATATAACAGTTATATGATTTACTAGCGACCCGCCCGCCCGGCTTCGCACGTGTGTAATTTACGTGCGAAGCCGGGGCGGGTAGCTAGTTATACATATAAACCTTCCTCTTGAATCACTCTATCTATTAAAAAAACGCTTCAAAATTGCGTTGTTTTAAAGATTTAAGCATACATAGGGACGGACAGACAGCGACAGCGACTTTGTTTACATTTGACAACATTTACATTACATTAGACATTTACCGTGATAAGGTTGTTGTTGGAGCTCCCTTTATTATTTGACGCAGTTACATGCAGCATGTTCACGGGAAGACTGAAGTTGGACTGAAGAATGCGGGTGGTTGGTCGAACAGTTGAAAGTTAGGTGCAGACAAAACGATTTATCCTCTTTTTTAGTCTTCTGCTTTTATTACTGGAATTCGAACTCAAACCTAAGTCCCAACAAAATACACTCACTGTGTCACTGTGTATAGTATTTTGAACACATTTTAAACGCATATTTTATGGCAACCTAATATAAGCTTATACCTGCGCGGATGTTTACATGGTTTTTCTGATACTTTTTTTTAATATTCGGGGTATTTTTAAAAAAGCTAATTTCAAAAATGTCATTTCTCCTTTGTTTATCTGATCTGAGACAACCACTATGCCATAGGCTTCAACTCCATCCATACAATACCTGTTACACCACAACTTTACAATTTCGGTAAAAATATCAGCGTATTTTCTAGATGTTACGTTCTTACGTTCATTTAAAGTAGGAAGGGAAAGGGCCTGATTCTGTTCATAAATTCGTACCTGACAAGGAAGAAGATTTGTAAGCACATTTATTTGGGATTTGTGACTCTGTATTCAATTTGTCGTAGATAGAATATTTTGGATATTACTAAATATCAGTCAATAATTTTCTGAAACACAGTATTTAATGTATCCACATTTTGAAGATCTCTCTTCTAGGAAAATTGAACTCGACATTAAAATAATTGGTGGCAAATTTTTGTTTTCCCTTAAATCTAGCCAGTAGCGTAGAATATTTAAATATGCAAAGAGGTTTGATAGTAGGAAAGCCTACTATAAAGAGGCGAATGCACAGAGGTTATATAAATATCTTAGAATTTTGGAATTTATAGACAAAATGACATTTTCAGATGGTGTCCTGTGTGATCAAGGAAAAGGGTATATATAACGTCCTTGTGTGTGATTGATTCATAGTTCAAGCCATAACCATCAAAACACGATGTACATAGGGTTGCCAACCATACTGTTAAAACAATAAATCAAAAATCCTGTTTACTTTCTGTTGGCAACCCTAGTTTTACATAGCTGCGGCAAAGCTCAACAAGGCATTTCAACACAAGTACAAACAACAACATTTACATGCGAGTAATTACATTTCTGTAAATAAGCTGTAAATGCAATATTCGTGTCATTTGCAGATAGCAGTTCCGTTCACATGTGTGAGTGTAAGCTCTCGAAGCACCGCCAGCATACAGCATACAGTACACCAGTCAGTTTCCGTTTACGAGCCTCGCTAAACGGCACACGTAAACAATTATCACATAAACCCAAGAACAAAGAAACATTATAAGAAACTTACACGTCGATAACAATTTTTTAGAAACATCTCTAGTTTTGAACGTGTAAATTCGGAATAACAGAAACAACACTGTTATTACTGTGAGGAAGGTAAAAAGCAAGGTTGTTTAATGATAGGAACGAAAACGTGCGAATTAGTCTGGTCATTTTACGTCTAATGATTTGTAACTTGTATAAAAATAGAATGAAACAATGTAATTAGGATATCATTGACGCTGCTCGTAAGTTTTTTTTACAAAAAGTCTGTTTTGTTGGATTATGGTTATTGCGAACAGTTGACGAACAATAGGGTTATTGTGTCAATGCTTACTCACTTGATAGGGCTAGATTTGGGTTATATCTATCTAAATAATTTTGCAGGAACTTATCATAGTTATGTTTTATTCTGCAGAACTTAAAAAACAGAAAATTAACGAAAACTTAAAATATTAACTAAAACAAATAAAAAAAATAACTAAAATACCATTGGGAAAGGTCCCCAGAATGCTGGCGGCATTGCCACATTGAATGGCAATGCTCAATTTCTGTGCGAAATAAAAGCAGGAACTTATTTTAGATGTAGTATAATTATACTATAAATAGCTAAAGTTGCAGTTGTGAGTACAAACATTTATTACATTATAAAAATATATAAAATAAACGAAGAATAAAGAAGGTCGTTCATCATTGTGAACAACTTTTACCTATTTTGCCAAATTTTGTAACATAGACAAGTATCTACTGAGTTAAAATTGGGCAATGAAATAGACATTCCCAAAAAAAGCTACACAGCACTTTGTTCAATTCCAACTTCTTTGAATCACTATTCACTATATAATTCTTCTTCTTCTTCTTTCGAGTCGATGTTCCGCAAAATACAACTCTGTAAAATTTTACAATTATTACAAAAGTCCACAACACAGTGTGATTTTAAAACTCGTTTAGAGCAATCGTCACAAAAGTCATTATCGAGTTCAAAACAATAGTTAGATGCGAGGTTCAAAATACTAATTGTTATAAGATATGTATTATATACCTTATAACAATTAGTATATAATTATAGTCATATCTGAGCAGTGAACATCATAATTATGCTAGGTAGGTACGATGCCAACTACCAAGTGGGCTTGAGCATTTGGATTGTCTTCAGATCTTCAACGTTCTGCGCAAGTTCTATGGGCAAACTGACTGATTTCTGTATAACAAGGATTTTATAATACCATAAGTTATACAAAGTCCTTGCTATATAATAAGTTACGTAGTTGCCCTGTAACAAAAATAAAAAGTAAAGCACCTAAAATCCAAGCCTAAAATAAACGCCTAACGTACCCAAGTCAGAGTTTATATTATTTTTTTCCTGCATTTTGTACCAAATCGAAAGATATGATCAATGGAAAAGAAAAAAATCACTGTCCATCTCATAGAAAGTGCGTAGAGGGGTATTTGAAATTACTTTTTTTAATATTTTTGTATAGTATGTAGAAAATAATGGTTTCGGCGCAATCGCTGAAACAGCTTGTGAGGCATAATGAACACTCATCAATAGGAAATCAGCAGTGCAAATATCGTTGTTTATCGATCGTCAAATTCGATAAAAATTCCATTGAATCGATTATAGCGAGTAGCATGTGATCAGCATGACATTTTATCGTATTTGTCGATCTCAACTGTTAAACTTGACAATCGATAAAGACCGGTACTTGCACTGCAGATGGGTTTTTTTTTTATAGCGGTATAAAACGTCCTTGTTTATAGCATTCAAAATACAAAATATCACCGCATTACAAATATTTTAGGATTTTCCTCTAACGTTTGACAGATAAAAATGTTATTTCCGTTTCTAGACTTTTTTGCCAAACCGTACGTCAATGTGTCAATTTAAACAATGAGCGTGCCGTCGTGTATTTCGTGCAATGATTTTCTATGATATAACCTTACGAATATTTGCTACTTGCTTTTGGCGAGTCTTCTCCTTAGCAATTGTCACCTATTGGTACAGAGAATATAACGAGGTTGGGATGGCCTAGATGTTGATGGCTGGCCAGCTAGCAGTGGATTAACATTAAATAGGGCTAAGAAGGTTATGATGATGAAGTCTCTGGTATGCCCTATAATTTAACTGGTAAGGTAATATTCTAAACGAAGTAACACTAACTTAATATAAGGCCTTTGATGTCCCTCACCTAGTCACAGCAACTAATTAAACTTATCTTGCTTACACGTACATGAATATCTTCAAAAGACACAGCTACTAATTCACAAGATCCGTTTCAGTTCTATCTTGTTTGGGTATATAATTTCTGGTGTGAACAAGAAATAGTAAAGTTTATCTATATAAAGATATCTATCCGATTTGAACTTCTGAGAAACGCACAGTGCTTCAAGTAGGTAAGTTATTAAGTTAATAATTGCGAACCACTAATAACCCCCAATGCTGGCCAAAGACGTTTTTTCCGGTTTTTTTTCTATTGTTTTTTTTTACACTGTCATCTGACCCCAAACTAACTAATAATAATAAATAAATAAAATTGTAAGCGGGTATATTAAGATAAGCATCGACATAAAAAAATATTTGTTAATAGTTTTTAGCCCCCCGACACAAAAAGAGGGATCTCATGAGTTTAATGTGTGTACCTATGTGTGTGTATCTGTGTGTCTGTCTGTGGCAATGTAGCTCCCAAACAGCTGAAAGGTTTTTTTTTTGTTTATAAAGTGACTTGATCGAGATTGTTCATAGCTATGATTTAAGATGTTCTACCATTTGAAAATTCAGCTCTTATTATAAAAAAAAAAACAATATCAAAATATAAAAATTAAACATGTTATACTTACTTGTTAAATTTTAAATTTCTAACGTGCTTCTTTAGGTTGAACTTTAGCAGATTTTCAGCTTTCTGTTGTGCGCTTTACTAAGAGCCCATAATAGCATCCGTCGAAAAAAAAACTGCATAGTTATAATATCTTTATGTTCAAGCTCACCTCTTTATTTTTCATTATTTCTTTGAAAGTCCAGTACCTTTTCCAAGCATTTATCCTAGTTTCAATTTCTTTTGATGTTTGGTATATTGGTGAAATAACTTGCCTGAGGTAAGTGTATTCCTAAACATATTTGATTGAATTCCCGTTTAACGTTATTGGCATAACTTTACTGTTTATGGCATGGCTTTTGTTTTGAGAGTATTCATCGATAGTCATACTTTTTTTATGTAGTCGGCTTTGTCCTGAAGCATTTTAGTGAATTCTACTCATCGAGATCTACTGGATTATTGGACCATATCGTATTGGTAGTCTGCAAATCTTATGATTTGACAAATTTAGGATGATAATTTTGACAGCTTACAGTAAGGATGAGGTATACCTATAATCGTTAATGAACCTATTTGATCATCGATATTATTCTCATAGAACTTGGAATCGATAGTTGCATGGTTAGGTTATGCTGAAAAAAAAACATTCATTGGGAAAGTAATAGTTTTTTTTTACAAATAAGTGATTGCGCGTTAGATAATAGCAAATAACTTTAATATTTACAAAAAAAAATATATAGTTACATCAAAGAATTCGTACGTAGTACATATAGGTCGTTGAGTTACATATTAATTTATTTTATTTCAAAACTGATTTTGGATAATCTGTTTTTCATTATGCGTGGCACTTCACCAAGTGGGCGATCCCCATCCATGAAGTACGACATTATTTGTACACACACTTAATAAATAATAATCCATCATTTCATCACTCATCATCAATTGTTTTATTCAATCATTGATAAAAACATTTTTTTTTTTTTTAATATTTTTTTACGTTATTGCAATGACGTTATTGGCGCTAAATATTCCGAGTTGGCGTCACAATACATGTCATTTCGTCGAGTGTGAATGACATACAGTATGACAGCTATTTCGTTACGCAATTTCTGGTTTGGTCCAAGGAATTTATAAACTGTTACGTAGTGCAAAATGTGGAATGAGCTACCTTCTTCGGTGTTTCCGAGAAGCTACAACATGGGGTTCTTCAAAAGGCGAGTTAATCGAGTTCTAAAGGGTCGGCAACGTATTTGTGATGCCTCGGGTGTTACAAGTATCCATAGGCGACGGTGACTGCTTTCCATCAGGCAGCCCGTCTGCTTGTTTGCCACCTAGGGCAAAAAAAAAAAAATTATAAAAATTTCTTGGTTTGGTCCCGTTGTAAAAGTTTTTGGCAAGGTACTACTATTATTATACCTAATACTAAATCATGTAGCCCTGTTTGTAATAGTGATTGAAGTTTATTCACTGAAAAGCTCCCACACCTAAAGTTATGTTATTATTTCCCGGCTATTTACCGTGGTATAACTTTAGTGAACAGGCGTGATAGTTTAAAACAGTGTCCTACACCTAAATTTAGCGCCGCAAAAGATTGAGTTTCAGTAGAAACAACAACAAAGTCCAATTTAGCCCGACCTATTCCAGAACTCTGCTCTTAGGATCCGATTCCAACAACTCTCTCATTTGCAGTTCTCTCATGTTGGTTACAGTCTTGAAAATTACTTCGAGAGCGACATCTGAAAATTATGAACTAGTTATTATTGCCCAACAACTTACAGTAACAACATTATTTTTGTAATGCCGCCAGCATGGTACGCTGCTAACTGGTAGTGGGCTTGAGCATTTGGGTTGTCTTTAGTCCTTCAACGGTCTATGGGCATTCGGTTTGTAGTGTTAGTTTTAGCTTGTATTTTGTTTAGTTAATAAAGGCATTTATTTAATATCCTTAAAAACTTTTAACCTTTACGGCCGCGCTCACTGACCAGATTTATCTCTTTCACACGTTACCTTAAAAAGTTACGATAAAATCACTGAGTTATAAAACAGATGGGGCATTGTTGTCAATTCTGTTGTAGGTACCATTATCTAAACTAAACTATTTTTTTCAGCTCTAAAATCATTGCCATCCTTTTCTTACATACTGAAATGAAAAAGACGCAGATAATTTTAGTCCTGTCAGATTAATTTAGTTTAGTGTCAGATTGGTTTAGTGAAGTAGTTTAATATGACAGAAGCGACATTTTAGAATAACAGCAAATAGTACATAATAATGTATATAGCAATTTTTGTGTTGATATTTCTTAAGACGGTGATGAGATTTTTAAGGTTTTTTCATAAGGTTTTTTTCATTCTCTTCCGCCTTTTAAAATAAATAATAAAAATAAATAATAAAAAAATTATTTGCCACTATTAATATTAAGTACAATATTTAGTTTTAAGATTAATTAAAATTTAGTGAACAATAAAATTATGAATTATAATTAAAATTAACATGCATAATAAAACGAATTACAGTCGCTAGTTATCGCTATAGGATTCCCTGTGTCGCGATAACTAGTGCTCTTCAATGGTGTTAATTAAAGATTATATAATATATTATTTAAGTTTAATTAAATTTAGATAATAATAAAAGAAATTGAATTAAAATGGAATAGAATTTTATAACATATATCTACAAAAAAAAAAACCTCCAATTGAAACGTTTGCAATGTTATTCTAAAAGTGATGCCCAATCGTTTTTTAGGATTCCATACCCAAAAAGTAAAAACGGGACCCTATTACGAAGGGGGGAACGATTATACGCTGTCTGTCTGTTTTTCCGCCCGTTCTAGATTCGCGCGATAGAAGTCGCAGTAATAGCTAGTTGTAAATATATACTTATTCAAGTTACAAATTTTATTGCAAATCCTTATCTATAGAATAATTTCTGATAAAAGCTATGTAATTTACTTGTCATTATGATCACACAATTAAGTGTATTATATTTGCAAAGGTCGTCATTACATGTCTTTGCAAGTTGTTAGTTGTTGGGTTACTTATGGCTAAGTGCAATCTTTACAAGTGTTATTCTGACCTATGATTCTGTCCTGACGTACGTTTTGAGTTGACGTAAGCACCGTCTTACCTAATCTTTGTTGCGGTTATCATAACGGATCCTACCCCCTGTTTATGCCCCCAGTTTCTTTTGCTTTCGGACTTATTGCCCCCGAATCTGTATTGTTTAATTAAATGGCTATGTAAGTACAAGTACAGCATGAATCTTAAGAAAGGTTTACTTAACCTAAAGTAGCCCTGGGCCCCGTACCGTGAGCTCTTAAGACCTAAAAGCGCGTGCCTATCTCACTCGCGCACATTAACATTTTTGAAGAAAAAAAATATTGAGCCATAATTTGATCCGACAGGGCATTATCTTTTTAAAAATATTCCAAACATTGTAAAGTAATTTTCGTGTTGATATTGAATAAGATGGCGGAGGCGAGTTAAAATAAACAATTTTTTCTAGTCTTTTTCTATCTCCTCCGTCATCCTATAAAATTTCATCACCAAAATTGCTTTATATTATTTGCAATATTATTTTAAAGATAATGCCCCGGCGGTTTTTTTTTAATATTCATTCAGTGATTTTTATCTTAATACAATTATATTTAAAACATGCGAAAGAGATAGCTGTGACCGTGGAGTGCAGCCTTAAATGCGATTCAAATAAGATGACTGCGGGATATTACGTGAAAGTGAACCTTAACGCGCCCAAATTCGGTTTGCGGTCGCAGTCACCTAAATTGAATCGCGTTTAATAGATCACGGTACAAAACCAGTTCAATTCCAGCAACGGTAACCTTAAAAGCCATGCTTCGATCAAAAAATACATTCTTCGAAGAAGGCATGCGACCCCAAAACCTTGTCAGGAATAAAAGAAAAAAGTCTTTTTTATTTTTTCGAAATGAGACAGGCTAGACAAGTAGGTACCCAGTTGATTAATCTATTAGTAATTAAACCACTAATGAAACATTAAGTAGTTACTACAGTTTAAGTAATTGTGTCTATTATAGGCAATTTACGACGAGGTTCACAAAAAATAATAAAAAGACGTCACTAGAGTTAATAGAGCCATTATTGGCAACAGACGCTTTAAAAATAACTACATTCTAACATTTGTTTCACTTATACATATTTGACTCACGTGACTACTCTAGACAGTCACTTTGTAACTAGTTTATTGGGGATTTTTTTACAACTAAATCGCCTTTATCTTTTATCTAATTTGGTAGGAATAAATTACTTATTTAGCTCTTAGATTCTGTCTAAATAAAACACTGTTGAAACCCTGATTATCTTTTTGTGGTGACGCCGTAAGAGTGTAGTCATATAAAGTAACGGAACGAATGAGAAATCAGGACAAGAAAATTGTGTAATAAGGCAAAAAAAATATTTATTAAAATTAGTCGCTTCATCATGAGTGACAGTGATCGCAAGTACAGTGTTAGTGATAGTGAATATGACAGCCGATATTGCAGTGACTCCAGTGAAAGTGACAATGAAACGAGAATCGTTCGTGAGTACAGAAAAAAATGTCAGGTAATTCCAATTCCATTTCGTTAAACAAAGAAACAAGGTCAAATATAGAGGAAAATCATCAAGAATACTGCAGGTAAATCATTGCCTGTGCGAAATTTTAACCAAACTAAAAGTAATTGTAGAATAGAAATATAGAAACTCTTTATTGTGAGAACAAGAAATAAAAATTACAAACAGATAGAAAACACTTACGAGCTAGTGCTACAAGTGGTGGCTTTATCGCTAAAAGCGATATCTTCCAGGCAACCATTAGATGTATAGAATTTACGTAACAGATAGACGGGGGATGCAAAAACACTTGTATTAAGTAAACAACGATTTATTTGTACAGGTTTACACTGAATTCCAAAGCCCAAAGGAGGTCATTACTCATATTTATGAAAAACTTTTACCATGGGACAAAGCCTGAAATCACGACAAAACTATCAGTCAGCGGTTCCATACATTTCGTTGAGTGAGAATGACATTTTGTCTTCGGAACTGTTGTTTTTTCGCGATATCAGGGTTAGTCCTATTGTAAACGTTGTTCATAATTATGAGCGTAATGACCTCCTTTCGGTTTAGTACCACCGTTTTACAAGGTAATATAGATTATAGGTAGCATTAGATATTGGAGAATTAAATTGAACGGTAGGTACGGGTATCGGTGAGGTATCAAAACCTTAATACGCATCAGAATCCCGCTTGTTACTAAGTGAATGCCTTTGTTAGATGTGGTTTGGCTTAATCTATACGTTTACTAATATTTCGATCTGCGCCCCGCGGATTCACCTACGTGGGCGTTCTCTGAGAAACCGTACATTTTGACGAGATAAAAAAATATTCTATCACTTTTTGGTCCTTCCAATCTATCTAAGCAAAAAAATCACGTCAACCGGTTGCTTTGTTGATGCGTGAAAGAACAAACAAACACACTTTCGCATATCAAATATTCGTATGAAGTATGATGTATATGTACTATAAACCTAGTGATTACAGTTCCAAAGTAATACCTCAATAAAATATTATAGGTTACCTTACCATTTTCTTAAACAGGTATTAAATTACCTTCACATTAATAAACTTTATCAAATAAAAGAAAAACAAAACATTTTTATTTAAATAAATCTACCCCAACTAAAATGATAAAATATTTACGATGCTTCTTCCTTGAACTTTTATTTACAAAATATTTAAACAAAAAAAGCAAACCTTGGGAAGAAAAAACAGTGAGCGTGCGAGAAAATTTCACCACCATAACAAGTTAGGCGAAGGCAGTTATTTTCTTCTTGTAGATAAGTAATAGTAATAGTTTATTGATCAAAAATTAAAAGACAACACTATTGTTAAAAAGCAATCGAACTGGACATTATGATAATATTTAAATTTACAATTTGATGTTGTTTGTGTGTGGAACTGGCTGGCACCCGTACTAGTAATTAAACTGTGCTACAAGGCAACAGCGTCCTCCGAGATAAGATAATAAGATAATAGATAATTTTTCAGTCTTAAAAAGCCGAAGACAGAAATTTTCTAGAAAGTTAACAAACTCATCTAAGTAATAACTTTTAACTTTTTGTAGCCACTACGGCTACGATCGTGCTCATGAGCACGATCGTAGATAATTTATTAACGATCCCATTTATCCTGACTTTTTTGACGAAAAAAGTAGTACCTAAAACTGGATTTTTGGTGTTATGTTTCTATCAAATAGATCTACATAATATTATTATAATTAATAGAAAATTCAATTCCTATAATGGTATATAAGTGGTAAATAGTGTTGGTATTTATCATTGAAAATGAACGGCTTTAAATTTTGGAAAAACTCATCATTACTACCTCCAGTCTTCGATCAAAAAATACATATTTCGAAGCCTCTAATTCACAAAAGCAGTTTTTGTAAAAAACTAGGGAAAGTTTGAGAGTGGATTACGTTAAATTACTGACAGACAATTTTAATGTTATGGTTTAACTAGTTGTTTTATATTCTTCTTGACGATTACAGCTTTGTTTTTTCGTTTTATTTCTGAAAATCCAGTGCGAGAGATTTACAGTCTAGTAATAAATAGTGATATTAGGCAGATTCACACGTTAGCTGCAGCATAAAGTCATTTTGACGTATACAATATCATTATTATCAGCCTATCGTGTTTCCTTTGCTGGGACACAGGACGGAGGCCTTCTGTCAAAGAGAGAGAGGGGGCTTACCTATCTACTATGCTAGCGATCTGTGATGCTAGCTCAATTAATCTTGGCGTATGTCACAAATATCTTTGAACTTTTGACGTTATTGGACATAATCGGTTTCCTTACATAGTTTTCCTTCACCGTTTTTGAGCGATGGCAACGAAAGTGCACATCGTTTATTTAGGTACCCAAGTCATTGGTGCAGGGCCAAGGATTAAGCCGCGTGCCGTCAGGGTGCTGGTTATATCATACAATATTATATGCCAGTAACCAGTAATGAATAAATTATTGGTACATTGTATAATTAAGTGCTTTAGTTTTACAAGACTAGCGTAGGTACCTACGTACCCATGGTACTAATTTTTTTAGGGTTCCTTAACCAAAGGGTGAAAACGGAACCCTGTTACTAAGCCTACGCTGTCTGTCCGTCCGTCCGCCCGTCCGTCTGTCCTACCTTTTAACGGCTGTTTCTTGCGAACCGTAATAGATAGCTAGTTTAAATTCTCACAAAATATGAAATGTTACGGCAGATTAACTAAGAAATAATAATTAGTCAAAAAGTAAACATTACATGTCCCTTAACAACAAGTGTATTTTAACGTAATTTTGTATATTATGCTCAAATGTAAAAACGGCGTCCTACAACCTACAAGCGTCAAACTTGGCATGATTATAGTACACTCTCTAAACTATAACAATAAATAATAACCAAGTGCGAGTCGGTGACAAATTTCTGTTCACCACCAAGTTAAGCAACGCCTGGGCGTGATGTTATATTGTTGCACTACTTTTTGTATATTGTGGTGTTACGGAACCCACAGTGCACGAGCCCGACTTGCACTTGGCTGGTTTTAATTTCTATCCTTTTTTGGCTCAGCACGTCTAGTGTATTTAGTCAATGACTCTATTTTTATCGACCATGAAAACTTGTTTCTTTACGGCTATCCCCAAATGATTTATTCTGGGCTCTTAGGGCATCACTCTGACATTTTTATGGGCCTTTTCCAAATTGGGCTAACAATAGATTACAGGGCTTAGCCAGTCTCTTTTCACTCGTTTGCGTTTTGTTCTAGTTAGTACTTAAATACTTCTGCAATAACTCAGATGGGACGGACGATAACTATTTTTAAAGAATTCTGAATATTTTTCAAATCAGTCTGAGGAATTTCATTTTTTTTTTCTTTTCATCATATTTTAGCTACTTACTATCCAGGTAAGCACAACATTTTTCTTTGAAAATGTAATGTACAAGCAAATTAAGTGCAAGGATCTTATATATACTCTAAAGATAACAGGTAAAACGTTCTTGATGAAGTGTGACAATATTATTATTAGTGTGTGTGTGTGTGTGTGTGTGTGTGTGAGTGATGTTATTATTAGTGCGACATTTTCGCTTTGAGTAAAAGCACATTAAATAAAGATTTAAAAAAGGTAAACGTACTTGCGTTTACTAAGTATGTTCTCAATTAAACTTGGTGAATAACAAATCAGACTTGATTTTATTTGTTGTCTGTAATCTTATTTCAGACGTACCAACTTACATGCAGAGTCGGCAAAATGGTAGAATAAAAAAATCTATCTATCTATGTAGATAATAGCTGTCAGATTTGTTTAGAAACTACAATGGTGGCCCTCGTTCTACTCATCTAATAACTTTATGGTACTTTGAAGTCTTGGTACGTGGTTTTAAACAGTTCAAGTTTGTCTAAGCACTAATAAATCAATTTCACGATCTTCTGGCTTTGAATGGTACAGGAGATCGTGTACGATACATAATACCAATTCTCGTTCGTTGCTCAAAGAAACCTCAAGAGGTCACGTCCTGTCGTGATAATAGTCTATACCTACATGGCAATGCTTTTATGCCATTTCTATTCATCTTTAGCATGGATTTCGTCCCTCGTTTTGTTATGTAAATGCCTAACATTATTGCGATCTATTGTTCAATGAATACAAGCAAGTAATTTATTTTGCACGAACAAAAAAGACACGACTTCTCTATTCAGTGAGCATTCTAAACTCTACAGTACCTATGATGGTACGTTATTCATTTCGAACTTAGGAGTTTTTTGCAACAAGTCCTCTTGCAAAAAATTGGCGACACACTTAACAATAATGTATATTAGGCTGGCTACTCAGCACCTAAATTTCACACAACTGTGATCCGCCAAAAGTTCGTGTCACACTAATATCATAAATGCAAAAGTTTGTATGTCAGTGTGTATGTTTGTCCGCGCTCAACTCTGGAAATGAGACTACACTGCATACCCTTAGATACACCCAAGCTTCATGCACGCTACATTTACGTTGCCGTCGCCACACATAGAGAAGCGAACAAAATGTATTCTGGTAGACGCACACCAGAGCCACAGTTGTGGTGTAGCTCAAACGACAATGTCATTGTACGATTTGTATGATCAGTTCCATTCATTTTGTCGAGGGCAAATGACAGTTTTCTATGGACCAGCTGATTTATTTCCTTGATGCGATTTCAGAGTTGCTCACATACCTAATAAAAGTTGTTCAAAATTATGAGTACCTACCTACTATAGACCACTTTCGGCTTACACTTTTTCCGCGTAACCCAGTATAGTATAAGAGATGTATGAAATGAAAGCCTTACTAGCATTGATTTCGACTGATTACCCTTTCGTTATTAACTTTTTGTGTATCTTATGGTTAAATAGCCGTTATTCCGTACACAAGGTTTATGAATTGATCGCAAACTTCCGAACACTTTAGTCAATATTAGTTCAGAAGGTTTAATTAAACTGAAACAAACATTACACGTCATGATGTTAGCTATAGTAGGTATACCTTCCGATAATGTACTGGTACAATGTAAACACGAGAAATGAGACGAAATGCTCCATCGAATGATAGGCACGCACGACTGAAACCGTAGCATTGAAACCGATACTAGTTTAAAATAAATGTAAACGTACGTGTAACGTACAGCAGTAATGGGAAGCCACAGGCAAAACTAATCTCAGATGGTGCCACCTTCGCTGGTGCTGTCATTTGTGGTTTATTTGAGGTTATAAACATTGCTCTTGAATGAAACAATAAAAAATAACTTTGGTTTTAAACAGTAAAAACGTTTTCTCTAATGACAGTGGCGAAATTAAAAAAAGATTTAAGAAAAGAAATGCTTCCGTAGGTGGAAAAAAAATTTGATCTTGTGGCAAAGTAAGTACCTATGCAATAAAATTATCAATAAGTATTTTTTTTCTCATCGGAAGAAAAACGGTGTGTACCTTTATTTTTACACTGAAATGCACTACACAGAGGCATGTTTTAATACCAGACGATATTTTGTTTTGTAATTACTAAAATTATCTATTGATATTTGACACTTTTGACAGTGAAACAACACCAGCGATAATGCGCCACCTAGCGTGATAAATAAGCTGTGTGGCTCCCCATTGAAACAACAAACTTAGAATGGAAACGCCGGCGCCGCTCGACGCGTTTGTCGTTTCTCCCACGCGTATTTAGACCTTATGCTGTATGTGACATTATATTATGGGGTTCATATTTCAACGAGTAGCGGTTTCGCTGCTACAGTATCGTAGCGGAGATGTGCTATCGGCGTCATCATCATCATTTAATTTCAGCCATAGGACGTCCACTGCTGGACAAAGGCCTTCCCCATTGACCTACAAAAAGGCCGGTAAGAGGTGTAAGAGGTGAAAATACACTGAGATAGAAGGTGTTATAAAAACAAATATAAATTAAACATATTAAAAAATCCTTAGGTGATAAAAACGGCTGAACAGATTTTCTTGAATCATCTAAGCAGCGGTTTATAGGTTTGGTGAAAAAAATTATGAAACACGGAGACATTCGAACACGAACGATAATAGTACTAAGGCATATCGCCCTTGTTTGTCTGATCTGAGGCAAGAACCATAGGTGGAAATAATAGGTATGAACGGCCGAGATTGGTGCACTGCGGAGCGCCCAGCTGTTGTGAATTTCAGATGCAATCTGCATATTTTGATTGTCTGGTGAATTATTTTATTGCATAAAAAGGCGGGTCACATAGGCGCCTGGCTACATGCCTGCATCAAAACTCATTTACGCGAGAAGCAATTTAAGTTGACTTTGAGATCAGGCTGGTATACCAAGTACTTATACTTTGACTTTATATCTTATTTTTTAACAAATGAGTGACGAAAATACCATTGGCCTATATATATACATAAATTCTTATATTTTTACAACCGACTGACTAGACTAGATTATCTTTTTCCTATACATAAATTCTTACTTTTTAACAACTGGCTGACGAGAATAACCGATGTCATATAGGTACCTACATAAATTCTTATTTTTCAACAACTGACTGACAAAAAGAGCAAGTTGCCGGTTGATGGTTAGCACTGCATAATGAGATTATGCACTGCACCATGCTTATCCAATGCTGTGCCACCCAGAATATTGAAGTTTGACAGTTAAAAGCTAGGTATAGCACGATACACGATAACACTACGACTGCAAAACCTACCTACTTATCCAAAGATCACGAAAGTAAGAATGTGCTCATCCGAATACTTATTTGAGTATTGCGTCAGTCAGGTGGATTTTACTAAATATACGTCGCATCGTTCTGTGCCAAATTGACTAAAATAGGGCCAATAGAGTATATTTATAACGTCCTTGAGTAGGGCCAATTAAATAGATCACATTTGACATCTGTCAGTCTTAAGTCAAATTAAATAGCGAAATTGCCTTTTTTGTCATTCCTACAATAAATAGGTATGTATGTATTTTTAACTGAAAAAAAATAAGCAATTGTGCAGTTTAAATTTGAAAAATTAATAATATTATTGTTACAAAGTTACAAGGTTATACCTATTTACGTTGTTGAATTTTAAACATTCAAATTTGATCTATTAAATTGACCCTACTTTAAGTAGGTACGTCGCATCGCTAGTACAACGACTGCTCACAAAACTCACAAACGAAATCAGTGGCTGATGCTCACCAGCGTCAGGTATAGGTACAATTTTCCCTAGGAGTAATAGTGTTCCGCGCCATGGCCTCGCCAAGCTTCCTACGCGAAACAAAACACTGAACAATACGATAATCAGGTTCCCAGAAGCAAACAAGCTCGAATGGAAAGTTTTCCATTTCATTAAATCCCATGAGCAGATAAAGGCCACGTCTCTGTCATTAGCGACGCCTGTTATCGGTCACACGAATACCTGGGCTGCATCATAACGGGGCAATGCCCTTGGCACATTAACGACTTTACTGCCTTAGCCACTCCAATCGATGCACATGAGGAATTTTGTTATTGGACACTCGGAGAAATATAAAACTACAGTTACGATCTTAATACAGGGTCACACGGTTAGAGTATACTAAGCCGATAGGGGCTCATTAATACCCGACGCAAATAGAGGAGTGTTATAAGTTTAACGTGTGTATCTGTCTATTTGTGTGTGTATGTATCTACCTATGTATAATAATTATGTATATGTGTATCTTTGTATATAATTATGTGTCTGTGACATCGTATAGCTCCCAAGCGCCTAAACCGATTTTGATTTAGTGTTTTGTTTTTTGAAAGGTGACTTGATCGAACGTGTTAGCTATGTTTCGTGAAATTCTGTTGAGCTATTTGAACATTATTACGATAGCTCTTTTATCGAGGTAGTCCACGTGGACCAACTACTTTACACAACTAGTGGGTGCTATAGGTACATACTTCAAAAAAAACCGTGACAATATTATCGGGAGTTTTTAACATTTCTAATTTATACTTGTTTACCAAAAGACTAATCCTGAAATCATGAAAATTATCAAATGTTTAACAAGTGTGTAATTGAGTATGGACTTTTTCTATAAAAGCTTTTTTTTTGTTATGCCTGTCTTGTCTACTTATTAATTCAGTATACCTAATTAGTTACAAAATAGTAATTAGTCGGTACTATAAATTAACATGGTTTTTCATTATCTAGCTTAATGTTTTTCTAAAAAGTATACCTAATTATGATAAAACTAATTTTCAAGTAAAATAAAAACTATCTTAAATTTAAATTTATGTAATTTTTATTGAATAAAGTACAATTTTCAAGTTCCTTCATGCACTTTAAAATAATTCAAAATCATTCCCAATCCCTTTTGTATCAAATCAAAGACGACTTGATTCGAATTGCACGGACCGAATAACTGTATCCATTACCTTATAACAAAGTGAACCGTGCAGCCTGACATCCGTGCAGTTCGTGCTTTGGTCCAGAGATAGAAGACTCAGATAAAATAAAATTACAGATTGTAACAGAACCAAGTTCATCGTTCATAAATAAATAATTAAATAAATAGATGTTTCGTTTAAAATTCTAACACATTATTAATTTGTACATGGTGCATGGCAAATACCTAAATCACGCGAATCAAAAAAAAAACCAAGGAAAAATAAAAACAAAGTTTTGCAATGAAAAGAGGGTCAGAAATTAAAATAAAGATTGAGTATCAAATGCTGTCTCATATTATAAAGGATTTTGGTAACTACATGATAATAAAATAGGATTAATAGTATCCTTACTCCATCACGCCTAGCTAAATGGAGAACAGGGATTCTTTTAGTTAACCTTCAGTACAGCAAGTTATGCACATTGTCCGATGTTTGCATTGAGTCAGGCGTTAAGAAAGAATGCTTTAAAACAACTTAACTGCTATAAATTAGTTCTAAATATTATAATAATAATAAAACCCGGAATTTTCTACATCTAAGGGAATACTTTTGTATCGAACTAATCGGAAATATCAGCGAAATTCATCTCATAAACAAAATCACTAAAGACAAATGTTTCAACTCTTAATAAATATAAGATCATTGCTTGGCTGGGGTTTTCTAGATTTAGTTTGTTAGACTGCAAATAAGTACCTACATCAACCGGTAATTTTATTGGTTGTCTAGGCAGTACGCGCGCGAATAATGGGTTGGAGGTAGATAGAAGATTAGAATGAAAAATCATACGACAAATTTCTCGGAAATTGATGTTGGAGTGGGAAGGCTCTATGCGCGTGCGAAAACGGGCGGCGTAGAGAAGCGTGGGGGCATTCGTTCTCGGGGATCGGTCGAGAGCGGACGAGTACTTTGGATAGGTAAATTCAGTGACTTGTGTTCATATTTTTGCTCAATCGTTTTAAAATTAAAATTGATTTTATTTTATAAAATTTTAGTGCCTGGACTAGCCTAGATTTGTAGATGGTTACGCGTCTACGAATTTCGGTGTCGTTCGAGTACCTTGTATGTCCGCGATTTAAATTCACGCGTGTTTTAATTTTATAAGGAGTTATTCGACAGTCAATTTGTACTACCAAATAACTCTGAAATAATTTAACGTTTTAGGATCTTTTTGTGGGTAAATAGTGATTTAGTGTGAATTTATGTGAGCCTCGGTTCCATTCTCAAGTTGCATGTCTGGGAACGGAACCGTATTTGATTATAGAGTCATTTAACTCGTTTTGGATTATAGTGTTGATTCGGATCCTTCTTTCGTTAAAAGTTTGGGTTTGCGCTTGGTCGTATACACCCATTGGGATGGTGGTCATACCCCTAGTGGTAGACTAGTACCACCGTCCCGGCTTTTGCGGGGGAATGGATTTGAAACGATACCTTTATCGCGAGGGGAAGGCTTGAAGGAGGAGAGGGCTTAGAGAACACAACGAATTAAATACGTTTTAGGATCTTTTTGTGGGTAAATAGTGATTTAGTGTGAATTTATGTGAGCCTCGGTTCCATTCTCAAGTTGCATGTCTGGGAACGGAACCGTATTTGATTATAGAGTCATTTAACCCGTTTTGGATTATAGTGTTGATTCGGATCCTTTTTCCGTTAAAAGTTTGGGTCTGCGCTTGGTCGTTTACACCCATTGAGGATGGTGGTCATACCCCTAGTGGTAGACTAGTGCCACCGTCCCGGCTTTTGCGGGGGAATGTATTTGAAACGATACCTTTATCGCGAGGGGAAGGCTTGAAGGAGGAGAGGGCTTAGAGAACACAACGAATTAAATACGTTTTAGGATCTTTTTGTGGGTAAATAGTGATTTAGTGTGAATTTATGTGAGCCTCGGTTCCCTTCTCATGTTGCATGTCTGGGAACGGAACCGTATTTGATTATAGTGTCATTTAACTCGTTTTGGATTATAGTGTTGGTTCGGATCCTTCTTTCGTTAAAAAGTTTGGGTTTGCGCTTGGTCGTATACACCCATTGGGATGGTGGTCATACCCCTAGTGGTAGACTAGTGCCACCGTCCCGGCTTTTGCGGGGGAATGGATTTGAAACGATACTTTTATCGCGTAGGGAGGGCTTAGAGAACACAACATCTGCAGTTTAAGGAATGGTGGTTCCCAAAGCAACCAAATTCCGGCGTAAAGTCACTCTCCGAGTGGTGTTGCGTTTTTCCCGTGGGTTTTAAATATGTCGGTGGATTGTGACGCCACCGGGGTCGATGTGCTCACTCCGTTGTGGGTTTTTGGCCTTCGTCACCTTCGGGGGTATACTCCTTTTCCTATGGCGATGGGACGATCTACCTGGAGCTGCGGGAAGGTACTTCATGCATTGTGTCACCATCGTATCTGGATTCAGAGTTGCTTCAGTTGTCCCGGGCGGAGTGGGGCGATGTCTGTGGAAGCCGGCGCGAGGACCAATTGTAAGCTTTATAATTATTTTGATATTTGATATTATTTACTTACATAAAGTAATTGTTAACCGACTTCTAAAAAAGGAGGAGGTTATAGTTCGAATGGATAAATGTTCCTAATCGAATTGCAGACAATGTAGCCATTTTATTATTTGATATTATTTACTTACATAAAGTAATTGTTAACCGACTTCTAAAAAAGAGGAGGTTATGGTTCGAATGGATAAATGTTCCTAATCGAATTGCAGACAATGTAGCCATTTTATTATTTGATATTATTTACTTACATAAAGTAATTGTTAACCGACTTCTAAAAAAGAGGAGGTTATAGTTCGAATGGATAAATGTTCCTAATCGAATTGCAGACAATGTAGCCATTTTATTATTTGATATTATTTACTTACATAAAGTAATTGTTAACCGACTTCTAAAAAAGAGGAGGTTATAGTTCGAATGGATAAATGTTCCTAATCGAATTACAGACGATAGTCATTGCTATTTTCTTATATTAACATAAAGTAAATTCAGTTGCAAAGGTCAACTTGTTTTATAAATAAAGGTTCGAATGGACAAAGAGGTTCCGTAACTAATTATTAAAGTCATTTAACTGCTTTGAGCTGATTGTGCTGGGCTGCCAGGTCATACAGGTTCTATCAAGAGAAAATATAGTTCTCAGAACCGAGACGATGACGAAAGAAGTTGATTTGTCTCTTCGAGTTGAAAGTCAATATAATGGGCTTACTTCAACATCACACTTTATTATGGCTTCCATAGAAGGAACCTTAGGCTAAGTTTAGCTGAAATATACATGGAGCGATTGTCTCTGGGTTACCCCTTTAGTTATAAAAGACAACCAAGGGCGCCTTTTACTAATGTCACTGAATTTAGTGATACTGGCCTAATTAATATAATCTCACTTGAAGGAAGGTCCTGTTTGAGATGGCCAATTTGAAGAGATAACGGGAAAAGTTATTAACTTCATTACACTAAGAATGTGTATGACTTGATTGTATAGTTCATCAGTATTCGGTAAATTATTCCGAAATCTGCATCATCAAAATTATGATAAAGTTATGCAGTCACATAAGAATAAGATAACATTATTCAGGATGATCTTCTGTTTCAGGTTTAGGTAGGGTTGGGCGTGTGCCTAAAGAGTACCTTGATTTCCTAATCTTGGGAACTCATTATTTGACCCTTTTGCTGGGGTTCGCTGGGGTTGCTAAAAGATTATGCCCTCTTGTCCCACCTTTTGTTAGACACACAGACTGACTCCGAATTTTGACTATTAGAGTTCTTTATTTAAACGAGTATTTATACTCGTATGGGGGAGGTGATGACCAGTAAGGATGACGAAATCAATCGATCGACGCGGAGGAGGGGCGCCGATCCTTAGCCCCATACGAGTTTGTTTCAATTAATATATACGTTACATAAAATACTAACCAAAAGTTCACTTAACAAATATCTTAGCGATATGCTTAGTATCCGCATTTAATATACACATAATCTATTTTACTTCTATTTCTAATATTATCTACTTACCTTCGTTTTAGGTCATTTTTCACAACATTCTTACATCTTCATTAATTTATTCAGTAGTACGGATATTGTAAACCTAATAACATTTTAATCATAATATTAGATTAGGACCTCGTCACACAGCTCATACCTATTCGTATACTTGGGTTCTATGATCACAAAGTAGGGTTCTTCCACTAGACAATCACCTGGCCAAAACGAAACATGTAGGTAAATATTAAATCCGCGAGTAGGTAGGCATACATTAGGTAAAGTAACTTATTCGGTGTTAGTAGGTCTTTTACGATTCTAGATTTCACGAACGGGAGTAGCAGTTATACTGTAATATTTTAAAGATACGAATAACATAATAGTCATACTCCAATATAGGTTTAATATACGCAGCTAATATTTAGGCAACCAAATATAAAACATTTAAAAATAAAACAGTTAAACAAATAAAGTTAAATAATAAAGGTTAAATAAAATAAAAATAAATATATAATAAAACTAATAGAGGGGGGGTTTTTTACAAGATAATGCACGTCGAACACGAAAATGTAGCCTCATATTGAAACATGTGTGCGTAGCCGACCACAACAAATATTTTTGGCACGAGCTGATTTCACAGTCACGCTGACTGTCGGCGCGCGTAGCAGGTCGGTGCGTTTTATCAGCGTCAAGTCACAGTCGAGTCGTTTAGTATCGCTCTCGCGCTATACTCTTTGGTCTCGCACCAATAGCCGCCAAGTAGTCACACACGCTGCTCAGCGCTGAGTAATCATTGTAACAATAAAACGGTTCCTTAGTAATGACGTATATATTCAACAATCAGCGCCGTCAGTGTGACTGTAAAATCAGCCTCACACGTTCTGACGGATGATTCACTTCACTGTGACTTCACGTAGTTTTGAGTACGTCTGTGTGCGTGAGGTGTGTATTTTATCTGGAAGACACGTGGTTTTGGAACCATTGTTCACCTACTTCACTTTGGCAGTACGCCGTGCACTCTCTGTACTTCTATTTGCTCCGAGATAGAAAACCACTAAATTGGATTTCCTATTTTCGTGCAGCTTGCCAAGTCATATTACCGTAGCATAAAACGCGAATAACCGTGAAACACTGCTACGAAAAACTGCAACGGGTTCACTGATACGCAGAGGGATTTTTGAATTTTGTTCGATTCTGTCATACCTCTCACTGATGACTAAACTAAACCAATCTGACAGGACTAAAATTAAATGTCTCTCTTTTCATTTTAATATATGAGAGAAGGATGGCAACAATTTTAGAGCTGTCAAATTTATTTTAGTATAGAATCGATGCCATTGCCAAATTTTTAACAGAATACCTATCCTCCAAATCCTTAAGAAAAGTACAAGCCTTGGCGGCTATTATGTAAGTAACGTCTTCTCTCAGAGAGGGAAGATGGGCCCTAATCCATCATGCTGCCCCAGTGCATGTTGGTGAATGTCATATGTCTATGAACTTTTGAGGCTGTTGGAAATACCAGTTTCACACGATGTTTTGATTAATGGCTTCGAAACTGCACATAATTTATCTAGATAGGTACTAAAAGGTTATTGGCGCTGGGCCGAGTATCGAAACGGATGCCGTCAGATTGTAAAGCGCACATGCTATCGCTCGACCACACTCCCTTATCAATTGTATCATCGCCTTGTTTTAAATTTAGCTCTCGAGCTGCCCGCAGTTTGCGTATTTACTAAATAGTTTTGGAATACATAACAATCATGTTGTAGGCATTTTCCTAACGCAAACTTGTAGTCTATTTTTCTAAGTATTTACGTACTTGTTTATACATCTACCTACTTAATACCTAACCTATCGTAACGAACAACTCACACCCACACTAATATTTGCTGAAGAATATTCTGTTGGTTTCTAACAACGAGACACATTATAATTATATTTTAGTTGCCCCGTGGTTTCATCCGCGTTATATCCGGGATAAAAGTACCTTAATTTACTCCGTATAACATCAGCTATCTGCGGTGAAAGATGAAAACAATGCAACCTCCTTGCAGCAACCTCCTTGGTAGCGACAGGAACCTCCTTTGACTTTGATGACAATTCCAATAGGTATATTATAGAGTATGATAGAGTGATCCAACGACGTAGTATTTATATTATCTTTGATCCAATGATCTAATATGTATAAAATCATTGCAATGAACTTAGTATAAGCTCGTTGGGAAAATATTGAAAAACCAAAAAACTGTTGAACCGATTCAATGATAATATAAGATCATTGATCCGATAGTTACCAAACTTCACAGGATCACTTGCTGGCCTAATCTGAAAATTTCATCAAAATCGGTCTAACAGTTTCGGAGTCCATATGGAAATATACATACATACCTACATAACACACATCGCCTGTTATAGGTATGGGTACCTATACCTATATTTTATTTCAGCAGATAAATCTCTCTAATACTGATTGGTTGATATAGGTACATACCTATATTGAATTAGATTACCCCATTCGGAGATCGCGTTGAAGCCAACAATATTTCCTGAGGCTGAGCCAATTTCCGTTCGCAAAAGGATAGATGATGCTTGAAACAAAATATGAAAAATCGATAAGCCTGCGTAAAAATTGGCGGTCGAGGGGAAAACAAGGAGAAACAAAATAAAAGAGTGGACCCGTGGGCAACTAATGATTTATATGAAAGGGAAACCAATAAAAATAATGGAGTTATCGTGAGTAAAATAAAAATTGTATTAACAAAGGGTAATAAATATACCTAAACGATGTCTCTATGTGCACTTATTATTATGTATGTTACGTTCAAAACAATTTATAAAATGTTATTCATTATTACCTATTAACGGACTCTTTTACCAAATTTGACGGTTTTAAATCAATTTTATTCAGTTAAATTACAATATTTGAGCTGGAAAAAATTCATGTCACAGATACATCTGTGTTTGAGTTTATGATTTGGTTCAAAACACGACAGAATAAACTTTGCTAAATCAAAAAAAAACTGAAACAAAGTCGATTTAGTTTATTTTGTTCGTTTTGTTTTATTTTATTAAAAATAACGAGCTGACATGTTATTTTCCACGTTGGCGCCAAAACTCCCATATAATTATGATATACAATAAGATTGCCATGTAAATTGTTATTAAAGTCCTAAACTAAATAGGAATTAAAAATTAGGTTCAAATTTTTGTTTATATATGAAGTATTGTTCCACAGTTGAGTATTTATTCCAAAATTTTACGACCGACAGGACAGGACCTGCGGCACTGAGCACTATACGCCCCGAACACTCTATCTGACGATAGACCCGACGGACGGTGCGAGTCCGAGGTTCGAATCCTGCCGGTCGTCAAAATTTTTAATTGTCTATCTATAACATTTAAGTAATAAATCTACTACGTAGTGAGTTCAAAAATAAGTAAGTAGGTAATCATGTTTGTGAATAACACACTGCTCTCTTTACACAGGACGTGTCGTTATCGATCTCATATAATGCTTGATTAAAGTCCATTTATTATATCCTATCGGGTGGCACAGCGTTATCAAACACCCATCGTTGATAATGATAACGCAACACAGCGCGGCGCCGGCGATGAGTGGCCATTAACATTGCCCATTGTAGTCAACATTACCAAATTATACCCAGTCCAAGTTTTTTGTAGTTATTTCAGTTGCAGTAGAATTTGAAAAGCTGTATAAATAAAAATCGTAAATATTCATCACTAATGTACGCGAAAAACCTACATTAGTGATCATAATCTTGATACCTACATACATCCATACATATTATTTTATAAACATAATTTTCTTTACTATTTTGGACAAAGTGCGTTA
This sequence comes from Agriopis marginaria, assembly GCA_932305915.1. Classification (NCBI taxonomy): domain Eukaryota; kingdom Metazoa; phylum Arthropoda; class Insecta; order Lepidoptera; family Geometridae; genus Agriopis; species Agriopis marginaria. Next base: position 10,505,346 of record OW029915.1, read on the forward strand.
GCAGCTAAACCAAATAAAAACATACAGTCGAATTGATAACCTCCTTTTTGAAATCGGTTAAAAACACAACCTAACATTAAATATCTAAACTTAGCCTGCTATACAAAAACAGTTGGATTGCCCATAAACTGTTAGAGGTCTAGAGATCATTCTGGTCCTTAAACTGTGACCAGAACCACCGGAAGATGGGCAGCAGCGTCCTATTAACACACGGTGAACACCTGCCAAGCGTGGAGATTATGGTCTCTAAGAGGGAGGCAGCAGTTTATCCAGCAGTGGACGTTTAATGGCTGCTGATGTTATTTTAAATTGAAATAAATAAAATTATAATACTACGCATTCTAAAAAAAACTTATAATGTTTTCGTACCATCAAAACTATAATATTGGAAGCATTGGAAACGCACTGTTTATTAGAATGACGATGTTTATTATTATATTAGCTCATCGCTTATGCAATTTTTTTTTTATCTTGCACTTCTGGGATTTGAAAATATGTACCTATAAAAAAAGAGACTAGGAAAGCACAAGGACCCTATATATTATTACTTTACAAATTATACAAGTTTTATGAACGTATGTATGATTGTAAACGGTAGAAGCAAAGATTTTATATTTATACATGGGTAGAAGATACTAGAAAGAAAATAATATATTTTCATTGCTTGTCACAATGCTGCTGCAGCTGACAGAGCTAGTAAAACTTTGACCGAGTACAATGTGTTTGAAAGGATTTAATAGAGATATTTTTTTCTACCGTACCTATGACTAAATATGGTTGTGGGATGACGCATTCTGTTTAAGCTTAAGCAAAGTCGGCCAAGATCGCCGAATTAAAGTTAAGCCAAGGTGATTAATCAGGATTTGGGCTACTGAATTACCTAGTCGTTATGCAGAGCAGTTTTAGGAAGATTTCATTAAATCAAGACGCATTGTTAATCTTCTATCTATTCATTATCAAGACTCATTGTGAATGGTCTCTAACCTATAATACCTACGTACCGACCGGACCTATAAATTACATAGAAAGTCTCATATTATAAACTTGCAATCCCCCATGTGCCCCCCTTTATTTCAAAATCCTTTCTTATTAGATCTCTACCTTATCACCCCATACGGAATTCATTTGCCTTTCAAGTCGTTTTCGAGATTTCGTGATAAGTCAGTCAGTGAGTAAGTGGTATTTCTCTTCTATACTTAGGTACATACAAAGATTCTCCATTTTAGGGTATAAGAAATAAGGTCACTTGCTGTGCGGCACTTTGGATACATAAAATTACTTCATAAAAATAAATATGTATGATTATTGTTTTGACAGCTAGTGTACTCGCTTGGCAGGAATGCAAAAAACCAGCCAAATGTGAGTCGGGCTCGCGCACTGAGGTTAGAGCTAATACAGAACAAAAAACGTTACAAAAATACGTTTATTTTATTTTATTATTATTTCTTAGTTAATCCGCCGTATCATTACATATTCTGTGAAAATGTCAACTGGCTATCTATTATGGTTCGAAAGATACAGCAGACGGATGGACGGACGGACGGACGGACGGACGGACGGACGGACAGACGGACAGACGGACAGACCGACAGACAGACACTCCACAACATAACATAACATTCCACATGTTGTAAGGCAACAAACAATCGATATTCAAGACATACTTAAGTAGGTACTTAATTAAGACCATAATATTTCCTCTGTTATTTGTCGGTATGGTATTGTTTTTCTCGGTATATCTGTACAGATTATTTTACCTCGCCCCGATCATTATATGTATATTATAAATCTATGACAGAGAAATATTTAAATGAGTGCTCTCCCTATTTAAGTTCTCCCTGACTATCGAGGCATAAGCAAGAGCGTGGCGGGATCTCGTCCCACAGAGTTTATGAACCTTACACCACCATACATAGTTAATACTAAAACCACCATACAAAGTTAATATACCACCTTTGCACAACGACTTCCAGAGTTCAGGTTCCCACATAATTATATAATAAAGAAAACAAAATTTAAAAAAAGTTATTCGCATTACAACGGAAGTGTAAATACCTAGGTACTTACCTGATTTACGTTCACTTACGTATAATGTGAAACTGAACATAAAAAACGATACGATGTCACTTTTTGTGTTAATTTATCCAAAGATTTAGTTTGAACTTTGAATTTACCTATAAATAGTAAATAGGTCTAAGTGGGTAACCTACTCTTAAAAACTTTCTGAACCATGAAAAGATCTTTCGTTTATTTTACGTTCATTTGTGCACACTAAGTCTTGAAAGATCCATTTATTGCTACAAAAATTATAATAACTTTTTTATACTTATCTACAAGTTTTCAAAAGTAAAAAACTTCCTGTAAGGTACTACGTTTCACCTATGACGGGAAATTCAAATTGCAAACAGTTTTTTTGTCCTTGTAGCTAGGCCGGATATTTTTTTTAAAATGACGCAGCGTTTACGAAAATAATTGGATATTCTTTACATTATCATCTATTTAACATCAGCCAGCTATTTAACAGTAACGCACCATATTACTTACATTTGTCAATAAACAGTTTGAAATAGCAAAAATGTGTTTATTGACAAATGTAAGTAATAATGTGCGTTAGGTACTGTTAGCATCTGTTAGTAAATAGTTTTCCATGATTTTGTAAAGAATAATAATCAATTTTCGCAAACATCATGATCGTTGACAATAATTACCCGGCCTAGCTACAAGGACAAGAAAACTGTTTGAAATTTGAATTTCCCGCCATATGTAAACGTTCCACCTTAACAATTTTATTCTTTCGCAGCTGTATTACCTACTTCCTCCAAATTTACAACGTTTAATAAGTATACGTGTCCTAAAACGAACGAATCGAATCTCTAGGCTTCCAGGCAATAAATTGAACGAACCCTTTATTCAAGAAATAAAATTAGAGGCTTTATCAGCAACGAAAAGCTCGTCTCGATTGTCGCGATAAACCAAAAAGCCCAGTGAAGAATTGAAACCCGTAAAGCTTAGGTAAGTACTATAACCGAATGATCTCTAGACTTTACTCTAGCCCATTAGATTTACGAGGATTTCGTGATTACTTTCAGTTCAATAGTTTTTATTGAGCTGAAATCATGTTTAACAACCTCGAAGTAATATGTACGTATCAATTATGACCGGCCGTCTTATTTTTATTTTTTTTTTTGTTATGAATAAGTATCCATCTTAAACAATATTATTGTTTTTAAGGGACTGGTTGGGAAATTATTTTTATAAGGGGCTATGCGTTCGTAAGCTATAATTATTACCGACTACTCTGCCACGTCTGCCGCCACGATTCTGGGCGTAGTGGCAGACTATAATTATTATATCCATTTATATTACCGTGTGCCCCCATTTTTCTTATGTGGGAGTCGATAGCCATATAGTTGATACCGTTTGCCACCGCATGGATAGGTTGTTTGTGGGGGCAGACGGTAATAATCCGTATTTACCTACATAAGAAGTCATGAGAATCATGTCTAATGATCATGAATTTGTCACCGACTCACACTTGGCCATTATTTATTGTTATACTTTAGAGTGTGTATTATATTCATGTCCAGCTTGACGCTTGTACCTAAGTTTTTAATCCACCGTAATATTACATACTAGCTGTTGCCCGCGACTTCGTACGCGTAGACTTTCATATAATATTTAAGGAATCTACCTGCCAAATTTCAGCTTCGTAGGTCAAGTAGTTTTTGAGATTTCGTGATGAGTGAGTGAGTGAGTGAGTGAGTGAGTGAATTTCGCTTTTAAACTATAAGTAAGTATTAGTAGGTATACACAACAAACGTCCCTAAAATGCAGGCCGTGTCCTAAAAGTGCATAACCTCTTTAAAGCTTAGAAACCTTCAAATGAGGTACTAATATAGTACGGTGACTTTCGAGACATTCCAAGAGTATTTGCTTATGTTTTCAAGTGAGTTCAACCTTTTTTGAATAAAATCGGATTGAGTTTTCGAACATGTGTCAATATAAAATGTAATTTAAATCACAAGCACTAAGGAGTATTGATATCAACTTCGAAGCAAATCACCGCTATAATAACTTTCTACCCCTATTTAACCCCGTTAGGGGATGAATTTCATTAAAGTAAGACCATAAGCAATCACGTTGTCCCATACAAACTTTGTCCCCCTTTTTCACCCTCTTAGGGGTAGAATTTCGGAAAATCCTTTCTTATCGGATGTCTACGTCATACAAAGAACACACCCTCCCAGTTTCAGGTCTCTACGATCAGCGGTTTTGGCTGTGCGTTGATCCGTCAGTCAGTCATTCAGGACAAAGCCTTTTAAGTATATGTATAGCTTCTGTGATTTTTTTACTCGCTATCTATTACGGTTCGGAAGATACAGGACAGACAGACAGCGTACTTATATAGGTTCAGTAATAGGGTCCCGTTCTTACCCTTTGGGTACGGAACCCAAACTATTGGGGAACAATACTCTCCTTTTGGCTTTGCGGCAACGGGTAATAAAGAATAGAGAACAACTAATTGGAGCAGTGTCACTTACGAGTAGGTAAAGTGATGGTTATCTTGCCTTCATGCTGTGGCGCGTCTAGGTCAGGTATAGTGTCATTTCCTTCCCCACTAATTTGGTATTCTGTGAGTGCGAACGTTATCGGTAACATTGGGCTGATGAATTAGCATTAGTAACGTGGTGCAGGTAGCCAGGGTCGTTCGAGCGCTCATGCATGCTGCTGCTCACTAAGTAACTGCGTGTATCTGCTTAGCATCCTAATGCGGTCTGCAACCTGCTGTAGGGCTGTGAGGTATTGGGTGAGTTCTTTAATGTACACAAAGGCTAGAAACAATGCCTTTTTTTATTGTTAGCTAGAGTTTGACCACCATTCACGATGAAACTCGCTTATACCTAGAAGAAACCGATTCACTCACGAACCCGTGATGACAAGGGTATAAGGCTGGTTTCACAGCTGTGCGGGAGACCCGTACGGGCTTCTAGAGCGAAGACATAATTACGTGAGATGCTAGAACATCGTTTCACAGCAACTCGGATTGTTCCGTACGGGACTTACCTCCTGAGAGCTGTAATAACATTGTAAAAACCGAACGAAAACATGTTCTTCTGAAGTATATCGGATAAACCTGGTTTGGTGTGTCTCCCTGACTGTCTTGTGTTTCATAGCATAAAAAAAAAGTATACGTAATTTTGTCTATTTTGTTTTTATTCTTATATAATATTAATATCTTTCTTTTCATCTCCATGCGCAAAAAAATGTTTCAATGTGCGAAAACTGCTAAATGGTGTTTAATAATTCAATGTATCAGTAATCTAGTTTTTTTATTACTGTATGATTTCCAAATAAAATAAAATACCTGCTACAGTCTTATATTCAAAAATCTAATTAAAGTGGTCCGAATTTGTAGTTTTCATTCAGTTTTATAAAATATTGTTGCAACTACCAGCGCAAATAAATACTTGGCATATGTTTAGCAAGTGTCAAACTGCCAACCAACAACGTACCAACGTCTAAATATCATTTAATCAATAAACAACCAGTAGATAGGTAGCTATTGAATGTGGCGAATCCATCAAAATAAAAATATCGATGCCTATTGCCGTCAACTGCCTTAATGTCTTATTATGATTTCAAAACATTTCCATTATCTTTTCATAATGACTGTAGCTTACCCGGAACGGTTTCCGAATCGTCTATATAAAGGTCGTTATTTCGGAAATAAAACTAATTCAAAGTCCAGCCAGTTTTATGAGAAGCAACAATCAGACGGGCAACATGATAGTTTGCCGCATTTTTATATAACATCAAAATAACTGACGGTAGGAAGGTATTCTCACAGAAGAAAAAATTATGTTTATATTAGAACGGCTGTCAAGGCATTTTTATAAGAAACTAGCGACCCGCCCGCCCGGCTTCGCACGTAAATTACACCCATGGTGTAACGTAGTGGGGCGGGTCGCTAGTTATATATATAAACCTTCCGTGAAAATATATCTAACTGATGGTGAAAACCGCATCAAAATCCGTTGCGTGGTTTAGGAGGAGTTAGCGGCCATACAGACATACAGACAGACAGACGCGGAAAGCGATTTTAATTTATACTATGTCGAGATATAGATTTGTTGTAGCCAGTTACACCCATATAAACGAAACGTCAGTCATTCAAAATCAGTTATAATGTGATTCGGACAAAGAAAATTGAGACCTAACTCAAAAAAAAGGTACTTTAGGTCCAAGTTATTTGGATGCGGAGTTCGACGCGTTGACATAAATATGAATGTTCAAGGCGACAGATTTTCCTTCTCATTTCCGTTCTTTTTACTTCTCTTTTCTGTGGGTATTCTAGCCACATTCTGGCACTCTCGAGATTATCTCCGTCACTGTCTTAGAATGGTCATAACCTAAACCCAAGGACCTTTATACCCTATTGGCGGTATAAATAACGTCCGTATCTATAACCTAACAAGCTGAAAACCAATGATCTTATATATGTTACACTAGATCAGAAGTATACGGCACTAGCTACGGCACGGCTATAAAAAATCTAGTCTTAAATTAAATAGTCGAAACAAAGTCAATTTTATAATAATACCATGTTATTAATTTATGCAATTGTAAAATAGGTAAACAACAATTAGTATCTATTTAGTTTTATCTAGACTCGTTGCTAGGTGCCTTATTGAATCCTTATAAATAAGTCCTAGACACATTACACTGTACAATGCCCTCCTTTTGGCTTAGTACCACCTTTCTGTGTAACCCTGTATGGGTAAATAATAAATAGGTAGCTATGTCTACGTTATTAAGCACTTAACACATTTAGGTACCTAAACTCCGACCCTTCCAACTTTAAATTGCTAGAATTCTCACAGATTTTAGCAAGTTATTTGAATTAGAAGTTCTAATATTAGATTATACCTAAAACTTGTTACATGTTAACATATTTCCAAATAAGTTCGAAAGTGGTTCCAAGTTCGATCCAATAAACATATCTTTAGTCGTCTAGTAGCTGTTGCCTCCAAGTTTTCTACATACTTATTAGGGAGAATTAGCCCCCTCATCCAGGACTTAAGGTATATCTACCCTAAATACCTATTTAGTATTAGCTGAATCCCGCGGTGTTACCCGCGAATTTCCAGTTTTTCCGCATTTTTGGCGGGAAAAGTACCCTGTGTCCGTCCTCATGATGCACACTATCTTCCTGCTTCCTGCTAAATAAAGCATCCAAACAGATAGAGAGAGAGAGAGGCAGAGTTACTTTCGCTTGTATAATAGGTTCGGATAGTGATCCCAGAGTATATAATCTGCTTCAACCCAAATCTTCGATGCTTTGTTAGTCATATTTTCTGAACGTGAAAATGTGGGCTGAGGTACAAACGAGGCATGCATACGTTAAGTTCGTAAATGCTCAAGGAGAGTACTATATATACTTGTAAAGTGTAATGTAGTATGGGACTTATTTATAAGGATATATATTGGCTTGTATAGTGGATATTCATATAAAATATACATAAGTGGGTACATATTTTGGGGTGATTTTCAGATTTAATCAAAATGTTGCCAAGTAACGAATTTAAAAAAAAACATCTGCAAGCAAAAAAAAAAACCTGTGTGGTGCAATAATATCTTAGTTTCCAAGCAACAAACACGCAAGCAGAGCCCAAGGCATAGCCATCCGGAGAATGTCAATTATTTGTTGTCCGTAAACTGTGCTCTGTGCCTTTTTTGTGGAAAAACGTATTTATACCTCTTTGCACATTATAATTACTTATATATTATACGCAAGTACAAAATCTCAAAAGGACTAAAATCTATAATCTTTGAATCTATACTAATATTATAAAGAGGAAAGATATGATTGTTTATTTGTTTGCATTGAATAGGCTCCGAAACTACTGAACCCATTTGAAAACTTCTTTCACTGTTGGGAAGCTACACTATCCCCGGGTAACATAGACTATATAATATTTTCAAAAATAATAGGGATCCTTACTAAAACTCCTATAATGTAAGCCAAGGTGTAAAAACATAAGATTTACAATTTTAAATTTACGTGTTTGACAGTTCTATGACAGGACAACGTCTGTCAGGTCAGCTAGTCTACATCTATACTATCTATATCTATACTAATATTATAAATATGAAAGATTTGATTGTTTGTTTGTTTGTTTGCATTGAATAGGCTCCGAAACTACTGAACCGATTTGAAAAATTCTTTCACTGTTGTGATGCTGCACTATCCCCGGTTGACATAGGCTATATATCCTACTAGTAATTAAGACAAACATTTACAAACATAATTGAATGTAGGTAGGAAAGGACTGTAAAAGTCGAATTTCGTAGGAAAATACCGTTATAAACAGTCCTTCAAGAAATGAAAACATTAAATATTATGTTTGAGAAAAAAAACCTCGCCGACGAAAGAAGCTCTTCCTTTTTCGTAGGGAAAAAAATTTGGGACAAACAAACATACCAACAACGTGATCCATAAAAGAGTGATCGCAATCGTGCATAAAATTGACATTGAAATCGATATTTCACTTCTGCGGTGAATTTGCACACATCGCTGAGCACGTGCGATAATGGAATTGAATTTCGCCACGGTTCGACTCTACAAATTATTTTATACTGCTACGTAGGTACGTAGACGTACTACGTAACGTACGTATCATACGTGTACTCTTGCGTTTATATAATGCTAAAGAAAGTACGTAGTTATTTTTCATTATGTAAATTCCTGATGAAAAATTTCTTCATATACCTACTATTGGTTTGGTTGTTAATAAAATATTTTAAAATTCAGAAAATTGAATATGATGATGTGTTATAAAAAGAGGACCTATCAGAATTGAGCCTGCTCCCCACCATAACTGTCCCGCCGCACCTGTTTGGCAAATTTTAAGGTAAATAAATCACTAAGTAGTACAGTTGTATTAAGAAAACGTATAGTCTCTGGAATGCGCTGCCTGAATGAGTGTTCCCCGATATTTAGTTATAATCTGTGGGTGTCCTCAAATCACGAGTGAATCAGTTTCTTCGAGGCAAGCGTGCTCCGTCGTAGACCGCATCATTACTTAAAACCAGGCGAGTTGGAGGCCAAAAGCAAGCCTATTATTTATTATAAAAAGAAACTCGTTCTTGGCTGATCCATCCCAAATTTGATAGATAATACCCAGTTGGTTTTGTAAAATTCACTCTCAGCTATTTTTATCTTCAAGCTAGCTGCCCCCCCTTCCATCCCCCCCCCCCCCCCCCCAAAAATAGGTCTGACCGAGGGGCGGACTTTGGAGAGTTTGAAGGGCTAGGTTAGATCTACGAATAAAAGTTATCTGGAAGCCCGTATCATTTCAATTGAACATCTTATTTAGTTACCGAACAATTTAGTTAACGTGACACAGAAAATGGTACGTATCCATTTCAAACCGTTGTAACTATGTTAAGAGAGCAAATTAAAACTTTATGCAAACAGGTTTCAGTAGTTCTTTTAAAAATAAAATTGGCGCGTTTGGTAAATTATAAGAGACGAGTGAAGGATTTCAGGTCCAGGCAACAAGATGAGAAGAAAATCAATTGAACTATGCTAGGAAGTACCTATCTGGGGCCCGATGTTTTTATCGATCGTATGATTTCGCACGAAAATATCACTCTAAATGAAAAAAAAATATTAACAGAAAGCAAAGTTGAATGGTTCAAACTACTTGTTGTGTTAGCGATATGATTATTTAAAAAATGCGACTTTTGTTTGGGATATCGATCAAAAGTCAGCCATTTCGCATGATTATGCATGATATTTTCGAGCGAAATACAATTTGAGTGGTTCAAAAATAGAGCCCCTGTCCACGCTGGGAGCCAACATTCATACAAAAATCACAGTGTTTTTTCTTGCGGTTAGTTAATCATAATTAATGTGGTTAATACAAAACGACCCTTACCACTTGTACTTAATTAAGTTAATGAGGTTGGTAATTCCCATTAACACTGCTTTTGGTGAACTATTCCGTAATTACCTAGATGTATCACATTAAATATCAATGCGAATTTGTGTGTAAGTGTGTTTGTCCGCTCTGAACTTTGTAACAGCTAAACAGATTTGATTGAAATATGGCATGGAAATAGCTTGACCGTGTATTTTATTTTTTTATTCAGAAAACGTACAGTGATATATAACTAATTTACAAAGAATTTTGATAACTTAGCACTAATAACACGTTTCCGCATATAAAAATCTAATTAACAGTTTGTTTACACTAAAAATGTAACTGTAAAGTTTGTCAAGGTAAGTGTAAAAATTAGATTCCACATTTATTGTGCGAACTGCTTGTCTGTGGAATTCACTGCCTGAATGGGTTTTCCCCGTCAGTTGCAAATCTGGGTGTCTTCAAGTCGAGAGTGAATCGGTTTCTTCTAGGCAAGCGTGCTCCATCGTAGACCGCATCATTGCTTAACATCAGGCGAGATGGCGGCCAAGCGCAAGCCTATCTATACTAATATTATAAAGAGGCAAGATATGATTGTTTGTTTGTTTGCATTGAATAGGCTCCGAAACTACCGAACCGATTTGAAAAATTATTTCACTGACGGGAAGCTACACTATCCCCGGGTGACATAGGCTATAATTTATACCCGAGCGAAACTGGGGCGGACCGCTAGTCTACTATAAAAATAAAAAATAAACAATTCGGGAAAATCATCCAGATTGTTAACACAGTTTGCTGACCTTATGAAAAAAGAGTTTTGTCTGTAGTTTTAGATTACCTCATAGGTTACTTTTTAACTCGTTTTTTAATGTTTTCTGTAGGATAGGTTCAGGTGAAACTGCGGGGCGCTGCTAGTTTTTTACAATCGCTCGCGTGCCGTGTGGAACAAAGGATCCCATTCTGTCTAATTAATCAGACGTTACTACGTATTTCTACGAAGATGCATTGCGTTGCAATAAAATGGCACTCACAAACTGAACTCTTCGAACCGAGGATGATGTGGACATTACATACTAAATATCCAGTCGTTTCCTGCAATCCTTTAACGTACAAAGGATTGCAGGAAATAAATGGATACGACTAGAGAAATCTAAGAGATTTAGCGCTGGCATTGATAGGAAAAAGCACGAGAGAACTTGGCTCACTCAAAAGATCCTGACAGAAAATCTGATGTGAATCTACTTTAAAAAAAAATCTGTATTTGTAATTTTCATACTTGAAGTTTTGTTCCCAATGACGATACAACCACTATATAACTTGGATAAATTATATTGGGTTCTAACACACTGCTGTGACACTGCCGGTCGTCAAACTTGGAATTGTCTATAACATTTCAATAGGAAATCCAAAATGACATACTTGATAAATGTGAAGAAGCTATAGATACATACTATTCTATCTATATACCCTACACCAAAACCCGATTATTAATGCAATAAGGGCTGTGGGCAAAACAAGGGTGGCGGCGATGATGATAATGAAAAAAAGGAAGTAGAATGAACATACTTGACTGTTGAATTTCAATGGTGCTTCTTCAAGATTTTCTTCTCAATAACTTAACCTAACCATTATTATTCACATTAAAAAATCGCAAAAGACTAAGAATGAGGGTAACCATTGTGTCTGCACCTAACATTGAATAATTTTTCTAACCACTTGCATGTACCTATTATAACTGCTGCGCTAAAACATTGGGAGTAAACAACCGTGACTGAGTCTGTCTTTTTGAAAAGGTACAAACCCAGGGTTGTTCTAGAAAAAAGTGAATAGGTATTTTTCTAAGCAAGCGCTACATCTTCGCCCACATCTTTGATTCCCATTATGTAAAATTGACGTAAAATGCAGGCCTCGACCGTTAAAAAAACAGTGTTTCAATAAATGTTGGCATGGACTACATGGAGCTCAGAACTTTCTTAATTCGCTATGAAAGTGTTGTTTGACTCGTTTGTAGCTAAAATCTTGACAATATCTCGCATGTTTACAAGTAGCATCTACTTACTTTGTTTACTTATTGCTATTTTAATAAATTGCAAAGTAGCAAAGCAACTGTCTGACAGACGGAGACGTGCATTAATTTCACTAAGTACATATACCTACCTAATTAGCTGGATGTCTCGCATTTCAATGAGCCCTTGAAAATGTACTTGAAAAGTGTGTCTCATTAATAAACTTAGTTCAAAATAAAATAAAAATTAAAACATTTTTTTTTTATTATCTTTATTTAACGTGGCGCACTAATAGTGCTTAACATTAATCACATATTTCATATGAGCATCTAATGTATCTATTTATAAAAGAACACGCTTCTATCAAAATTGGACCACGCCTCGACCGTGGCTAAAGTTATTGGTGGCCAATTTTTGTCTGATCATCGTGTACCTACGCGCGTACAATTTTTCAATGTGCAAAGAGGTTTGATCTAAAAAGAGGCGAATGTACATATGTATAGTTAGAATTTACAGATAAAAATAATTGTAATTTTCCGATGGTGTGCTGTTATATAATAAACCATGTTAATAAACCAAAATTATCCTAAAATATCTATGTACCTACTTACCAAAATTTTACGTAAGTATACACGTAATGTTTGTGAAAAGTACTATCCAAGCCTTAGTGGCAACTGAGTATGTACCTATAGACGAACGTGAAAATATGAGCCGAGGCGTAGCCGAGGCTAACATACGTGAGTAAATGCCCAGTTTGCCGGCCGCTGCAATAATGTACCAGGTGAAAATGTGAGCGGAGGCCTACCCAAGTACCCAAGTAAGCCTCCGCATTGCATTTTCACGTTTGTCCATGAACGCCTCTGATTCCTGCTGATGTAGAGCGAAAACAACCCATATTTTTTTTCTGTGTATTTATTTACAAACATACAAAGTAGTTGGGTTAGAGAAAACATCGAGAAAACAGAAACTTTAAATGAAACAATTTGTGAAAACAACGCCAATGTTGAAAAGTTGCCAGGAAGTTGTTTTTAATCTTTTTTATTGCGATGGTTAACGTAGAATTTGTGTCTTTGATATTCTTCGTTTATTTACAGTTTATTTCTTATTTCTGTAGCTTGTTTATGGATTAAAATTCAGAACATGATGAATGTTTTAATTATGAAATACAAATTGAAACTTACGTTCTCGTAGCTATACTTATGTAGGAATCCTGATGGCAACACACTTTAACCAACTACGCTCATAAAAGTTTTTTTTATACAGACTAGGCATGCGTTTGACCACAATCTCGTCTGGTGGGAGGCGATGATGTGGTACGCTTGCTTTACAAGTGCCTAATCACTCTTTTCTTATTATACAACCACGATTGTACCTGTTCAGAAAGACAGATGCAGGTAAGGATTTTCACTTTAGGTTGTTTATACATATTGGTATAATACCCGTAATACCTATACATGCGACTCCTAAAAAAGAGAAAAAAGAGGGGTTCTCACATTAATTTTATTTCTAATGTTTAAACCTTTGCAATATTTACCAACCGATTGGATTTTTTATGTTATTTGTAAGTAGGTATAATACATTTAGGTTCGTCCCATAGAAATTTCATCATAATAGGTTCAGCAGTTTGGTTTTTAAATCAAAATAACTGTTTTTTTTATCATCCAAGTAAACGAAATTGCGTAATTACTAATTTTGAAGTCGGTTATTAAATTCATCATTATTTTCAAGACGCTTAATTGTATTAACATTTGTATACCTTGTATAACCTTAGATCAGGTTGTATACCTATGATTATAGGTACGTATTATACATGCTTGTAATCTGGATGACAATACAGTAATGAGGCCCATACTTCAAGGTGGACTTTGATGGTGGATAGCGAAACTCCACAAAAGCTAATCGCGTTTTTTTTTTACTAAAATAAAAATCTCTTTAAATAATTATTTGTGAAAAAAGTTTCTAAGCGATGCTTTAACTATACTAAACCGAAAGGGGTCCATAAAGTTTTACTATGGACCCCTTTCCACTTTCGGCTTAGTGCAGGGTGCACTAAGCCGAAAGGCTTATCCGCGTGACCCAGTATAAATATTTGTGCCACACCCATTGATGTAAGAACAGAGAAAAGTCATTGGAACAGTCACTGGCCACACCGTAGAAAAAGTAAGTTGTTGCCCATTTGCCCGCGAAGAAAGCAGAGTAATTTGAAAATCCAATAAAGCCCATTTGGCCTAAATTGCTTTTTAACTGCGAATATTTGTTGCAAAAGATTTTTTCCTGTTTGATAAATAAGATAAAACCTTTAGAATAACGGTTTTAATTAGCAAAATACAAGTTAGATCTGTGAGTTAGATATTTCAGAGCTCTCGTTAGAGAGTAGTATATTCCTTGTTTCAGAGTGACTTGACTATGACACAAGGTGGATTGACAGAGATTAACAGCTTGTAAATAACCTATGGTTTCATCAACAGGAACTGCAAGGGGTTTCTGCATGTTATCACACTGTTTTTGGCTACAACCTGTGCACATAATTGGAGCAACTTATCCATATTCATACACATATTCATATTCATTTATTGGATAAAGCCAATTTACAAGTCAATATTAAGTATAATAATAATAAATTACTTGTAGCATAATAACAAATTACAATTAAAATAAAATAATTTCAATCAGACTTTAATTTGACACACACAGATTTTAATTTGTCGTTCAGTGTGGAGGTTAAAGGGGGAGGCCTATGTTCAGCAGCGGACGTCTTCTGGCTGATTATGATGATGATGGTGAATTTCAATCAAATTAAAATCGAATAATATCAATTGAAATAAAATAAAATATGTCAATTAAATTAAAATATAAACGTACCCATAATAGGTAGACTTGTTTTCGTTAACATAATGAAAAGGTGCATCAAGCCTATTGATGCATTTAGTCGAATACCCGGCACACAACCTTGCCGCCTTATTTTTTGCATGTGGCTATAAGTTAGTTATTGGTGTCGATGAAAGTTACTTAGTGTGCGTAAAAAATTTGTAAGTGTGTAGTACTTACAGTTTTTTTCGTAAATCGGTTTAGCAGTGGGTGGAAAACTGAGACATTTGAACACGAATGATGATTTTACTAAGGCATATCTCCCATTATAGATAGACGATATTTGTTTATTATCTTGAGCCTACCTAAATAAGATGTTGTACCAAAAGTAGGTAATCGTATATTCACAGAATTTTACCAACTTGATAAGTAAATCTAGTTTATCCTCTCATTTTGTTTGTGGAACAAAATGTAATCAGAACTTTATTGATCGTATCAAGTCCCTACGGCCGGGTCTTGATTCTAATCCATGATTTTATCTTATATTTTTTACGATGCTGTGGTCTACTAGAAGCCATGTGGTGCAAAAGTTCTTCCTATATTTGCAAAAATGTCTGAGGAAACTATGATTAAAATCAGAAATTCCTATAGCAAAGATGCAAACAAAGGTGAATACTAAAGGGAAAGTAAATAGCAAAAAAATCTAAATTGGTAAAAACAATGTAGGTATACTTAACTCAAAAACCTAAATGTAAAAAATATTAAAAGCATGTGGTTGAATTTTTAATTTTGAACTGTTGGCATTGCTAGGATCAGCAACCGTTTTATCAGACACCTAAGTACAGTATTTTATATATTTAACTCTTATGTTATATTACTTTTTTCTTCCTAAAAATTATTGCACCCGAACTCTCAACTTTATTTCTTAGTTTACATCTTTTCTACGAATTTATGATTTTAGCCTTCGGAATATTATTTAATTTATGAATTTAACTAGAGTATTACTGAAACATGTACTGAAACACGTTGAAAGATTTATCAGCCTTCCGGAAAGTATATAAAATGTGGTTTTACAATTTATCTAGATTCTAGATTATAAAGAGCAAGCTGATAAGCCCTATTTCGTTCATATTTCGTTACATTAATGCATATAAGTCATATTCTGAGCTTTCTGTAATATTGTCAGAACGTTGGGAACGTCAGATTTTCTATTGATAGAAAACAAAATTGAAGGGTCGAAACCACAGTTCTACTACCTATGAGTTAGCGAGTATTTCTTTTATTATTATTGTAATAATTTTAAATAATTTTATTATCATTTATTTTCTGTGACGTGTACCTGTAATTTGTTATCAATAAAGTACTATGATTATGACTATGACTATTGCTGTGATTATAAAAAAATACGATTTCTATCGGTATTTACATAGTCGGTCATTTCATATAAAAATATTCAGACGAGCATTTCAAAATCGAGCCCCTGTAGTATCGCCGCAGAATTTCTGGAAACAATGCGTAAATTAATTTAGCCACCAACATTCACAGAGGCCTTGTTCGGGTTTTTCTAAATGCCAATTAGGTACGTACTTACCTACGTGGTTTTCTCGTGGCGTTCGTAAGCTTACTCAGACATACAGGTCTTTAGGTCTTAGAGACTCCGACAGGCCTAAGGGAGCCTACAATTATCCACTAAACTTATAAACTTACCCCAACTTGTCCCTTTTACACGTACGCTCTCTCTCTCTATTTATGTAGGTCCTAAAGACTTCAACAGGGTTAACCATAACTATTAATTCTCTAGAGAGGCTGGCTCAAAAATCACATAAGTATGTACGTACACTATTCATATAGATATTTGTATTCTTAGTAAGTACTTATTTATTAATAGGGGGGGTTAAGTCATGTTATTAATTTTAAAACTGTTATATTGTAAAGTTTGTATGTTCCTTTTTTATCTTTTTTAAGCTAGCTGACCCGAAATTGTTGTCCAAATTCAAATAAATTTGTTAGAGTTATAAATTAATCAATTTATTTCAGACCCAATACGTCCATAATTATGCATGTCACAATTCGAACTATAGCGTAATGGAGATAAAAAAAGAAATGAATTCCCGAATTTTCCAATTACTACTAAACAATTTTGGACTATAACGAACAATTAAACAAAATTGCCAAATGAGTCCAGCCGTAATGCAACGAACAGCATAATATGCTGTTCGTTGAAAAAAAAACATTATATTATAATGTTTTATTTATTTATTAAAAGTCATAATTTAATTTCAGATAGGGCCGCAAACGGAGACGAAATGGCAACTGAGTGGGATGAAGCCGGCAGAGAACAACAACGTTGCCATCCACGTGACGCCACCCGATGGAGAGGAAGATGACGAATTTGCGCCGGCGCCAGCCTTGCGGATGAGGAGGAAGCTCAGCTCGCCTCTCAGCGCCCTGTCTGGCGTCGGCGATGGCTTCATGGGATTACCAAGTAAGATATTTTTACGTGAATACGTCTTTAAATTTGCTTCTATACTGGAATTCTAAATAAAATAAATAAAATCTTCTATCTATCTGGAAAGAAATGGGGAGACCTTTGTCCAGAGTGACTATTGCCTGTTTTGCTTAACATTTTGTTGTATATTTATTTCAATTCTCAAGAAACATGCGATAAGGAAACATTTCCATAAAATATTAGTTTACTTGCACGTAAGTAAGTATTGTATCTGAATAGGTTAAATCAGGCATCTACTTACGTTGTCGAGCAAGGCAACATTTTTTCTTTCAACATGAACCCGCCGTACCATAACCACATAAGGCAACGTTCGACGGGCTCATGTAAATATCCGTTCGGGGTACAGATCGGAATGCGGGCCTTTGTAGAGGTCAAAATACGGGAAAACACCCGAGTCTAACTGAAAATCCTATGCTAACAGAAGCCCAAACTACCTCAACCTTTATTTTATGTTACTTAGAAAACAGGGAAATCAGTGCTCGACGAATCAACTTAAGTTTTCATGAAAGAAGGTTATCATCTCCTTTACGGAGGAAGGTTTCCAACATAAATATAAATGCTACCAGAATCACTCGACCACCTGCATCTGTCACACAGGACGCTCGTCACCCACTCGGTCATTGTCGCCTCTGGACCGTACCAAACGGAGATTCAGCACAATGGTGTCCAGTGCTGCTGCAGCGGCGGTCTCCAGGCGCCTCTCTGCCACCATAGGCTGGTGTCTCGCGACCCCCACACACGTGAAGCCACAGATAGTGAGGCAAGGACGAGCCCTGTGTCTGCAGTTCATTAGAATGCAGATACGGAGGTCCACAATCTGCACCAAAAAAGTAAGTCAATGTTTGTCTGAGGTTAGATTTGTGCCTGATTTGTTTTGTGTATTTGTTGCCTGTGTTACTCGAATCGGACAAACACGGGATACATGTCTTTTTTATAAAAAAGAGCTGCAAACAAGCATGCGGTCTGCTTGATAGAAAGCAGAAATCGCCGCCTGTGCGTTCGCACCCGCCACGAAACCTTACCATATCTCCCATGTTTGTCTTATCTGAGGTGAACTTAGTCCTTCCTCAATTAGCCTGTCTGTTGACCTGCAACAGAAGCATTTATGGACGAACGTGAAAATGAGTGCAGAGGCGTAGCCGAGGCAAGCATATGTAATCCAATCACAGTATACCACGAAATGTAATTATTTTTTGTTTGACATAATTCAGATATTATAATCTGTGCATTCGTCTTCTTTTTAGTGGCAACACGTAATTAAACCTCTTTGCACAATGGAGTAATTTAGGTTTATCTTGTACGTGTACAAGATGATCAAATTAGACAAAAAAAAAACACTAATTACTCTAGCAACGGTCGAGGCCTTCAAACTCAATATAAGATGAAGCGTGTTCTTTAAAAAAAAATACCCTTTAAATACCTACCATGTAACGTGCATATTACAAAAAATAACAAACTCATCCGTTTGTAACAGCGAATAATTAAGTACATAAAAGGTCTTAATATAACAAAGGGAAAACGTGAAAACGGAAAAATAATTATGTTATCCCGAGTGCTTCAAAATCTATAAATCATCATCATCATTTCAGGCATAGCAGGACGTCCACTGCTGGACATAGGCCTAGTAATCGATGTCCAAAAGAGCCAGTTGGAAGCGGCCTGCATCCATCTATAAATAAGTACTGTATATTTAAATGGTTTTATTTGTTTTGACAGCAAATAGTTATGAAACGACTACAAAGAATGATAGAGACTGAATGCGGTGAAGAGGCTATAAACAACGCAGAGAGCGGTGTGCTGGTCGCGCTAAGGGCTCTCTGTGCGGCGTTGGAGAGGAAACGACCTGACGCCTTTAGGCACGTCGCCAGACAGGCCACCAGGGCACCCTCGGCTATGCTCAGATCCGACACGGCCCTGGCGGAATTGGCGCTGGCGCTGGCGCGGCGGATTACTAGAGAAAATATTACTTGGTCTAAGGTAAAAACAGAACTATTTATATACAGGGTTACGCGGAAAGGGTGTACTGACCCGAAAGAGGTCCGTTATTCTCATAATTATGAACAAATTTTATTATGAGACCAACTCTGAAATCGCAAAAAAAACTGCTGTTTGTCGAGTCAACCATTTCCGTCTGACCGTTTTCTATGGAACAGCTGATATTTTTTCGCGATTTTAGTTACTCCCATAGTAAGAGATGTTCATAATGATGGGTACCTACTATGGACCCCTTTCTTCTTCTTTTAACTGCTGTGTCGACAGTAATGAGTTCCCCGATCTTATGAAATGTAGTAAAGTTATCCCTTTATTTAAAAGCGGCAGTAAAAAGATCCTAGTAACTTCAGACCAATTTCCATTCTACCATGTCTTAGCAAAATATTTGAAAAAATTATGCTGAACCAATGAACAAAATGATCTTATATGTTACACAGTAAATCAAAATAAAATAAATCGAAACTTTGGAAATGTCTTGGTTTGAGCTGTACCTTTTTTGAGAAATTTTAATAAAATAAAATAAATTCAGTACCTAAGTAGGTAACCTAGGTAACTAAATTACCAATATTTAGAAATATGTACACGTGCATACTGCATAGTTGATAAAAACATTCTTACGAGGAATTTACCCCATCTATAGCATACCTCAGTAAACAAATTGATTCCCGGCTTATATAGGGGTTGGGTTTACCGTTTAATTTATATGTTTGAGTTTAATTAAAAATAAAATGAAGCAGATACTTATCTCACAGGACCCTATTTACCAGAAGCTTTTATCGACGATTAGGCCTAAACTCGGAAGCGCCGGAAATTCGTTTATTAATTAACCGCTGCGGCACTTTCATTTGCATTTGCAAACCCAAAGAACCAAACCCAAAGACTTTCTATAATATAGCTTTACCTAGTCTGTGACCAAACCGTAAACATTTCTTTTTTATTCTTTCATCTTAAGAGGATTTTGGTGTCGCACATCTTGTGCATTTGCCAGCGTCAAATACTTATAAGTTTTATCGGATATCTTCAATTCAAACAAACCATAGTCACAGTCAGAGCCAATCAAAGTACACAGTCAAGTCGCGAAAGGTCACGAAAAGACAGGCTTTACCTCGTTATATCACTTTCCCCCAGTCCAGCACATTCCATAAATTTTAATTATAATCCACTATTATTACACATAAACACTCGAAAATAGTCAAGTTTAGTAAAATAATACAATGAAGCGACATGTTTTATCACGTTGGTGCCAAAACTCAAGTTCTAGGTATGTATATGAGAGCGTGATTCTTCAGTTTCACGGAACGGTTGTACTAAGCCGAAAAGAGGTCATTTTGGACAACTTTATTTATCATACTATGGAGCCCTGAAAATCCTAAAATGTGAATAATATTTTTTTTTCTATGTAATATCTGATATATTTTTTTCACTATTTCACGGATGGGTCCCGTACGTACTCCGTCCAGACAAACAAGGGACATATGCCTTAGTACAATTATTGTTCGTGGCAAAATGTCTTTATGTTTTATAAAAATAAATCACTGTATCACTAAACCGCATAACGCAAAAACTGTTAGTACGGCTCACTTACTAATATTTCACACAGTAAGAAACTTGTAGTGACACTGATGAACTAACTAAAAGTCCACCACGTAGGTACATACCTACTACCTCAGTGTAGTCTACATGCAAAAAAATAAGGACTGCAGGTGGTCTGTTGGGCGAGTTCGACTAAAGACATCAAGCCTGATTTAGACCAGATGCGTTCGCACCCGCCACCTTACCATATTTCCCTTGTTTGTCTGTTCTTAGGTCCCATAGTAAAAGTTGTTCATAATGATGACAACAATAACCTTTTGTGTTAGTGCCACAGTTTCGTGTGCCTCTAAGTACTATAAACTTATCTTACTAGCATACATGTCCTCTTACTGAGAATAACTACATAATATATTTTAAGCCCTGTTACATTTTTGACGAAAAATGCAACGAAAACCATCGTGATAAATGTACTACGTAGTACTGGTAGTACGTACCTACTATAGAGAAGCTTTCTTATGCAAAGGCCATGCTTCAATATCTAAAGTTCGCTGCAACGCTGTAACAATAATAATTAATTGTCTAACTAGACAGAATGTAAACATGCAGCGCTATAACACTTTTAAAGTGTAGGTAGTTCTCTCGCAACCAAAAGGTCGAAAGCGACGTGATTTTCACTTACCTACTGGCGCTTAGCGAGTTTCATTCAACGTTCTACTGTTTACCTGATTGTTCTATATGTTTATTATATGAAATGTTATTCTAAAGAAAATTTCTAATCGTTAAAAACCGACTTGTGTGCCGTGACGGTAAACGGCATGACGCTGTTTTATGCCGTCATGTTTCACATCTGCAGAAGAATCTTTAAAACAGTAGTTAAAATCCTTGCATGACGAATAACATTCGTACGAATTCTATTGTACCTATTAGCATAGAGAAATATACTATACTAGAGCTATTAGGTACGTTGAAAACTCTCGTCTCTGCCGAGACGAAAAGTTTTCCAAAGAAATGGTCTGGTGTATTAAAACTTTCTGAAGGCAGTAATTTTCGGACTAAAGTTAGAATAGTACTGTAGATATTGGGAATCCGTTCGGAAATTCTAGGTTTTGTAAATAGCCGATCAAACCAATATCAATTTCATTTTTTAATATTAAAGCGCCGGGAAAATGGTTCAATATTTACGCTTCTATAAGCAGCAAATTGAAAAAGCTGTGGTAGCCTATTTGAGAGGCCGCTAGACTTGAAAGCGTGAGGTCGCAGGTCCTGGGCCCGTACCAATGAGCTCTCTGGATTTTATGTACGGATTTTCATACCGCTGGCTTTTTGGTGAAAGAAAACATGGTGAGGAAACCTGCATGGAGAAGAAATTCAATGGCGTATGTGAATCCACCAACCCGCAACTGGTCCAGCGTGGTGGATATGTCCCAATCGCCTTTTCGAGGGTAGACCTAAGTTCAGCAGTGGACTATTGAAAGGTTTATTATGCTACAGTCTATAAATAATCACATGGGAATATAGAACTCAATATCCGAATGGAATTATTCAAATATTGCGCCCAATATGTTTTTTATTATTTTTTATCTTATTGTCTAACATACATGTTATTATAACACAACTCTGCCAAACTGTATAGCAGCTTGTAGGCAGACATCTACTCTCTTTACAGCATTTCATCATCAACGAGTAGGAACACAACATTTTGGACATATTAGTTATATGCCTAATTATAATATTGGATATAAATATATATGTTACAACAAAGAGTCATCATGGGAACACCAGTAATGGACAGCGCCAAGAACCCGCAACAAAGGAAGAATATGAACAACAATTCAACACCAAAATTTAATTAAAAATTACCGTTGGTTAGAATAAAGCAATTATCGACTACAATATTACTATAATATTTTCTCTACTAAGTCATTCTATCCAACAGCAACTTCTTCAAGGGAACCTTATATCCAATCCTGGTCCTAAACTGCTCCTCAAACTCCTCCGGCAGATCATTACACAATCTTGGCACCCTAGTACGCGTCCCATAATATTTCCTATTTCCATAGGGCACTTTCAGTTTGGGCCTAGATAGTCGCTCGCGGTTCATTACAATTTGATATTTTTGAATTGTTCTAATAATATTAAATAGTTAACTTTAGTTTTAACTGGCAATATTTTACATATTTTAAACAGTTTGTCGTATTCTTTATTTAATGTTTTTTTTTTTTTATTGTTACTACTTGAGAAATGTGCGCCTTGTTGAAATCTAAACTAACTACGACGCTTGCGCATCACATACCTAATGGGTGTATCTCTAGACGACGGACATATTCGAGGATTTCATTGTACTCATCATTATAAACAACTTTTACTATGGGACCAACCCTTCCCCGGCCTTACTATACAGGGTTACGTTACGCGTAAAGGGTGTACTAAGCTAAAAGGATTCCATAATACATCATTATGTATTTATTTACTACTAGCTGACCCGACAGACGTTGTCCTGTCTTAGAAATGAAAAACGCGCGAAGTTAAAATTGGTGATAAGTTTTCTGAATTTTTCCAATTTTCTTAATTTTTCTTTCCATAAGAATCTTCTACAAAATATAGTAACCCCCATTAATTTGCATCACGTGATTTGCGGACCCTTTTTGGCAATTATTTGTTTAATAAGATTTATTAATTTATAGATTTATTAAGTACCTACACAATGTACACAACAAAATGCGCTACAAAGCTACCTCCAGCTTAAGATGAGCCGTACGTTCAAAGGTTCCTGTACACTCCAGAGGTCAAGTTATTTGGACATTATTCTGACGGTTGGGATGTCTGTAATTTTTGAAATACGAAATCGATGACCTTGAAATTTTTACGGGACGTTTTATGATATTTCCTTTCTAACAAAAAAAGAATTAATTAAATTGGACTCGGTAATGAATTACAACTAATTACACATTTTGACTTTCATCCCCTCTCCCAAGGGAACCATGCAAAATTTCGGGATAAAAAGTATTCTATAACCTACCTCGTAGTATGAACTCAAATTATGCAAAGATTCATTTGAATCCATTGAGTAGTTTCGGCGTGATGCACGGCCCAGATACAGACAGACGGACACAAAAATGAAAAAAAAAAACAGTTTTGTCTTCAGTATCGATTATAGATAGCAGTTCAAAAAAATATCAAAATATCTTTAATGTACAGAATTGGACCTGTTACAGTTTTATTATAAGTATAGATAGATATAGAATATTAGATTTTCTAGATCATTCTAGAACTTTCTCGAACATTTTATATCGATTATAATAGTTTGCAGTCATTTTAGAATTTTCTAGATCATTCGAGAAATTTCTAGATCTTTCTCGAACATTCCAAATCGATTACAATAGTTTGTACTTCTTTTAGAATTATGTCGATAATTCCAAAATTTCTAGAACTTTCAGGAACATTATAGATATACAGTAGAATCTGGATAGAACGACCTTCAAGGGACCGGCAATACTATGTCGTACTAACCGGATGACGCACAAAACGGCAGGATTATTTCTTGAGTACATTTATTATGAAACCTAATTTTAGTAAACAATATCGTCGCTAAAACAGGTTAGTCGTTATAAGCGAAGTCGTTATATATGAATTCTACTGTAGTAGGTATTTCCTTTCTAAAGGTGTATTCAGATAGGCTATCTAAGTACCTACTCAACGTACACTACAAAGTGCGCTGCAAATCAGTCGCCAGCTTAAGATGAGCCGTATGTTCAAAGGTTCCCGTACATTCCGGAGGTCAAGTTATTTGGACCTAATACTGAGGGTTGTGATGTCTGTAATTTCTGAACTACGAAGTCGATGACCTTGAAATTTTAATGGGACGTTATTTAATATACCCCCTTTCTAACAAAAAAAGAATTAATGAAATCGGACTACGCGGTAATGAATTACAACTAAGTACACATTTTGACTTTCATCCCCTCTCCCAAGGGAACCATGGAAAATTTAGGGATAAAAAGTATCCTATAACCTACCTCGTAGTATGAACTAAAATTATGCTAAGTTTCATATGAATCCATTGAGTAGTTTCGGCGTGATGCGCAGCCCAGATACAGACAGAAAGACAGACAGACAGACAAAAATGAAAAAAAATACAGTTTTGACTTCAGTAACGATTATAGAGAACCGTCCAATATTTGTTTTCAAAATATCTTCAATGTACAGAATTGGACCTGTTACAGTTTTATTATAAGTATAGATAATAACAATAAATTATTTATTTGGCGAAAGAGTTACAAAAACATTAGAAAACATAGTCAATTGGAATAAAAATATAGATTTTGCCTCACACTATGGAACTAACCCTGAAATCGCGATGATAATAATATCAGCAGTTCCATAGAAAACTTGACAGTTGGGTCCATAGTTACAATCTGGGTTTCTTTAAATCACGAGTGAATCGGTTTCTTCTAGGCAAGCGTGCTCCATCGTAGACCGCATCGTCGCTTTGCGTCAGGCGAGTTGGCGGTCAAACGCAAGCCTACTAACAGAAAAAATTGGAAAATCCTAACAGCAGATATTTTTTGCGAACAGCTGATCATATTAAAAGTTGTTCATAATGATGAGTATACCGAACACCTGTCGCCTTGGTACGACCTTTCCGCGTAACCCTGTATAAGTCAATGTATAGAGATGAATTTGAAGTAAAAAGAAGACAGAATGAGGTGTCTAATAACAAAGTTGATTGATTGCAGATAGCTGCGGTGTACTGCGTCTGCGGTGCCCTTGCCAAAGAAGCCGCAGAGGCTGCGGATGGAGAACCAGCGCTGGAGCTGGTTGCCGCTCCCGCCGCAGCGATCGCTGATCTCCTCCACGAGGAGACAGGCTCCTGGGTCGCTTCGCATGGCGGATGGGTAATATTACTGAATTATCAAGATAATAAATTTTATTCTACGTCATATATTCAAGGAACAGGTAGTACGAAAACATGGGCTGTAGTTCGCGCGTTTTTAATTTGATGTCTTTTTTTTTATTCAGCTGGCGGTGCGACTATGGGCCGTCGTATCAGCCAGTCTTTATTCAAACAATATTTGCGTTCGATTTCTTTGGCGCTGAACACTAAGATGTTCCAAATTCAAAAAGTGCGCGGAAACTGCCCGCTGAAAGTTTCTTATAGAAAACACCACCTTTGGGTGCACTTAAAGGCGAACGAAGTCGTCCTTTTCGAATAGATGGGATGAAAACAGATCCTCACCACCTCAACTCGAGCTGTTCAGTATTATTTGTATGTAATTACTACAACGGACAACAATCCACCAACCCGCACTGGGCCAGCGTGGTGGATATGGCCCAATCACCCTTTCGGAGGTAGGCTAAAAGTCCAGCAGTGGACTGTTAAAAGGCTGATTATGATGACTACAACGGACACTCATCATTTTACATTATATCATCGTAACTGCATCGCCTTGCCTCGGGACAAGTTCGAGAACCACAAGCAGGCCTTGGTCAACTCACAGTCTCTGCGCTTACGGCTAGCACGCTGACGGCCAGTCATTCCCACGCTTACGTCTCGCCGTCCGGCCGACTTCCGATTGGAAATACACTCAGATCTAACAAACATAGGATGTATGGAAAAACGTGGTGGGTGCGAACGCATCTGTCCTAAATCAGGCTTATTGCTTTTAGTCGATCTCACCCTGCAGACGACCTTGCCGTCCGCAGGTGATGCCTATAGCCGTCAATAAGCGGTCGCCGATCCGTAAGCGCGGCGTTGTCGCCTAGCCGCAGCCGAGGCGAGGCGGTGCGATCTATTTCCGAGTTGATATGTGTGCTTCAACCTTTAGGGGCTTCTACTATCTCTGATTACCGTCAAATTTAGTTGAAAATTGCATTAATTAAAATCCGAAATGTAAAACAGGGTTCAGATATCTACAATTGAACCCATCCAGCCTGTTGTCAAAATACAAAAACTGAATGGTACTAGATAATTCCTACAAAAAAAAACTAATATCTTCCTAAAGGCAAATGGGTCTGTCGTAGTCTAGCAAAGTACCTATACATTCTCTACTCATCGATAGAACACATTTTTCGAGTTTTCGGGTGACGCAGTTCCTCTTTAGAGCCTTATTTTCTGCTCCCACTTTACCTTTTGACGACCGTAAAAAGGGATAAGCTGCCTAGATCGAGTTTAACTAACCGCAAAAATAGCACTTAATGTTGGCTCGCAGGAATATTACTTACCTACACTATTTTTATTACGACAGACCCTCAAAAATAAGTTAGGTAGGTAACTTTAAATTATTTTCTGAATAGTGATATTTTAATGTGTCCATAATTTGAAGGACCCTTTTTTCTATGTTAATTGGACTAAGTAAATGGCGACCTATTTTTGCCTCCTTTAAAATCTGGTAGTTACCTACCGTGCTTAGATCAAACCTACCGTGAGTACATTTTCATTGTTAAAATTAATATAATGACGTGTTTACACTATAGTCACCAATCACCGCGTTACCAACTGAGTCGTCGAGCAATAAACGTCATACCATAAGACCTGTAAGTACGAGCCAGATAGACAGACAAATGATTTATGACCTGACGACTCAGATGGTAATGCGTTCACTATAATAAAGAAATTTCTTTGAAGAAAGAAAACGTAAAAATCCGACTACAAGACTATACCTACATGTACAAAATTAAAATAAAAAATCGGCCAAGGGCAAGTCGGGCTCACGCACTGAGGGTTCCGTACCACCACAAACTAAATCACATCTGATATTAAATCACATAGCTAGTCTAAACATAATGCTCATAGCAAGTCTCATAATAAGTGTACGCCGTAATCGTCTCAAAAGAGAGGAAAAATAATGGACGCCTCATAAATCTCACAATCATAGCACGATCCCCACTAAACTACATCTGGATGCCCCTCGACAGTCAATTTATTTTTTCTGTTTGTTCTTTTGCAGACTGGACTGATAGAAAGGCTCCGTGCCAGCGAGCGGGACCAGCGTTCAGAGAAGAACCTGAGAGTGATGATCTCTTTCTTCGTGCTTGTCTGCATCTCCCTACTTCTCTTCAGATGGGTGCTCCACGCTCACCCCGCTTACAGCACCTACAACGAATAGTATTAATTAAGACTTAAGGTCCTATACAACGTGCGTTCAGGGGCGGATCCAGGATTTCATTTGGGGGGGGGGATTCTGGATTTCATTGGGGCATTGGGGGGGGGGGGCATTCTGACAAGGTTCGAAGGAATTGAATCGAAAAATTGAGTCGAATGTATGGAATTGCTAGGTGTTTTGGATCCGCCAATGCGTGCGTTTACTATTTCGCACGCGCATTTCAACATTTCTGCAGATATAATATAATAACAATATGACTCGATGTAGGTACATACGAAAAATCTAAGAAATATTACACCTACATTACAATACAAATGTCCAACCATAATTTCAAATCGGCCCAAACATGTTTTCATAACATAAAAATCGGTTCAACTAAATCTTTTTTAATCCGTTTTTATGTATGAAAACTTAATTGGACCAATAAGAAAGAATTAACATTTGTAGTGTTATTCTCGAGGTTTCATGTTTGTTAGATTTTTCGTCAGTACATTTAGTCATTTTATATCTCCAGAAACGATGAAATGCATGAGCGAAATAGTGAACGCACGTTGCATAGGCTCTTGAGACTTTAGCTTTAGCGTCTGTTTTAGGTACCTACTTAAGGGCGCCTCAGACATCGGGTCACTTTCATACCTTTCATACAAACGTACCAAATAGTTAAATTTTTCGGAAACATCTTGCCCGATTTTGATGACATTAGCCATGATGACTAATGTTTAATTTATTACTAACTAGTAGGCCGCCCCTGCTTCGCACGGGCGAAGCCGGGATATATAGCCTATGTCAACCGGGTATAGTGCAGCATCCCAACAGTGAAAGAATTTTTCAAATCGGTTTAGTAGTTTCGGAGCTTATTCAATGCAAACAAACAAACAATCAAATCTTTCCTCTTTATAATATTAGTATAGATAACCGGCTTAGCAATGAATGTAACTAAATAAATTACACATACTGAAAAAATAATTTAAATTAGCTGATAAATCTCTGAGATACGAGTGTTTAAAGTTTTAGGTGGGGATAGAGAGGGGATGCTCTATCCCTTTCTCGCAAAGCGTGGGTTAGTGTAGCATTTGTATGGCGCGCCTGAGGCGTGACGTCACGGCTCAGTATAGGGCGCTCTCTGTCTAGCATGAAATTAAAATTCTTATATCTCATTTATTTTTGAACTAATTATTATTTTGTTTGCGTTGATGTGCTCTATTTAAGATCAGTTTTTTTATACCTCATAAAAAGTAAACTAGCTGTTGCCCGCGACTTTGTACGCGTAGACTTAAACATAAAATAAACTTTCATTTCCTATTTAACCTTAATTATGCCCTTTCGCAAAACCTTCTTAGAGGATCTCTACACCTCATAAGGAATCTACGTACCAAATTTCAGCTTCTTAGGTCAAGTATTTTTCGAGATTTCGTGATGAATGAGTGAATGAGTAGATGAATTATTCTTTTGTACTTATTATAAGATAGATTTACGTATTTGAAAACCCGTTAAAATAAAAAGTTTGTAAAGTAGTAGCAAGTAGATAAGTTTACCCGATTAATAAAAAAATATATAGACAGACATTCATTACAAATTAAAATATAAGCTTACCAAGTTTCGGAGGAGTTTCTGTAAAATTTAACTAGTAAATTAAATGTGTCATATAATGACCCGAGCTCTGGTCCCGCCTTAAATAACATTTAGCTTATGTACCTACCTACCTGCCTAGTAGTGCCTACCAATAAGTACCCATAGTGCCGCATTTGTTAATTTATGAATAAAGTTATTTTTAACAAAATAATTATATCTACTATTATTTAACATCCGCTCAGGTTGGTATTGCAAAGTACCAAGATTATTGCCCTGTCCAACCTTATACACGGGGCCTTACGGACAACTGCTATTGCGGGACCTAATCCGCCCAGTTGGAAAATCACGCGACCGCAAACCGTATTTTCCAACTGAGCGGATTAAGTGCCGCAATAGCAGTTGTCCGTAACGCCCACGGGCACAATGTAGCCCGCAATGACCGCAATCAGAAATTTCGCCAAAAGCTCTTGCTGTAGGCCCGGAGTGTCGAGCTTGCTCCCTCGAGTTTCTGGCTCTTGCACGTTTTATAGGTATACACTCTAGGGGTAGCATGATACCATTGATACCTACTACCCAAAGGGACGGAACGCTTCAAACAGAAAAAACGAGCAGAGCGAGAGGTACCACGTTTAGCCATTTGTCCCTTTCACACTACATGTCTTATATACAATGACATTCATGAACACATATTAGTGTGTGGTGTTGCCACTTTTGGAAAAATATTGTAACCGTAATTTTGGTATTAAATTGGGTAGTCCGTACATGATTGTATCAGCATCATTTTTAATTATTTATATTTTTATTTGTGAAACATAATATCTAAAAGAAAACTCTCATGGTTATTTAGGGTGCATCCGTTTATTATTGTAGTGATATAAATAAGGAATAAATTAGTATGTACGTGTGTTGAGTACTGCTTCCACGTATTCGACGGAGCAGCCAAGTACCAACTGGAAGCTTTAGATTCCATAGACCGGCGTGCTATGAGGCTGATTGGTGACAGCAAGCTAGTCGCCAATAAATTACAAAGCCTTGAGCACTGCCGTAAAGTAGCTTGTCTGTCTATTTTCTACCGGATATATATTGGTGAGTGTGAGCAAAAGCTTCATGACCTTATTCCACTCTCCCCCTTTTACTACAGGACAAGTAGAAGGACAGCACACTATTACCCCTTCCTCGTGGAAATTCCAAAAATTCGTACACAACGATTTGGGTTGTCTTTTATGATACGTATTGTCCAAGAATGGAACTCCCTGCTGTCCTCCTTGTTTCCTGAGAACTACAATCTAGGCATCTTCAAGGCTAGAATAAATAGATTTCTTCTAGATCAACGTGTTCCATCCTCGGCCACACCGTTGCTTACCATCAGGCAAGTTAGTGGCCAAACGTAGATCTCAAAGATTTTTTATATACTACTAAAGATTGAGTGTTCAATGAAAGCACAGCGTTCATTTGAGAAGCCAATCTTTGTTCGAGTGACATTAGCGATACGTTTCTGCGCATGTGCGCTGGAATACCAGTAATACCAGTGCATAGATATTACCGCATAAATTGGATGAAAAAATTTTACGGAGTAAATGAACTTACAAAATACAGATCTAAAATATTAATACTGGAATTGGGCGTCACTTTGCTAAAATTCATGATAATAACTTGTTTTTCTTAAGAAGTACCTACTTAGTCAAGAAAAATTAGGATATAAATGGGCTATAAGGGGCTATAAATAAGATAGTTTTAATAAATGCAAATAAAATTGGATGCGTAATTGTATAAGTGTGTTTATTCCTACTTAACTCTGAAGCAGCTGAATGATTTTGGATGAAATTTGTTAAACCCAAAAAAATTGCATTCGGTATTTATTTCATTAGTACAGTACCAACAACACTAATTAGGTATTTACGTGTCCACATTGTAGTCTTCTATCTCTTTCGCGCATTTCTACAATTTTAAAGATACAAAATTACTTAATGTAAAATACTCGTATAAAATTGCCTACAAGACCGATTCACTCGTGATTTGAAGACACCCAGATTGTAACTATCGGGGAACATTCAGGCAGCGTATTCCACAGACTAGCAGTTCGCATAATAAAAGTGGAATCAAAGCGCTTCGTGTGGGTTTTCGGAATACCAACCATAAAGCGGTGTCGATTTTTTGTGCCCGCTCTGGCATTCCGACAGAAAAATGGGCAGGAGGGAATTAGATAATGCAGATCCGATGCACACTCTCCGAAATGTATCCGATAAAAGACCGATGGTACCGTTTACCTATTTGATATTAATTTCAACTTGATACCACAACGTATTCCTGAAAAAAAAAAACGGAACCCTAAAAATTAATAATACAACATTAGTATAGATGTATAACACATTGACATTGACATATTTTTGATTAAGAATATTCATTTTATTTCCTCATTTATTATTAAACTACAGAAGAAATTATAATGTCTCGTTTGCCTAAACAGTGGATTCCAGTAATAATTAATTATAATTCATCCACGTATTATACAATTCGAAAAACATTGAGGAGACAAGAGAGATAGAAAAAAATTGGCAAAATTGACGGCCTGACCCATAAGGGTTCCTTGTAGTACTACGGAACCTTAAAAGTGGAAATATTATAGGTGTTTGTTGTATCTGTATGTAGTTCCGTGTAAATAGTTTTAACATAAGTTTAGATGTAACCTCTTTTGTTATTTAATCCGTGGCCGAGGAATTTTGCCGCCATTTTCAGTTGGTAATTAATGGATATTATGCTGCTTAGCACAATTATAATAATTATGTTTGATATAAAAGACAATTTATTTGAAACATAATAGTGTTAAAAACATGGGTAAGCAAATTTCATGCCCTTGGCAACACTAAACAGTTTTGAAATGGCATTGTAATTTTTAATGGAATTTTTTTCGTTTTCTACTAATTTTGCGAAGAAATACAGCAAGATAATTTAATACTTACTTGTGGTATGTGATCTTGGTGGACGTATTTTTATTTGTGGTGTAATTTTTGCAAGATTTCACAACACAACCAGTCATTTTGTAAAAAAAAATATGCACGAACTT
Source organism: Agriopis marginaria (assembly GCA_932305915.1). Lineage (NCBI taxonomy): Eukaryota > Metazoa > Arthropoda > Insecta > Lepidoptera > Geometridae > Agriopis > Agriopis marginaria. The sequence continues at coordinate 10,537,859 of OW029915.1, forward strand.
TCTGACATCGGAGGCTTTTGACGTGTGGCGGGGCGATCGAAAGAAGGTGCTAGTACTAGCACCTTCTTTTTGGTATAATTTTACGTTGCGCTACTAGGAATCTTGTACTTACATATTTTATCTAAGGTAGATCTATTCTGTATAAAAATATAAAAAAGTATGATAAGTAATGAGGAATTAGTATCAGTGATTATGTCAACACTAGAAAGGGACAAATGGCTAAACGTGGTACCTCTCGCTCTGCTCGTTTTTTCTGTTTTTTAATATGTCATTTGATGTATGATTAATAATTTATATTCAAATATGATGTCTCAACCTAAGAATAAAAAACACAACGTGAATAATCGAACAAATAAAATACTAACATTAATAAAATTGTTGCTTGCAAATCAGTGAGCTAGTAACCCTAGGGTTTCCATAAACAAACAAGCAGACATTAGATGTCATTGTCACTGTCAAAGTATGTTCTAATGTCTTTTTATTTTTACTCGCGTGCGTTTTTTGGCTTCTCAACGCAACTACATATTTGTGCAAAAAAGTGACGTCATAGGTTTCAAATTTTCAAAAAAATATAATAAAATAACTACTGAATATAAAACAAAAATATTGAAATTAGTTTCTTGTAATGACCTAAACTACGACAAAAATATTAAAAAAATACCAAAAAAAAAACTTTACATACCGAATTGCCTATATTACATATATTATAATTAATATGGTTTCAGAATTTTTTATTAATCTAATAACTTCTTAAGTTCACTGAATTTAATTGTCAGTCCGGACTAGGCGTGTTTACCATCTTCGACCACACCGTAACCAGGTTAACTGTAAGTAAAAGGATAGTTTGCCTGACAAACATAAAAAGTGTATACCTACCTAAACTTAGACGCTAAACAAGTAAAAATTCAAAATTGAACTGGGTTCTCTTCAATCATAGGAACACACTAACTACAGTAATAATGTAGGAGTAATAAAGTTCAAAATTGAACTGGGTTCTCTTCAATCATAGGAACACACTAACTACATTAATAATGTAGTAGTAATAATTACTCCGCTAGGCTTTGATTATATAGAATTTATATTATTTTTATTTATATTACATAGAATTTATATTATATAGATTCTATAAATAACCAAAGCCGGTAGGAGTAATAATGTTCCTTGCACACTAGTATCAAGTCACCTTTCAACAAAATTAAACTAAAGTTTGGGTGCTACGATGCCCAAATAAACAGTGATTGAAGGCTTGTAACAAAACTAAGCGGGTTTGATGTTGAACTGTAAAAACGATTTGTTTGCTATTTAATTTAAGTAAATTATTAAAAAAAAAAAAAATGTACATGTACATTAACCGTGCGAAGCCAAACCTAATGTATCATCTATGGCATAAAAAGTATCAAACTTTTTTATCTGTGGCATAAAATATTTAAAGTTTTTAGTCTGTGGTAGCTGTATTGCCATTAAAGTAAGAATTGGCCAAAATGTGGACAGAATCACTAGATCGCAGGTTATTCTCATATCCACATATCATAGTTGTACGTCCAACTCATAACCAATATTCCCTTCCAAGATTGGCCACATGTGGGAGCTAAGTAACAATCGAAAAAACGTATGCATAATCTATAGAATCATCATCATCAGCCAGAAGACGTCCACTGCTGAACACAGGCCTCCCCCTTTAACTTCCACACTGAACGACAGCCTGCCTTTTGCATCCACTGGATGCCCGCGACTCTTACAATGTCGTCGATCCATCTAGTGGGAGGCCTCCCTACGCTGCGTCTTCCGGTTCGCGGTCTCCACTCCAGAACCTTTCTTCCCCATCGGTTATCGGTTCTTCGAGCGATGTGGCCTGCCCATTGCCACTTCAACTTGCAATGAATCCAGAAAGATTTTATATGAATTTGGAGAAATTAAAAAAAATAAGAGTTTTTAATATTATACCGTCATGCGTAAACCGTAAAAACCGTGTAGTATTTCGTTTTTCCCGTAGGACGATTTGGGCTGATCCTATAGCCCTAACAGACGTATGGACTGCGGGATCGAAAAGAAATGGGTACTTGTAATGGGTAATGGCGACTACGACGACGAGCTAATCAAAATCAATATGTTCTTGGCGCCATCGTGAAAAAAAAACATGTCGACTCATTCTATTATTTTCCTAAACTTGTGTATTTTCGAGTGTTAACATGTAATAGTGGTGGATTACTATTTATTAAGTGTTCTTGAACGTGCTCGAGTGTGGGTGACTGATATAGAGAAGCGAAACGTGTCTCTTCGTGTTGTTTCCAATACTCCATAGAAGCCTCTCGTAAAGCTTACACCACTTTGCTGTCTTACGTAGTATTTATATTGGGAGGCAATAATGTACGACACAGATAATGTACGGCATGATATTGTACGGCATAATAATGCACAGCATGATAATTGGTGTACATGTACATGGAATATCATATTGTACAATATCGTGCCGTGCAATATCATGCCGTACATTATCAGATCGGTCCAATAATGCACAAGGGATAATGTACAGCATTATATTCCATGTACATGTACACCAATTATCATGCTGTGCATTATTGTGTCGTACAATATCATGCCGTGCATTATTGACTCTGTTTAATAATGTACACCCCGATTTTGTACAGCATGATAATTGGTGACCATAAAAATTCAAAACTGATGCTTCGTTTAGACGTGGATATTCCACGTCGAGTGTATTAGGTACAAATGAAATGAGTGACAGATCCGACACAGAGCATCCGGACTTGAGTATGTTAGGTTCAAAATGGGTCACAGAACCGACACAGAGCACCCCGACTCCACCTAGTCTTGTGGTCCCTACCCCTAGAGTGTATATAAAAAGCGCGGGAGCCAGAAGCTCAAGGGAGGTCCTGAGTGAGAGTGTGGCGAAGCGACACTCAGGGGCGACCGCAAGAGCTTCTGGCGGGAGCCCACCTGGAGTCAGACTTGCGTTGGTTAGGTTCGAAATGAGTGACAGGTCAAACACAGTTTTACTCTTCTCTCCGCCTCACCACCAAAAAGTTTTGATGGTTCTCATATTTTTAATCTGTGACTATCTTACACTATCTTGTTCAAACGAAGCATGGAATCGACAGACGTCATAGACTCAACAGCCAATAAGAGCAGAGACATTTCAGTAAAATTAGCCAATAGGGAGATGCCACCTTTTATCATGTTGTACATTATCGGTCGTACATTTTCGGCCCGTTTCGACAAAACACGGCCTGTATTGCACGTCATGATAATGTACGGCATAATAATGCACAGCCCGATAAAACGTGGACTTTTTTCTCGTACATGGATTATTGGCTGTGCAATCCTGGCTGTGCATTCCTTGCCGTACTTTATAGACACGGGCCGATAATTGACGGCCAGTATTGTACGACATGGATTGTACAACATGATATTCGATGTACATGTACACCAATTATCATGCTGTACATTATCATGGCGTACAATATCGTGTTGGCAAATATCATGTTGTACATTATAAGACATTATATTCTCCTTTATATTCTCTTTGACTTTACTGGGGCATGAGTTTGACATGACTGTGAATCAGTTTGCTTGACTCTTGACTGTGACTATATTAAATAAAGACATGGTCGAAAAACCTCTGCAGCCAGACCAAAAACCTAAACAAAAAAAAACTTTGTCAAGTAAAAAAAAACAATGAAAGAAAATAAAGACTAAGCAAGACTGGCAACATTTGACTTGTAATGGATGGGCGAACGAAACCATTGCAAGAGTCAAAACAATTGAATAGAAAATAGGAATGCAAAATCAATTTATTGTATGTGTTAATACAGTGAATTATAGAATAATTGATTGAATAGTGCATCAATAATAGATCTCGTAAGTGATTTTTTAAGAAAGTATAATTTTTACAATGTTTAGCTTTTGTGAGAAAAGGATACCATGATTAATAAAACATCTGTGGCGCTAGTTGTTACGAGAATTGTCTTGAGTGAGAAAGAGAGAGTTGCATTTACTTGTCAATGTCATTTAACCAGCCCATTATGATGATGACTGACTTGTCATAAAATAAAATATTTTTTATTTATAAATTTTATCGATACTAGAGGCGTTTATTTTATACAAACACATCATTATCGGTACAATAATTTATTTTTAACATATACTTACAAAATGCGATGATTAAAGTGTGTCCGATTACGGCTGTGTGAGCAATTTATTGCTGTGATGGTTTCCATCAATTTATCCTTTTTGTTCTAATTTTTTTTTATCGAATGCTATTTTCAGATGATATTGAAGGTAACAATGTGTTATCGGTACAACAAATGAAAAGTAAAAGAATTTTGGATACGTATTTAGTGTTTTGTTGGTGAGGAACAGTAGCAATGATGAAAAGCGCCCTGCCAAAGGACAAACCTGGCAAGATGAGGATCAGGGCTTTTCCGGTAAGTTATCATGAATGATGCCGACAAAGTGCTGCTCACGAAATGTGTGCTGTGGCACTTTTCTTAGAATACTAATACATTTTTATAACAAGACACTTTCATGAGTCAACTTTACCTGCGGTTCATACTACCACTAAATTCTCATCGGTTGAGTGAGGTTCGAGGTTCAAAAGTACCTTACTAAAATAATCAAGTACATACTGCATAGTAAGCATTCTCATCATGTTTTTGAACAACAAGTCCTGCTCAGTTTATTAACTTAAGACACCTGACCCAATTATTGAAATGCTAACATTTCAACACTTGTCTTAGTAGTTTGACATTAACCTATTTATCTTTGGTATTTTTTTTGTTTCTCTGTATAATTCACTATCTCAATGTGACTATTGATGACTCATAATATGTATCATTGAAATATTTGGATACCTATACAAAGCTCTACCAAATTTTGTGCCAACATTGTATCTCAAAGTTTAACTAACCATTAATTTTTAATAACCTCACCTATTAAGTCTATCTACTGAGAAAATGTTTGCCCTAATTCCTTTCACATTAGTTTTTTTACTGAATTTGCTTTGTATATTTTTTTTATTAACTTGCGCTTGACCTCCTGCCCACCTTATATTAAACCATTATGGGGTCTACGATGGAGCAATAACTTGCAACTTGAAGACACCCAGATAGTTGGTATCGAAAACCGCACATTCATGCAGCAACCTATTTATAGTCAAGTGTCATTCCGGTTTGGAATTTCAACTTGAAACGGTGTCGCCTTCTCCAGCTCGGCTTGGTCCAATTCGTCCGATATTCCAATATTCTGAAACTATCATATCTCCTAACCTGAGCGAACCTTCCAATCTTTTCAAACTATCACAAAACACATACAGTAGAATCTGGATAGAACGACCTTCAAGGGACCGGCAATACTATGTCGTACTAACCGGATGACGCACAAAACGGCAGGATTATTTCTTGAGTACATTTATTATGAAACCTAATTTGAGTAAACAATATCGTCGCTAAAACAGGTTAGTCGTTATAAGCGAAGTCGTTATATATGAATTCTACTGTAATTACAAATAAAAATGTACTAATGGAATTCATTGACTTGAATAACTTGTTAACCCCTTGATCCCGCTCCAAATGGCTGCAGTAATGTATTTTGTTAAAAAAAAAATGTTGAAGTAAGACGAAATGGAAGAAAACACAGAAATTTGCAAAAATTTACCTGCTTTAGGGGCTTCAGTATTGGCTTGTTTAGCAACAAATAGAGAACAATGGCTCAATATGTAATCACTGACAAGGTTAGCATACTTGCGTCGTTTGTGCTGCTCTGCTCAAGTGGCCAATGCACCAGCCCTACCTTGTGTCTCAGGAAAATGTGACAGTGCCAAAGTATGGACATAGTCGTGTCCCAACTACCAGAAAACAAGTGTCATACGGTGGGACCACTTTCAATAGTCACTGGCAAGACCACTCCGTCTGAGCACATCTGCAACATTAGCTGTGGAAAAACCCCTTCGTATGATGTTTTGGAAGGCGTGTCGCCCAATTGAGACCATTGTGACCAAGCTGGTCAACTGCAGTTACCACACTGACAGAGATTGGCCTCACAGCACCTTGCCCCCAAGCATAAGCAGACAGCTAGATGAAATACAGTTAGATCTAAAAGGCTACCTATGTTTTAACACAGTAAGCCTTTTAAAGGGGTGTGTTTTTAGACACCTCTGTTATCAATCGTTTGAGATGTTTCTATCGTTACATACAAGAATTCATACATACGTACATGTTAAACACGGGTCGTAAAAATTCGCGTGTAGGAAACTCAAAGTAAAAACTAGTTTCAAACAAATCACCATTGAGTCACTAGAAAAGTCTCAGCACTGGTATTTCAATAGCGTTCCGCACACGGCGCAACCAGAACTGGTAACTTGTTAGCATGTTACACCCCATCAAGGTCGGGCTGCCTTTGAAATACTAGCGCTGAGATTTTGTAGGGACTTATTGGTGATTGTTGGTGATTAATGTTTAGAACTAGGATTTTTTAATTTCCCTGTGGAAGATAACCCTTACAGTAGCAGTGACACATTGCCCATGTTGTAACATAGAACTATGAGTAAAGTGATGTATAGACTTTTTTCTTTTGTATTTTGTACAAAAAGGTTGCATACACAAGAAAAAAATTAAGACTGACAGCAATTTAAAATTAGAAACTCATAGATTTCGTAGATGATTTTTTGTTGTCACTCAATATGTCACCATTGACAAGAGTGAAAATCAAAACATAAACACATTTTTACAATTTAATATTGAATTTTTATCGTTTTGGACTGTTTGTTACGTTTGTAAAATGTATAGTTATATAGTTGATAATTAAATTCATCAAGATGACTAGAAAATTTCAGGTGTGGAACTATTCCGAACCATACTACCAAATGTACCCGGACACATGGGTCAGTGGTTTCATGTCTTATCAAACTTAAACAATACATTATTGTAACAAATGCCCAAGTAGCTACAAGTAGTAGCTGTCCAATTTCTTGTGCTATCTTCACCGTTTATGGAAGGACACCAGAGTTGATATTCTGGAAACCCATATGAAGCACTTTGATTTCACTTTTATTTTGTGAACTGTTACTCTGTGGCATGCGCTGGCTGAATGGGTGTTACCCATTGTATGTGCCACTACCTTTTTAGGGTCCCATAACAAGAAAACATAATGAAAAGGAACCTTATGTTGAGACTTTGATGTCTGTCAGATCTGTAATATCACACTCCATTTTTTCTTCAGATGACTATGGACGAGAAGTATGTGGAGAGCATATGGAGTTTACTGAAGAATGCTATACAGGAAATACAAAAGAAAAACAACTCCGGTCTCTCTTTTGAGGAACTTTACCGCAATGCATACACAATGGTCCTCCACAAGCATGGCGAGAGGCTCTACACTGGCCTGAAGGAAGTGGTCACACAGCATCTCGAAACTAAGGTCTGGTCACTTGTGTTACTCTACTTTGTCATTGTCTAGTTAAAAAAAACTTAATGGTTGGTGCACTCATCAGCAGGTCTAGCATGTGTTGTTGATAAATTTTCTTTGCACCTGTGTCGGGATATAAACAGTGGAAAAAAAAATTGTCCACTACCTGCTGGTATGGGTTCAAGTCCCAAAAATTTGCCTGTCTTCGGATAAGGAAAACATTTTGAGGAAAGCATATAATAGTGGTAGAGCTAGGCTAGCAAGAGTCACGTAACCTAATCTCAATTTTCCAAAATAAAACTGTCCTTGATTCAATCGGTCCTTGAACGAATCAGGTGAATTTGTGGTCTAAAACCAAACCGGTCAGTAATTACAAAACAGGATAACTTTAGGACAGCAGCAAATCACATATTCCTAAATTTAATGAATAAAAAACTAAACAAACTAAACTACTCTTTGTTGTTTTGAAAATTAAGTGGTCTATTCAAATACTGATATTTAAACTATGGATATAAAAAAGTCCATTTCAAAAGTGGACTAAAATCATAGTAACTAAAGTAAAAGCCATTAAGTTGAGTTGAAAACAAACTAACTTTATTACTAAAGGTAATCTGCATAATTAAGATCTAGATTTTTTTGCGAGCTAAATTAGACATTGTTATAACTATTTAAAATTTAAATTAGGGTACTTTTTAAATGTACGTATATTTTTTCCTGGCTTGGGAGAGGCCTATGGTCCAGTAGCGGACTAGTATATTATGATGACGTAAATTATTTATGTAAACTTAGGACACTTGTGAATTTTGTCCATGATTTTGTAAATCAATGGGTCTGTTATTAAAAATGTTTGCTTCTAGGTTCGAGAAGATGTGCTCCACTCCCTCCACAACGGATTCCTGCAAACACTCAACAATGCATGGACTGACCACCAGACCAGCATGGTGATGATACGAGACATACTCATGTACATGGACCGCGTGTATGTACAGCAGAACGAAGTAGACAATGTATACAATCTGGGGCTCATTATATTTAGAGATCAGGTAAGTTGGCTCTTTGTAAAATTAGTTAGTAGAGACTGTCAGAGTATTAATTATTATGCGAAATGGTCTGCTCCCTTACCCAGCTGCAAAGCTATTGGCGTTAAACGTAATGAGACTGCCACATTCACGTTTCGTGGTACCGAAAGTATCATCAAGCGCCGGGTCGCGCCTCCCCAGGTACCCAAAAGACCATTTACACAAAGTGTTTGTAAAGGTGCTAGAGTGTGCGATTGTAATATAATGAATTGAAACATGTCTTTTCGTGTTGCTTCCAAAACTCGTTAGAAGCCACTAGTAAAGTATCCACTACTTTACTAGGGCATAACTTAGACCAAGACTTTGCTTAACTCTGACTGTGACTATTTCTTGTTTGACTCATCAGCCAGAAGACGTCCACTGCTGAACATAGGCCTCCCCCTTTAACCTCCACACTGAACGACAGCCTGCCTTTTGCATTCACTGGATTCTAGCGACTCTCACTATATTGTCGGTCCATTTAGTGGGAGGTCTACCTACGCTGCGTCTTCCGATTCGTGGTCTCCACTCAAGAACCTTTCTTCCCCATCGGCTATCGGTTCTTCGAGCGATGTGGCCTGCCCATTGCCACTTCAACTTGAAAATTTTAACAGCTATGTCGGTGACTTCTGTCGGTTCTTTGGCGAATATCCACATTTCGTATCTTTTTTGACTAAATCTATTTAAATGTGTATTTCAATACTTCGACACTGTCAAATGCGCAAGACTTGTGATGCTAAAATTCTTATAAGAGGAGACAAGAACATGTGCGGTTGCTCATTTATATGGTCCAGTTTAGGTTTATATGGAAAGAAAAATAGTCAAAGTAGCCCAAGAAATTAGAAAATTCAAGAAAAAAATTAAGTGCTTTTTTCGAAGCGATTTTTGTATGAACTCAAACAATTTTATTTTAATTTGTACATGACAACGTCTATTGGGACAGCTAGTATAAAAACACAAACAATCGTCTGAAAACCGGCGCTGATAGTCCTTGACTTTCAGCATTAATGCCGAGACGGACCCATTCGACACTGATTGTATCCTTTAGATACAAGTTTTTGTAATGGTGTAGAATAAAATTTATTTTCTTTCTTTCTTACATATATAATTATACAGGATCTGAAGAATATCGCGACTGTAACGAAGTGCAGTTAGTATTATTGATGTGTTGTGTTGGTGCAGGTGGTTCGGTACGGGTGCATCCGCGACCACCTCCGGCAGACCTTGCTGGAGATGGTGGCGCGCGAGCGGCGCGGCGAGGTGGTGGACCGACTCGCCATCCGGAACGCATGCCAGATGCTCATGGTGCTCGGCATCAACTGCCGCGCCGTCTACGAGGAGGACTTCGAGAAACCCTTCCTGCACCAATCCTCAGAGTTTTATAGAGTAAGTACCACTTTAATCTTTGACCACCTGCATTAGGTGGACTTGTAAGCGTAGTAGGACGTCCACCCACAAGATAGACAAACGACCTAAAAGAGACTGCAGGAAAACGCTGCATGCACTTCCAACCGGCTCTTTTAGAGATCGATGGGGGAGGCCTATGTCCAGCAGTGGACGTCCTATGGCTGAAATGATGATAATGATTAGATGTAGCATGCGAGAAGTGCCACGAAACCACATGTATTATTCAGGGCTTTATGGTACGGAGGTTTTTAACTTAGTGTGCCTGCTTATAATACAATGCAATACAATATTTCTTTATTACACACCGAAAATACAAATGAAACTTAAACTAACATAAAAAACAAATATACGGTAGTATAATGGGCGGCCTTATCGCCTTAAGCGAATTCTTCCAGGCAACCTTTAGATGGACAGGACTAAAGAAATTTATAAACGGTCGGTGGTGTACATAAAATAAACCTAAATAAATTTATATATCCCTACATTTATGTATACAATAAATACACAATACTACATACATACTTTAAATATTATAAATAAAATACATACATAACTGTACCAATTATCATAAACTAAAATAATGTGTATAAACTTGATTCTTAAAACTAGAAATAGATTTGGCCTGCCTGATAGAAGCAGGCAGCGCATTCCACAGTAGGACAGCTTGAAAAGTAAAGGACTTATAGTAGGAAAGACAGTATTATAAAGTGTTTTCTAACTGTTTGTAATTATTTTTTTCTAGTGTACACAATTAAGAGTTCTATCTATATTTAGTGACAATAATAACAAAATTTTTAACCAATCAGATGGAGTTTTTAACATTACCTGAAAAAACAGGCCAAAATTTACTATTTAACTATGCTTGCCCATGGCGTCGCATGTGTGCCATATCATTATCAAAGCGCGTTTTTATTGGTTACAAACCAGATTAACGTTAGAAACCTATGATCCTGTTTGTTTTCCAGATGGAATCTCAGAAGTTCCTCGCGGAGAACAGTGCAGCTGTGTACATAAACCGCGTGGAGGCGCGCATCTCTGAGGAGGCGGAGCGCGCGCGACACTACCTCGATGAGAGCACGGAGCCACGCATCGTGGCCGTGCTCGAGCACGAACTCATCGAACGACACATGAAGACTATCGTCGAGGTAACCACTTCCTGCAGAACAATATGACTTGTTTTAACGGCCGGTTATCCAAGTCGGCGTAGGCAACAAAACGCTTCCTTAGCCCCCGCTAAGTTAGAGCGACGATGTATTTTGCCGCGCAAGAGTCACAAGGGCCGCGGGGGGAATGCAACGACAAAAAACTCAAAAAACTTTAAAATCAAACACAGCTGATGTTTCTGTGACATGTATTTTTTTCCAGCTCAAATATTGTAATTTAACTGAATAAAATTGATTTTAAACCTTCAAATTTGGTATAACAGGCCGTTAAATGTTTATCAGGACATATCACATACCTATTATTTAATTTAGGTAAAAATATGTACCTTTCGCTCGACGTTTCGATCGTGTTTCTGACCGGCGAGAAGAGCGGGTGTTTTGTTCTTCTACCCTCACTTGATCTTGAAAAATCGCAGGGTTGTCACTACGACACACAACATTGACTGTATCGGTAAATGTCCTAGTACCTACACCGCGGTTTGTACACTTGCTTACTATGGGATTCCACGACGCCGCTAACTTAAATCCATCTTCCCAGTTGAAATTGCGATGTTTTCTAATTCCAACCGCTTCACGAACCATTCTTGAAAAATAAACACGTGTTTAAAACATGTGTTCAAATCGCGAAAGTTTAAAAATTACTAATACAATTTACTAAATGACTTGTTACTTGTGTAGCGAGCATTTTCCGCAACTAGGCCATTCAATAACCCCTTTTACGTCGCCCGGCTGTAGCTAATTCAGCCACCCGGTTTCTTCCAGGAAGGCCAGTCGCTCGTTGATGCCTACGCGAAGCATGGGCGAAGTGCTAATATTCAATACGTAAAATACGTATGGAATTCCAAACAAATCACTTTAGAAATCGAAAAATTTGTATGAAATTTGGATACTTTATGTATCGATATCGTGCTTCTAGGGTAGTTCAACCAACTGGCCGCGGTATGATTGGTGTGGACTGTAGTCTATTGTGCAGCTATTCGCGTACGTCACTCGGGTGTACAAACACTTATTGTCACTGACATTGGCATCGCTACATGGTGCCAAAACCTGGGACCAAAATAAAATGAATGGACGGGCCATAACCATTGAACTTGCTCAGTAAAAACGAGTCAAAAGCGTCGGACATATACTTCAACACCTAATTATAACCATGTACTACTTTTGTTACAAAACATATATAGCAATTTTTTGTTGTGTATTTCACTTCGGGAAAGCACACGGAGGCATAATTTTGTCAAATGTTTCGTTATCATGTAACAATAGACACGTGTTGCACTTCCTACGGCTAGAAACCGATTGAAACGAAGTGAGCGCCAGTGCTCATTTTGTAATCTTCTAAATTACCGTTCTGGTCCTTCGAACAAAATAAAATGAATGGACGGGCCATTCATTTTATTTTGTTCGAAGGACATAACTATATTCCTGCGTGTAACGGTATTTCCATGTGTTTGTGTTTTCAGATGGAGAACAGCGGCGTGGTGCACATGCTGATGCACACGCGCACGCTGGAGCTGGCGTGCGTGTACAAGCTGCTGTCGCGCGTGGGCGAGGGGCTGCGTACTGTCGCCGACGCAGTGTCGGCGCACCTGCGGGAGCAGGGCCGCGCGCTCGTCACCGACACCGTACACAACACCAATGCCATCGCCTTCGTGCAGGTACTCATCTAGCGTGCTACTGGTTTCTACTGAACTAGCGTGCTACTGATCTCTATTGAGCTGGCTTGCCACTGAACTAGCGTGCTACTGATATCTACTGTCCTAGCGTTCTACTGATCTCTATTGATCTAGCGTGCTACTGATCTCAATTATTGATCTAGCGTGCTACTGATATTTACTTAACTAGCAAACTACTGATCTCTACTGAACTAGCGTGCCACTGGTTTCTACTGAATTAGCGTGCTACTGATCTCTATTTAACTAGCGTGCCACTGATCTCTAATAAACTAACGTGTTACTGATATCTACTGTCCTAGCATGCTACTGATCTCTATTGAACTAGCGTGCTACTAATCTCTACTGAACTAGCGTGCTACTGGTTTCTACTGAATTAGCGCGCTACCGACATTTCGTGCTACTGGTTTCTACTGAACTAGCGTGCTACTGATCTCTACTGAACTAGCGTGCTACTGGTTTCTACTAAACTAGCGCGCTACACCTTCTTTGTTTGGTCAAAAAATGTTGCCATTGGTCATTAGCCGCATACTGACTGCGAGCAGCTTCAGAAGTTTGCCGCGTTATTAGTTTCACTCAAAATCGTCAGGAAGTCACATTCGGAAAGTTGTTGTGACCACTGCACTTGTGCCACTTCGACAAAGAAACAATTTAAAAACTTCTAGATTTAACCAAAACATACGGACAATTTTGTTTAAAAAATTGTTTCAATTATTCCTAATAATCGAAATTGGTTCAGCTGTTTGGGGGCTACGATGCCACAGACTGACACATAGATAACGTAACACCCTCTGTTTGCGTTAAGAGTAAAGAATAGCGAAAAAATTTATGACCGTTGATTTGTTTTTCCACAGAATCTACTCGACCTGAAGGACAGATTTGACCATTTCCTCCAGAACTCATTCAATAACGACAAGATATTTAAACACATGATTGCATCTGACTTCGAATACTTCCTCAATCTAAACAACAAGTCGCCGGAATTCTTGTCGCTGTTCATTGACGGGAAACTCAAGAAAGGCGAAAAGGGCGTAAGTAATTTTAAATAAATTATTATCATCATCATCATAATCAGCCTTTTAACAGTCCACTGCTGGACTTTTAGCCTACCCTCGAAAGGGTGATTGGGCCATATCCACCACGCTGGCCCAGTGCAGATTGATGGATTCACATACGGCATTGAATTTCTTCTCCGTACGTATGCAGGTTTCCTCACGATGTTTTCCTTCACCGAAAAGCCAGTGGTATGAAAATCCGTACATAAACTCCAAAGAGCTCATTGGTACGGGTCCGGGGTTTGAACCCGCGACCTCACGCTTTCAAGTCTAGCGATCTCCCAAATGGGCTACCACGGCTTGTTTAAATTATTATAACACCATCTTTTCCGGTCCGGACCGGTAAAGATGGCGCGCTGAAGAGGAGACCTTTACAAAGCAGTGGGTGGAAAATGGTTGATGATGATGATGATTATAACACCGGCTTGCACTCACGATTATGTTTGGCCGGTGTTATCCATAATGAATCCTTACGCGAGTTTTGATGAAGTAATTTTAGATATCGTAAAAATCAATCGTAGGTGTCAAAAAGTAGTGTCAAATATCTATTTTATTTTCTATTTTATTATATTACAATTTCTTTAAAACTTACAGTTAAATCAGTTAATAACATTTTAGAGACTTTTCCAAAAAAAGTATGTATAATAGTCGTACCATATAAGTAAACTAAATTATTGGAACGTAATTTCAAGCTAATCCTAAAATAACGAATACCATTCTGAAAGATTAAATTTATATTGATAACAAACAAATCAACGTCAGACTGGTGAGTGGTAAGCTAGGGAAAAATATGCAGTTTGTGTGTGTGTTTGTCCGCACTCAACTCCATAACGGGTGAAACCGCGGGGCGCTGCTAGTGCTATAAAGTATACTTACACTTTCTCTATCAAATTTCATCAAGACTGATCCAGCAGTTTAGTCGTAAAAAGGTTAACATACTCGGTAGTTTTTTTTTGTTATTTTTGTTGAATTATAGGCTTGCTCTTGACCGCCACCTCTCTTGATGTTAAGCGATAATGCGGTCTAATATGAAGTACGCTTGCCTAGAAGAAACGAATCCACTCGCAACTTCAAAACACCTAGGTTGTAACTATCAGGGAACATCCATTCAAGCAGCTCATTCCACAGTCTAGCAGTTCGCATAATAAAAATTGAATCAAAGCACTTTGTATGGGTTTTCGTTTTCTAAATATCAACCACGAAACGGTGTTAAACATTAGTAGTGTGAAATAACAAGACGGGTTATGTTGTACAGATGAGCGAGCAAGAGATAGAAGCGGTCCTGGACAAGACGATGGTGTTGTTCCGCTTCCTGCAAGAGAAGGACGTCTTCGAGCGATACTACAAACAACATCTGGCAAAGCGGCTGCTGCTCAATAAATCCGTCTCCGATGATAGCGAGAAGAATATGATCTCCAAACTGAAGGTATTATAATCAAATAAGTTTGCAAAGTTTGATCAGCAAGTTTGCTGATGCGGGCCACGAGCGAGGATTGCTCGGGCTAAGCATATACTAAGACGTAGCATAGCCTATCAACATCTGAGTCGTCAGGTCATAAATCAATTGTCTATCTCGCTCGCACCCACATGTCATATCTGTCTATCTCGCTCGCACTTACAGGTCTTATGGTATGACGTTTATGGCCCTACGACTCGGTAACGCGGTGACCATAGTACAAATTTTGCAAGGCCGGGCAGTTGAGGCTGAAATAGGCTGCGAGCGCATAAATGCAGCTAAATGACACAAATTCATTCATGCTGATCAGTCTTCATACATAAACACAAGGAACTCAAACCCATTTGGTTTCCGTACATTAAAAAAATCTACTTCTAAAGACCTTCTTCTCTTTTTCTGTTGGCTCATTAAAATTATATCAAAATAACATTTAGGATCAAAATAGTATGCAGAATTAACACAGAGAAAACCTGTCCAAATTAGTCGTACGATATGGCCATTGGTCATTTATGTGATGCTAAGCAACGCTTATTTTAATCATAATTATTGCTATATTGAAAAAAAGAGTTTCTTCGTCGGATTGTAAGTCGGTGTTACGTACGCATTCCAGCTGAGGTATAAGTTTCTTGGGTAAACAAATATAGCAAAATAGTTAAGAAACAAACTGCTTGTATTGTATGTCGCTGATACTTCTTTCCTTTCCCAGAAAGAGGGTTTGTTAAAGGATGTGGAGCCGCGAGACTTTCACTGTATAATCGGTGATGTGTCTCAGATAGAGAACCCGATAACCAACTAATGTCCTGTCGCCTTGTCCCGTCCGTCCTGTCCCCAGTCAATCTGCAAAATTCTTTACATTACCCAAGCACATTTCGTTTGTAAGTGTCCGATTGTATGCTTTGGACCATCTTGCTTAAAGTCTTGTAAATTTGTTAACCTGGCCCTTGACCTAAAAACTTAACTACAAAGCGTAAAAGTAAAGAATTTTGCAGATTTCCTTGAGACTTTAAGCAGGATCATGATTCAGTTAATTCTATGTGGCTCTAATAATGTCTCATTTAGCTTGCAACAAATGTAGATGTAGTAAACTGTTTGGTTCGGACACATTTAAGAACTGTCCTGATACTATTGTCTTAGTCTAAATGAGGTTGATACATCATGCAACTTGTCCTTACCTAGCTGTTATCGTTGTTTAGTCTGTATCATACTTCTGGACCTTTAAGTATTTTTTTTTCTATTATGTCAATTTCATTACATCATATACCAATATATTTACTATACTAACAGTGGTAGAAAGTTGAGTTATATTCATTCATCAAGATTTTTGTAGCAGCTTCTAACAGCTTCAGTAAAATATAGAAACTTGAATGAAAACTGTAAATTCTGATTACTACTGTACGATTGTGTAGCTATTAGCTAATATCATCATTATAATTTGACCTCTGCTAGACATATTTCTTTCCCTTGGCGCTCCACTCCCCGATCGGCGCTTCCAGCTACTGCAAGCTGCTTGCTATGACTCGGAGAGGTGACGGTGTACATAATATATCATCACCCCTTCGAGTCTCGGCATGCTAAGCACGGGCCGTGGACAAATTAATTGTCTTTTCACTGTTTTTATCCCGCGAGAAAGATACAAACAATCAAATCCGTTAAAACTTTACAAAGGCATGAATTTTTGTGTTTTAAATACTTATTAAAAAAAAATGTTTTTAAATCAAAAAATCTTGCAAGTTAGCTACTCCTAGCGGTAAATTTATATAATTCTGTAAGTTATCTGTGAATAGTGTTGTTGGCTGTATTATTATTAAGTTTATTAAGTCTTATTGTACATTTTATAATAATGGCTGTTAACTGTTCCTTAATCAATAAAATAAAATATCCATATTCTACCTTTGTCGCGTCTACGCGCGGAAAAAATGGTGGAAAGAGGAATAGTGAATATTGTCCACGGCCAGTGCTAAACCTGCTGGGTGCCAATATACTGCATTATAATGTTTTCATTCATCTTTTTACAATGTTCAGCAGTAGTCAGTTCTAAAAAAACATAGGTGTCACTAAGAAATATTTTATATTTTGAGTGACAAAACGAGCAAATTGTTCGTCTGACAAAGACACACCATAGACACTTGAAAGTATTGGAACCCACTATGAAATGTTTCGTATGTATTATGTCGACTGCCCCGGTGGCTCAGTTGGTAGTGAACCTATCTTCTGTGCTTGGGGGCGTGGGTTCGATTCCCATCTAGGACAAACATTTGTGTGATGAACATTTGTGTTTGTTCTATGTCTGGGTGTTAATATCTATTTAAGTATGTATTTAAAAATATATATGTACGCATATCAGTTTCTGGCAGCCATATTACAAGCTTTGCTTAGTTTGGGGTCAGATGACCGTGTGTGCAAAATTATTTATTAAAACATGCGAAACATTTCATAGTGGCTTGGACATAATTGGTCACTTAGGCAATGGTCATTATAAGAAGTGGTCGTGTCAAGTTAGTGGTCATTACAAGAAGTGATCATTTCAAGAAGTGATCATTACAAGAAGTGGTCGTTTGTAGAAGTCGTCATTTGTAGAAGTGGTCATTTGAAGAAGTGGTCATTATAAGATGTAATTTTTAATTGTGGTCCTAAACCGCCGAAACGGCTTCATTAAACAGAAAAATAGAATTTTAAACTTCATAATATGGCATTATATTTAGGTTGTTGATGGCGTCACCTTGAGGTAAGTATCACTTGTTATATCAATGTTTTATAATTTCAGACTGAATGCGGTTGTCAGTTCACATCGAAGCTAGAGGGAATGTTCAAGGACATGACCGTCTCGAATACCATCATGGAGGAGTTCAAAGAGCATGTGCTCTCAGCTGGGGTAACTACTGTTATACCATTCATCATTATATCCTAAACCCTGCTATACACTAAATGTCCCGTGTAATAAATAATTTGAGTCTTTGCTGTAATAGTACTAACAGACGCTCGAACGCGGCTGACGAACCGCCGTCCAACCAACGGGACAGAAAGAGTGAGAATATCATATTCCCCTCGCGTTCGAACGTCTGTTAGCACTATAAGATTTCACAGAAAAAAAAATCGCATTTACAGATAGTAGTCCTGTAATTGGTTTATATCTCTTTAGCTTATATTACAGTTTTTTTTTTTTCAAATCTTGTTTGTCAGTCTGTTTTAATGAAATGCGAAAATGACCCCAAAGTATTTATGCAGTTTTAAGAGCTATTTTTGAAGTACAAGCAACAGAAGCTGACGGACACACGTATGCTGGCCTCTGCCCACATTTCTATGTTCGTTCATAAATTATTTTATTGCCGGCCGCTACAGTGATGCACTATTTTTCTCAGACGAATCTACACGGCGTGGATCTGTCGGTCCGCGTGCTCACCACTGGGTTCTGGCCGACGCAAAGCGCTACGCCGAAATGCAGTATACCGTCTGCGCCGCGAAGCGCTTTCGACGTCTTTAGAAGGTAAAATCTCGAATCAATGGTCTGTCAAATATAGGATGATAATTTTGACAGGTCACGCCCAAGAAGTTTTGTATGTTTTTCGGTAAAATTTCCTACAAATTATGTCATACTTCATTGATGGGCACCGCCCGCCCACTAAGTGAAGCGCCACGCATAATGAACAAGCATTGACTATCGAATATCAGTTTTTAAATAAAATTAATCAAGCAAATAAAAATGTATGTATAGGTAACTATATTATATTTTTATAAATATTAAAGTTATTTGCAATTACCTATCGCGCAATTACTTATTCATAAATAAAAACTATTACTTATCTAATGAATGATTTCATTTTTATGCACTACATCATGCTTACTGTGAGCTGTCAAAATTATCATCCTATTTTAGACAAAGCATAGTGGAACAATAGACTATCGGACAGTTCTCAAAGCCAGAGTAGGCACGAAAAATCGCCACCGCTTTATGATGGATATTCCAAAAACATGCGAAAACGAAGCATACGAAGCGCTTTAATGCCACTTTTATTGTGCGAATTACTAGTCTGTGTATCTGAATGGGTGTTCCCCGATAGTTACAATCTGGGCATCTTCAAATCTCGAGTGAATCGGTTTCTTCTAGGCAAGCGTGCTCCATCGTAGACGGCGTCATCGATTAACATCAGGCAAGTTAGACCAATAATGATAATTGATCCTACCGATTAAAGTGCCAAGAATCGAAACGATAATTGAAATTTTATCTCATCGCATAACATCAATGACGATTTATATTATCTTTGAATAATCCTTCATCGCGGTTTTACTATCGAACCGGCCGGTAACGCCAAAAAAGCCATCCTCATATTATAGATGCGTGGAAATCTTGCACTGTTCGATTTGATCGATTGTTTCTGCCACGCACCTGTAAGTTGTGGAATGGCTTACCACCTTCGGTTTTCCTCTAATAAGTTATAACCTCAATTACTTCAAGCGAAGAGTGAATAGAGTCCTCAGAGGTAGGCAACGCACCGCCAATGCCCCGGGTATTGTAGGTGTCCATAGGCGACGGTGACTACTTAGGGGCCGTCCATTAATCACGTGATGTTTTTTTAGCATTTTTTAGTTTATGATTAACCCCCCGGCCCCACCCAAAATCACGTGTATATTTTTGTACCTACAAAGAATCGTAACTTTTTTTAAATAGTATCTTTAAATACAGGTATAAAGTATAATATAATTTTATTCTGGAATTAATGGCCATCACAAAAATGATGCAGGTTGTTTTTGATTGGCAAGGTCACACTACACGCCGCTTTTCGGTTTAGAAATCTCTGGTTTGACGAAAAAATAAATACACGTGATATCTTACTACACCCTCTCCCCCCCCCCCCCTGTGATATTTCGTGATTTTTGCTTTACCACCTCCCCCCCTTTCAAGCCTCACGTGATTAATGGACGGTCCCTTACCATCAGGTGGCCCGTAGCTTGTTTGTCTGCTAACATATTAAAAAAAAAAACTATTGTGTACAGTAACACAGTAGAGTAAAAAGGTGCAGTTTTATTTTTTGTTTTAAATGAATGATGGTTGTGTTTTATAGTTTCTACCTGGCCAAGCACTCGGGGCGTCAGCTATCCCTCCAGCCGCAGCTGGGCAGCGCGGACCTGACGGCCACGTTCCGCGGCGCGCTGGGCGGCTCGCCCCCGCACTCGCCCCCCGCCGCGCCCGCCCCCGCGCCGCCCCGCCGGCACATCATACAGGTGTCCACCTTCCAGATGTGTGTGCTGCTGCTGTTCAACAAACGAGACCGACTCACGTACGAGGTATGCATCTTTTATACTAATATTATAAAGATGAAAGATTTGATTGTTTGTTTGCATTGAATAGGCTCCGAAACTACTGAACCGATTTGAAAAATTCTTTCACTGACGGGAAGCTACGCTATCCCCGGGTGACATAGGCTATAATCTATACCCGTGCGAAGCTGGGGCGGACCGCTAGTTTAGTATAATTGTACTAACCTCGTAACGCCCACGGTCCCTTTTTTTTATTTATTTATTTCATATAAACACAATAATAAAAAATTAATCTAAATTAGTATCGATACTAAGATTCACTATACGCACTGACATAATAGCGCAAACTTAAATAAATTTAAATATTGAATATTAAAAAAATACAAAATACACCTAACAAATAAGTATTTAGGTACCTGTATTACCTGTACCTAAAATAGTACTTTAATGGAGTAGTGGTTACATCCCAGAACATTAACCAATTTCATCAGCCTGACGCCCGGGGTACCATAAGGTACATTTTTCAATGTTCAATGTCTTGGGTCAGAACCATGCAAACCTTTTAAAAGAACTCTGGGCGAAGCCCAAGAAAGGAGAGTAAAACCTGGGCCTTAGGAGGCTATAGTAAATATATAAAAAAAAAATAAAAAAAAAAATGTGTGTTTAGTAAATAAATAAATATTCTGGACATTTTTCACACACGGTCATCTGAACCCAAACTAAGCAAATCTTGTGATACGGCTGCCAGAGACTGATATACATGCATATATAGTTCTAAATACATACTTAAATAGATATTAACAACCAGATATAGAACAAACACATATGTTCATCACATAAATGTTTGTCCTAGGTGGGAATCGAACCCACGCCCCCAAGCTCAGAAAGCAGGTTCACTACCAACTGGACCAACGGGCTATCAAGGGTTCTTTTACTGTATATTTTTCTTTGTTTCGACAGGCTGGATATTTTGACACACGCAACAAGCACCAGTGACTTTGTGGGAGCCACAACTTATTTAGTATTTAGATAAATTATGTGCAATTTCGATGCCATCGCTCAAAAATGGCGAAGAAAAAACATCGTGTGGTGGTAATCGTTATGCTCAAGAACCTCAAAAGTTTGGAGACATGACATTCAGCCACATGCACTGAGCCAACATGGTGAATTAGGGTCCGTCCTTTCTCTGAGAGAAAGCCTGTGCTTCCGGGCCGTCCATTACTCACGTAATGTTTTTTTTTTGCATTTTATACCCCCCTGGTGAGGTTTAAGACTAAAGCTTGTGATATTTCGTGATTAATGCTAACCCCCCCCCCCCCCCCCTTCAAGCTTCACTTGATTAATGGACGGTCCCTAAAAGCTGTACACATGCATCACTTGTCTGTAGGAAATCCTGAACGAGACTGATATCCCGGAGAAAGATCTGATCCGTGCGCTGCAGTCTCTAGCGATGGGCAAGGCGACGCAGCGCGTGCTCATCAAGCATCCCAAGACTAAGGAGATCGAGCCCTCCAACCAGTTCTACGTTAACGACTCCTTTACATCTAAGTTACATAGGTATGTACACTTTACAACACTCTCTCAGAAAAAATAAATGAAAGCATTATATTTACGAGATATTTATATTATATTATAGATATTTATAAGCCGTGTTAGCCTATTTGGGGGACCGCTAGACTTGAAAGCGTGAGGTCGCAAGTTCAAACCCCGGGCCCGTACCATTGAGCTCTTCGGAGCTTATGTACGGATTTTCTTACCACTGGCTTTTCGGTGAAGGAAAACATCGTGAGGAAACCTGCTTACGTACGAAGAAGGAATTCAATGGCGTATGTGAATCCACCAATCCGCACTGGGCCAGCGTGGTGGATATGGACCAATCACCCTTTCGGGGGTAGGCTAAAAGTCCTGCAGTGGACTGTTAAAAGGCTGATTATGATGTTATATTTACAGTTTCCACTTTAGCACTTACAACTCCCCTTGGTCGTCCATTTGATGGCTTTTGAGCATATCGTTTGCTGTTGTTGTTTTTTTTTTTTTTTATATAATAGTATGCAAACAAGCGACGGGCCACCTGATGGTAAGTAGTCACCGTCGCCTATGGACACCTACAATACCCGGGGCATTGGCGGTGCGTTGCCTACCTTTGAGGACTCTATTCACTCTTCGCTTGAAGCGATTGAGGTTATATGTTGGAGGAAAAACCGAAGGCGGTAAGCCATTCCACAACTTACAGGTGCGTGGCAGAAACAATCGATCAAATCTAACAGTGCGAGACTTCCACGCATCTATAATATGAGGATGGCTTTTTTGGCGATGGCGTCCGGTTCGATAGTAAAACCGCGATGGAGGGATGAGGTCAAAGAGTTCATCAGAGCATTCCCCATTATAATACCTGTAGAACAAGCTGAGCGAACCAACGTCCCGGCGCAAGCTCAGCGGTTCCAAGGCGTTGGTTAGATTCGGGTCATCGACAAGTCTAACGGCTCTTCTCTGCAAGGAGTCAAGTGGATCGAGCTGGTACTTCGGTGCGCCACTCCAGAGATGGGAGCAGTATTCCATGTGTGGCCGTACCTGTGCTTTGTATAATAGAAGACGCTGGTTCGGCGTGAAGTACCGCTTGGCTCTATTGAGAACACCCAATTTTCTGGACGTAAGACCAGCCTTGCTCACCAAATGACTCCTAAACTGGACCTCGCTGGAAATGTCGACGCCCAAAATGGCGATGTTTGTCGACAAGGTAAGGGGAATGTCCTGAAAAGACGGTGATGTGGTGAACGGGGTTTTTTTCGCAGTGAACGCAATAGCTTGCGTCTTGGCAGCATTAAACTGCACCAAATTCTGCATGCCCCAGACAGTGACCTGCTCAAGAGAGCACTCGACAGCAGACACAAGCTCCGCTCTCCTTTCTACGATTTCATCTTGACGAGCGTTTGCATGGCCAGAATATTGGGCATCACCCGTGCCATCATCCGCATATCAATGGATATTGTTAATTTGCAACAAATCATTAATATGCAGGATGAATAGCGTGGGCGATAGCACAGAACCTTGTGGAACTCCGGCATTAATTGACATGGTCGCAGAACAAGCACCATCGATGATCGCTCTTATGCAGCGACCATGCAAAAAGTTACCAATCCACTTGCAAAGCCCATCAGGTAAGCCGTAAGATGGTAGTTTTGCTAAAAGTGCCTTATGCCATACCCGATCAAATGCCTTAGCGATATCTAAGCTGACAGCGAGAGCTTCGCCTCTACTTTCGATAGCTGTTGTGTGCTGCTCAATATTGCAGTGTGCGTTTGTAGACCTATGTAGTAAGAAAATGTCAATAAGTTTTTACCTCGCCCCCTTCAGTTTTTTCGGTACTAGCTGGAGTTTAAGGCAGATCCAAACTATATATTATCAAAGAACACTATAATACAAACAATACATTAAATAGAAAATTTACACAAAAGGTGTATTTTGTATCGAGGCTCATAGATAGAAAACTCTTTATTGCTTACTACAAATTACATACAAAGGATAAAAATTCAAAGGAAGGATAACTGGTCAAGAGCGAATCGAGACACGCATATGGTAGCCAATGCCATAATAGTGGTCACATTCACAGTAAACAAATTGATGGATATGGAAAAATTTAACGCACGAATCCTTGTGGACTTCCCAAATTTCAGAGATCTATCATCCCAAAATAACATACTGTTTGTAGTTTAGTCAAAATGAAAACTAATAGAGAAAGATAAATCGAAAATGTTGAATATGAAAATGTCCTGACAACAAAGACCTTTGAGCTAGAACGTCATGTATTTATTACAGTTTTATCGTTATAACTCAAAAAGTTGTTATCACAAAATGTTAGAAAAAAATTTGAATTATGGTTTTTAATTATGATCTGCCAACTTGCCACGCTGAACAAATTTTCAAAATATATTGAATAATTTTTCGGACTTTTAAAATTGAACTATAATAAAACTGTAGTTATGCAAAGTTTCATTACCGAACATGAAACAAAAAGTAATAAATCTTTTTTTTTTTTTTTTAATACAACTATATATCTTTTATGCCAAAAATTTACGATTTAACTGAAATTAAAATTGGAGCATTATTGAGTTTTATGGTGTTGTGTACAGAGTTAAGATCCAGACAGTAGCGGCTAAGGGCGAGTCGGAGCCGGAGCGGCGCGAGACTCGCAACAAGGTGGACGAGGACCGCAAGCACGAGATCGAGGCCGCCATCGTACGCATCATGAAGGCACGGAAGAAGATGGCGGTATGTGTCACGACAATACTATAATAATACTGGCCCGTGCCAAAATCACCTCCAAGTCTGGGGAGAACACAAAAAGTGTAAACAAAAATAATAATTCATTTATTTCAGGTACTTATAACCCATACACAGCAAAACAGTAAACAATTTATAACATTCAGGGGCCTTACGGACAACTGCTATTGCGGTCGCGTGCTTTTCCAACTGAGCGGATTAGGTGCCGCAATAGCAGTTGTCCGTAAGGCCCCAGGTCACATTTCACACACATAAGTCACAAATAAAAATTATATTATCACAAATATAACTATGAATTATGTATAGAAAAACAAGTCCTACCTATTTTACAAGCTTAGCGCAACCGATACCAGTAGATGGCGCTTGTCTTCATTCTCTTAAAATTTTACGAAACTTGACTGCGATACTAGTGCTACGGTAATTTGTAGAACCCTTTCGTACGCTATCTGACTGCAGCGCTTACGGAAGTTCGAGACAACCTATAGCACGCTCAAAATAATATGCCATCTAAGTTTATACCGTTTTAGGCAAATTTCCGAGCTACGCTCTAATGTTCCGCTATTGTCTTTCATCTTAGTGTATCTTTCTTGGCAATAGTCGTTCCATTGCAGGGCAAAGGCCTCCTTTTCTTTCTTCCACTCCTCTATTCTGCGACGAGTCTTTTGTTTGGTAGTCGAGCTCATCCCACCATCTTTTCTGGGCTAGCATTACATAAATACGACAGTGTTTGTTTGTTCCTCTTTCACGCAGCAAATAGATCAACGTGATTATTGCATAGAAATAATTGGAGGGTTTAAGTGTGACATGGGATACTTTTAATTCCGGAAAAAAGTGTGGTTTTTTGAGGGAATGTCCACGCGGGTGAAAACGCGAAGTGGAGCTAGTCGATTATAATGTATCATAATGATTCCAGCACACACTGCTGGTGGCGGAGGTGACGGAACAGCTGCGCGCGCGCTTCCTGCCGTCGCCCGTCGTGATCAAGAAGCGCATCGAGGGTCTCATCGAACGGGAGTACCTCGCGCGCACGCCCGACGACCGCAAAGTTTACACCTACGTCGCATAATGCGCCCGCGCTCCGCGATTCGGCTCAGTTCGTATTCCCTCATACCTACTTATTCATGTGTTATCTGCGACCGTGGCGGTCGGAAATCGCGACACGAAGCGGCTTTTGTAAAGAATACTTTCTGTCCTTTGAACTGGGCCTGAGACTACGCGTCCAGGTAAGATTAATGATCGGCCGCGACTGCAATGTTCACACTTTGTTTGTTTGTTTCAGTTGTGTGTTGTCAGTTTGCATTCTTTTATACCTTCTTATTCATATATTATCTGCTGTCGTGCCGGTCGCCTTGGTGGCGGTCCCAAGGTCACTTAACAGTAAGGCCACAGGGTTCAAAAAACAATGTAGACACATTGATTACATTCACATCTCAAATGTTGTAATAATAAAAAATAACATTACAACCCTAGACCTGGACTAGTGTGCTTAAAGACAAATGAGGGCCTGCAATTTTTTTACGATATCTCGTTGTTTCCTAGTGAAATGTCATTTTAAATATCTTGTCCACGATGTCAAGTCTATGTGTTGCGACAAGCTTTAAAGGTTTGGCCTTTAAAGATGCCTTCGGTAGAAATGTCGCGAAGAAACTATTAATATAACACCTTAGTATATACCTTCGATAGCGGTGTCGTGAGGAAGCAAGAATACAGGTTGCTGCTTCTAAGTTATGAATAAATAAAATAAGTGTGGAAATGGAATTATGTATTTGTTTTTTAATTAATGTATATATTCAACTGACAACACTTCAAATTAATTGTTTTTAGCATTCTGTAAATGATTATGGAATAAAAAAATTTATATTATGCAGTATTTTGTACATAACTCAAATGAAAGCTATAAGGGATTGCAGCTAACAATTGCGCTAAAAATAAATTAAATCGTCCGAATATCTACTTAAAAATTATATTTACCAAGTTAATTAAATAGCAATAATCGTGGGACAGTGTGGAGAATTCAGTGCATCGAATCAATCTCTGCCGGAATTGATAAAAGTTATGAAATAAAAAATATACGTATCCAATTGAGAACCTTCCTCCTTTTTGAAGTCTGTTAAAAATTAATTAGAAAATGTTATAAAAGCCGCTTCGTTATAGCAATTTGACGGTAATTATAGACTCCTCTATGTTTTTGCCAACTTTGTAACTAAATTGCACGAACAAAAATATTCTCATTTCTTAAATGAAACAAAACGTAGCAAAACCATACATTCCATCTTAATCTTGTTACATAAAATGGAATTAAAAGCGATTATGTATGAATTATAAAGTTGAGAGTTTATCTTGAGTCCTAAATAATCTACACACCATACTTATATCCAAATTGTCATCTTATGTATAAATATCTATTGTAAATACCATAGTAGCTCTAGTTGGTACCGTGCGTTGTTTTATTATGATAGATGTCTCCTGAACCAGATGTATTAAAATTTTATTCTGTACTGACATCTTTTATTACTTCTATAGCCTTCAATTGTGTGCTCTCTTGTAAATATTGTATTAATGATAATAAATAATGTTTATTTCGTTTGTCCCGAGTTTAAAATGGGTTTTATTTGCAGGCCATCCACTGACTCGAATCAAGATCATTATGTCCTTGAACGGGATGCCAAGTTAGAATAATTAGCAGTAACAAAATTAAAAGTATTTAAATTATTTCAAGGTAAATAAAAAACATTAGTTGTTAACAAACGTTATTTTATTTGCAGGAAATAAGTGATAAAATATAATATCATAGTTAGAATGTCACATTTGAGGATGCGAGATTGATTGGAACGGAATGGGTAGAAGAAATCATCAGGCAGATGAAGGTTAACACTTGGATGACCAGTTACATACTCAAAAACACTGAGTCTTGTAACGTCTATAAAACTAATATCAATAGTGATAACTGATGAGATATCATCTAAGTTGAATGTAGCATTTTTTGCTGTTGTCGCATAGTTAACAGACAATATTCTATTATTTCCATTTATCTGTGCATAACTGAATATCACAGAGCATCTTAAAATAATATGAAAGCAGAGAAGCTTTGATGATCTTTCTTGAACTTCCCCGTGAAGTGTTCCATTATATAAAGATTTACTCATGGAAACCCATTCATCATCTTTTAGTTGCTTTGGGTTACCAAACGGTGATACAAGTATTTGTTTATTTAGTGCCAAAAGGCTGTTAATATCATTTTGTATTAGTTTGCATTTTTCGGTAGCATTGCCAGTTTTCACTGCTTTGTGGTTGTATCGACAGTGGATTCTCCTATTTTTGCCAAATAAAATGAAATTTTCAGAGCTGTTCAACAATGTACATAGTCCAATTTTATTTTCTGGCAACACCAAATGTCTTTGACTTAGCATGGTGCTGTTGTAAAATACATCTGTATAGTTATTTTCTGCATACGATATTATGATAGGTAAACCATCCAGATATCCTGGATTGCCACTTAATTTGAGTACTCTATCAATTGATTCATTACCCACTATGAACTTTACTTGAATTTCTTGTGTCAGCAAAGGCAAGCCCATAGTCACATTTTCTAAGTGAAATTGTATAGTAGCGTTTATAATTTTAAAATCGTGGTAATAAAAGATGTAGTCTATTTTTAGTGCAAGATTCATACACATAGTCTCTGTACAAGTGGGCTCATGTAAACTTTTGGAGTAATTTGTACAGACTAGGTTTTTGCAAACAATCATTGTCCAATTAATGCAGTGAAGACTGGAGCAGTTCTGCAACAAGTATTTTTTTATTGTAAGTATATTTTTTATTTACAAACTGACTAAGATTTACAACGTGTTAATGAAAAACTAATACCAAAACTGAACTGTTCATAGAAAGTGGCGTAGCACTAATAATAGTGACTACATCCAAACTCTTCATAATTTGAAACATTTCGAGATCACCGATTTTAACATTGCATTTGTATTTTTCGTCTTTTAGGAACTGCAGGGCCTTTCTTCCAGTACAATAGTTGTTTACTGTTGAGACTGGCAAATCTAAAAAAAAAAAAGGATTATGTTTGCAAATTAATTCTGAAAAAAATATATTTAAATATTAAATTTTATTATAAGCCAGGGGCCTTACGCCTAGCTGTTTAAAGCAATCCAGTTTAGATGATGAAAAAATTTTGCATGACCGCAAACCGTATCTGGGCGCGTTAAGGTTCACGTTAGCATAATTTTCCATACTGCGCGGTTTTATCGTTAGTTTGATACCGAGTATGTAGTAGGCCGTAAGGCCCCAGGTCTCCTGCGCCAATAATCTAACAAAACATGTTTATCTAACATGTTTCGTTCAATTTAAAGCGTAGGAGACCAGACTTTAAGACATACCTGTGTGATAAATTGTACCATCTTTGTACAGCCATATTGGGTCTCCATATTTATACATTGAATTAGAAAACTCATACAGATGAGACTTTTCATTACTTTTCCATGTCAAATAATGGTTTGTTAGTACTGATTCAGTCTAAAAATTTAAAACATTTTGAATAAATGGAAAAACATCGATATAACACATTAATTATATGGAGTTACAGAAACAATGGCACTAAGCTAAAAGGATGGCATTGTACTATGGACGAACACACAAAACATCTGTCCAAAAGAAAAATTTCAATTAACCTCGGCGAAAT
Source organism: Agriopis marginaria (assembly GCA_932305915.1). Taxonomy (NCBI): domain Eukaryota; kingdom Metazoa; phylum Arthropoda; class Insecta; order Lepidoptera; family Geometridae; genus Agriopis; species Agriopis marginaria. The sequence continues at coordinate 10,567,314 of OW029915.1, forward strand.
GTAAGTTATTTTTCACAATTTTGGGGTTGGTCATAATAACTATATGACTTCCTTTTGGCTTAGTACCACCAGTAACTGAATACGTAGGTATTTATTACCTTTTTGATAACTAAGTTTCGTTTTTCAGGCAGATTGACTTTCACTATGCAAAATAAACCATTTGCAAAGCCAAAAAACGGTAACTGGGATACACAGTATTCATCATCTACTTTTTCTTCTTTTGTGTAGCTTTTATTTTTCACACAGTTTGGGAACAAACTAAATTCAGCATCCAAACAATCTCTATCACAGCAACAGTTGATGTCACACATTTTCAACTGTAAAACAATAAGGCAATAAGAAAAGGTTTAAATATAATAAGTACACCGGTAAACGCGGTACCATATGAACAAGAATTTGGCACTTTCACCTTGGGTCTAGTATCAGTTTAACTCCCCTCGTTTCCATGTGCCCTGTTTTCTAATCAAATTAAAATGTATTTAATCAGGACATAAAAAATCCAAAGTTGTAGTACATACACACAAGACTTAAAAGGAATGTTAACAACATACAGTGGCAACAGGTTTGGTGAGGACGTGCTTTGCGAAAATCAAAAGTGAGTCATTGATCAATGTGCGCATGAAATTCGTTTTATCAAGTAGGTATTCTATTTTATCATCTACTAGCTGCGCCCCGCGGTTTCACTCGCGTAGTGATGAAAAATGGTGATGATGGTGATGAAAAGTAACCTATGTCACTTTCTGGATCTTGAACTATATCCATGCAAAAAATCAGGTCGATCCGTTGTTCCGTTGCAGCGTGAAAGAGGAACAAACATCCATACATACAAACTTTCGCGTTTATAATATTATAAGTAGGATGGACATGATGCCTTAATATAGATGTCTTATCGTGATTCGGATTGTGATCGTGATCGCGTGCCATCTCACTCACGCGCGTGGTGCGAGTAAGTAGATGCGAACGGGACGGCACGCAATCTCGATCACAATCAAACTTCTATAATAAGACCGCAGAAGTAAGAGAAAAACGCGCCCAAAGTCGAAACACTATTATTATTCTATCGAAAACCAATTTTTATTTGCCATAAACTTGTTAAGCAGTTTAGTATTTTTGCAAACCAGCAATGTACAGCGTACAAAACTCGGGGTCAATGCATAGGTACAGAAGAGTGGAGGTCGTTTGTTGACTAATTATAATATCAGTTAGGATTACGATGTTTACCAGTAAATTGCAACTACAATCTCCAAATACAATCTTCTTTGGTACAGTGTCAGTTTTGGTTGTTGTTTCATTACTCGTCTCAAAAAAAGTTAATTCTGTAATATTATCTATATCAGTAGTAGTATAAAGAGATTCCGTAGTAAAGCTTTCTTCAGTGTTTGTTGTATTTTCATCATATAAAATATCAAATACTGCAGTCGTCAAATCAGTAGTTGCCAATAATTCTGTCAGAGTGATGTTATTAATAAACTTTGCGGGAGAGACATTCTTGATCCATTTATTATTTTGGGTGCGATAGTATAGCGCCTGAGGTTTAAAGGTGACATCTTTAATAACATCTCTAAGGTGTCTTTTCTGACTAACTCCTTTGGTTTCAATTAGTTTTTCATCCAGCTTTAATCTTCCTTGGATAAAATCAATCACACTGAACTGAATAAACAAAGACAGCAAAGTGAAACCCAAATAAGTAACAATCTGCATCTTTCACTTATATTCTACACCAAACTGGCTGAAGTTCCTTAAAATAATATCAATTTGTACTATAATAATTCCCTTAGACTGAGTCCTTAACTTATATCTGAAAGATGCAAACAATATTAATTAAGACAAAATCCAAATAGATACTAATGATATTTTCATCTAGTAACAAATTAATGAGTGTTAAAACTGCAGGAACTACTAAGCCGAAGGGGGTCATTGTATAAGTGCAATACGTATATTATTTGTATGTGTTGCATGATTTCCCATATTAAAAGTCATTTATAATAATGAGTCGTTCTAAACAACTTTTCTGATTAATGACTTTAACATCATGACTGGTGGCAAGTGGGGGTCACAAACCTTAGTCATGCATGAGGAGCATGACAAAAGAAACAATAAGACTTACTATAAGAAATTGCAAAAAAGTGTACCATAGAAAAATTTCATTCACATTTCAATATGTAAGGAACACCTGATATTTTTTTGTAATTTTCGGGTTGTCCTATTGTAATGACGAGTGTTACATCCTTTCGGCATAGTACCACCAATTCATGTAACCTTGTGTAGGTAAGTTACACAACACTAGTGTGTGTGAAATTATTTAGGTAAATTAACAAATGCTAATGTAAGTATTACCTGTCGGCTCCAAGACTGACAATATCACTCTGCACAAGCTGATGAGATCCACCAAGGAAGTATTGCCGTACTCTATCAGTCAATGTTGTAGGTGTTGGGATCCAACAAGGCACTTGAAGTGAGTGAAGCCCAGGCACAGAAGGTATGTTGCAACACCCATATCCTACAGCCCAAGAACGACCAACAGCATCTATGCAGTTCACTTGCAGTATCAATTTTGGCCAACCTACAATAAAATACTTCTGCTAGTCTCTACTTTCTATTAGAATCTTCAATCTATGAAAATGAACTTAACCAAAATACCTTGAATTCCTTTGGTAATTAAATGTATGTCAATTGGTTGTGACCAAATTATTGATTTATTGTAGTCTGGTTTACCAACAACAGTCTGTCCTTCAGGGCATCCTGATACTATTGTCCAGTTAGGACCTGTAATAAGGATCTTGACTAAATCAACGTTTCTTCATCATTATAAAACATACCAATGTAAAACTTACCGTGCTGAAATGAATATCGACAACACAAGGAAGACTTTTCCTGGAAATTTGAAGCACCTCGTATCTGCCCTAATATGTGCAGCTCTGCCATGAGACGAGACGCTCACACATATGGTGAGGAGAACGTATTACTTCTTTGATAAATGGGAAGAAATAATAGATTTTGTAAACGAAGTGAACTCTGAATTGATTTGTTTTGTACATCGTCGTCATGGTAACCAATCTTCGCTTGGATGATTTTTTTTATTTGTTACTGTCACTGAGCAGGCTAAAGCCAGTAATACCATACCGCCTCGTCTTCCATATTTTACTGTTTTATTTTAGCGCCAGTAAAGTAGTGGAGACTACTAGATGCTTCTATTTTTTATTGCACCCATAGTATTTTACCCTAGTCAAATGACCACCACCATTGACCATATAGAATCACGCCTATATATAATTTATATCTCTTTTTTCTTATTGCAAACATCTGTTAAGGGTGCACATATCATGTATCTTAGAGGGTAGTCTTGGGGTATAGGCACAGAGACAGTAGAAACAGAAAAGTATGTTATCTTCATAGAGGTACATAGTGCGGTCTGTGTAGTGCGGCTTGTATGTGTGCGTGCGAGGCTTGTTTTTTTTCATGATTTGGATACATAGTTCTTCAGTCGTAATATTAAACAAGTTTACATGGTATGAAATGAAATAGCGTCAAACAATGAAGTAATGAAGTGGCAACTGGATAGTGACGTTGGCATGTGGCACTTCCGGAGTGCCAGACCTTTTATTGGATCATGGATCATGATTAAAAGTAATCTGAAATCTTTAAGATTATAAAGAAAAGATGCAACTTCGATAATCATACGTTTATTTTTATTTCAAAATCAGTACAAAAATATTCTTAAAGGCATTAGACAAAATTATCACATAGTCTTCGTGCCGCTATCTCTATGCTTATGTGTAAAATTAACGACCTTACAGGTACTTAGATAAAGATGTCAGCCAAGCTAAACAAAACTTGTAATCATAGACGGTCCCTTTAGGGTATATATAAAATCCTTGTAGACAGGTAACAAGTAGTAATAATAAAGATTAACTAACAATAAATGCTGGTTACAACATGCCAGATGATGCCAGACTTGTGAAAGTATCATTTTAGCAACATATAAAACTAAGGTATGCGTGACCATATTTATGTTTTTAATTTCAGCTAAAGTTGCTTACCGCAGCTGTAGCATTACAGTCTAATTTGAAGGCATACTCAGGGCTTAGTTATATATATATTATACTAGCGACCCGCCCGCCCGGCTTCGCACGGGTGTAATTTACGTGCGAAGCCGGGTCGGGTCGCTAGTTATATATATAAACCAGGTTTATATATATAACTGATGGTGAAAACCGCATTAAAATCCGTTGCGTGGTTTTAGGAGGAGTTAGCGGCCATACAGACAGACTGTATGGCCGCTAACAGACAGACGCGAAAAGCAACTTCAATTTATACTATGTAGAGATGTTTTATTCTGTGATTGTTGAGATTCATCAGGGTAGCCTAATTTTGCCAGTAATACTGTAGATTGCGGCAAGTTAGGAAAATGCTTGCACGGGTTGAACAGGTCAGCTGCTGATGTTGCCAGTCTACAAATAGGGTTGCCAGCCAGAAAACAGCTTGCACAGGTTAGCCGGGTCAGCGGCAGTGGTCAACAATCTCGCGACTTGCCCCGGCACGGCCACGCCGCCCGCGACCCCACCCTCGGTGCCACTCAGTTTACTGCTAACTGCCAGTAAGGCACGTTCTGCGAGACCGCTGTTGCCACCAGACGTGCCTGGAAGTATGATAATAATGTTTGAATTAAACACTAGCTATAGCATTAGAAATCGACATCGTTTTATGGTTGATATTCCGAGAACCCGTACGAAGTGCTATGATTCCACATTTATTGTGCGAACTGCTAGTCAGTGGAATTCGCTGCCTGAATGGGTTTTGCCCGTTAGTTACAATCTGGGTGTCTTCAAGTCGAGAGTGAATCGGTTTCTTCTAGGCAAGCGTGCTCCATCGTAGACCGCATCGTTGCTTAACATCAGGCGAGATGGCGGCCAAGCGCAAGCCTATCTACTATAAAAAATAAAAAAAATATAGAAATATGTACTGCAGCCAGCAAAAAAAGCGACAACGTTTTTTTTACTGCAAAAATGAATTACTGAAGTTATATTTTCTGTTGATATAGCGTGGGCTAGAATGAATAGATTTCTACTAGACGTGCCCCATCCTCAGCCATCGGGTGAGTTGGTGGGCAAACGAAGATATACGAGGCTATGCGGAAAGGGTGTACTATGCTAAAAGGGGTCTATTATACTCATCATTATGAACAATCTTTTACTATGGGACCAACCCTGAAATCGCAAAAAGCTTTCGGCATAGTACATCCTTTCCCGGTAGGATTAATTCTAATTCAAAGTGGGGGTGATAAGACCTGCACTGTCATCCCGCTTGGGGTGTATTGTGCATTTGCCCCTGCCAGCCTACACAAACCAGCCAAGCTCCGTAAAATAACGAAGCACGGCTTTAGGTCGCTGACTAAACTGCTCTACTCCTATTTCACCAGGAGTTACTCGGTAACATGTATGGTACAACATTGCACATGGTACAAAGCCATGTTTCCATTTTTTTAATAGACCGAATGTGGGTAATATTTTAATAGTTTCTATACAGGCTGTTAGGGAAACGCTCCCTAAAACGAAGACTGGTGATAAGTGTGGTGATTGCTGATAAGATACTACAAAAAATGCTGTTCACAATGTAATGCAAATAAATTATCAGCTGACGCTGGAGGTAACCGAATGACCTTGTGTTGAGTTTGTACGCTTTACTTCGCTGGTTGGTAACATTTTTACAAAAACAACAACTAAAAGGCAAATAGTTATTGGTTTACGATTGTTTATTATTTAGTGTTTCGTGTTAGTGTACCTTGTACGCTGATGTCTCTACTTGGGTTTTGGTGTGCTGCGGGGACCGTCCAGCTGTATAGAGGGTCGCACAGTAGCACCTCCAGTATCGTCAGAAGCGTTTCAGAATTGTCGCGGAGTAACTGCATTGTTTTTTCGCAACACCTAAAAAATACACATGCTTTTATAGATAGTAGTTAGGTCATGCTCGCAAGTTAAAGGTCCATTCAAGGGCGTAGCCAGGGGGGAAGAGGGGCTAAACCCCCCAAAATATTAAAAAAATTATATTGAAATAAGAAGATGTGAGGACGCATTTCATGCTCATTTTGTTATTTTATTTTGTAAAGGGAGGGGGCAACAAAGTATGACAAGGTGGGGGGGGGGTCATAAACGTCCAAGTGACGTTACACGTATAAATCTAAATTTGTTTGTATCACTTTCTGGTATGTGGTGGTCGCTTTAATTATACCAGGGGAGGGGCAGTTCTCAGTGATGGACATCGAGTCTACGAAGCGTCTCCAGTTCGATGTCCGTTACTTGAAATTCTGCTGTATGTGCCACAATACATACATCACATTGTGCTCACATTTGTATGAAATATACTGAGAAATATAATTTACCCTCTAAATATTCCTTCCACGCCGCTCGACCCAAAGCCAGCGATCACGTCCTGCGTCAAACGAAACGGGACAGTTTCCGGAGTATGAAGTGTCTTGCCCTGATCGAACGCAATGCCTGAAAATATTTAGTTAAATTAGAATGTTCAAACATGAATTTTAAATGCACGACCGATACGAATAAGGTGACACATTATGACTTACCGAAATCGATGTGAATAACTTCTGCTGTCCTCTTGTCTACCAGAATATTTTGCACATGCCTGTCTCCCAATCCAATGATGTATCCGACCATAGAAGATGTAGCAACACTGAAAAAAATACGACTTTATTTCGGTGCTTAATTTTGGTTTGTTTAATCAATACCTACATTGTTACATCAACGGTATGCTGGTTAATATGACGGGGGAAACCCTGCCAAATTGTTTAGACAAAAGCAACTTGCTGAAAAGGATTTTTTAATACAAATGAGCGACGAAAAAGCAAGTCGCTCACCTGTAGGTAAGCCCCATGGTATAAAATACGTTTTTTATCTATACTAGTATTATAAAGAGGAAAGATTTAATTGTTTGTTTGTTTGTTTGTTTGCATTGGCTCCGAAACTACTGAACCGATTTGAAAAATTCTTTCACTGACGGGAAGCTACACTATCCCCGGGTGACATAGGCTATAATCTTTACCCGTGCGAAGCTGGGGCGGACCGCTAGTTATTAATAAAATAATAAGGAAAGATTTGACTGTTTGTTGGCATTGAATAGGCTCCGAAACTACTGAACCGATTTGAAAAATTCATCCACTGTTGGGAAGCTACACTATCCCCGGGAGACATTGGCTATATTAATTTTTCAAAAAAATTTGGGAACCTTACTAAAACTTCAATAATGTAACCCAAGGTGTAAAAACATAAGATTTACACCCATGCGAAGCCGGGGAGCGTTGCTAGTTATTAATAAAATAATAAAACGTATATTATAAAAACTCTTCTATGAAAAAAATACAATAAATATGGGGAAAAAAAATACATTGGAAAGTAACACACCTCTTTGTATACGCCAACCGCCTCTCGTACCAAGTGACGGGGTCTAGATAGTGCTCCGTGAAGAAGTAATGAAACACTGGCTTGAACTCCCTCAGTATTTTCAGAAACACCAGTAGCTTTTCCTTGTTGCTCTTCCTGGCTTCGTGACATTCATGGAGTTTCTTGCGTGCCGCGATACATGTTATATCCTAGAATTAAATAACGTTTACAATAAAAGAAAAATAAATTATATCTCTTCGGATAGGAAAGATAGTAAAGGTCAGCCCAATACACTGGCCTATACCATGACCCTCGGAAAAATAAATGGATGTGTTATACCTACAGTTTCTCCTTTAGCACTCCCCTTTTGTCCATTTGATCATCTCGTTTGAGATCTCTTGGTAAATGTAGGACATACGTACGTAGTAGTACCGAACGTAGTGCGGTGCAGGTACTAGGACATTTACCGATACAGTCAGTGTTGTGTGTCGTACCCTGCGATTTTTCAAGATCAAGTCAAGTGAGGGTAGTATTACAAAACACCCGCTCTTCTCGCCGGACTCAACCGCAGTTTTCAGTCAGCTCGTGACCACGGCCATTGCAACATGGTCGAAACGTCGAGCAAAAGGTACATATTTTTATCTAAATTAACATTAACATTAAAACTTCAACATATCTTTATGATACTTTTTTTATGTGAATGAAATGTCGGTACATAGTTTACTTAGTGGTATCATAGACTAACATATACAAGTATATGTTAGTCTATGGTGGTATTACGCACCTGTGGTCGATAGCGCGAGTGTGCGCCGGCGCTGATCTGTGTTCCAGCCAAATATGTGCCAATGGGAATGGTGCCCGCGCACCACTCCAACACCCCCGACTGTTTGGACATGGGCACCACCTGAAAACCACAACACAAGTCTAATAATGCAAATGGTCCAACTTGTTGTTTAAAATAATTCTTGTTTATCTATACTAATATTATAAAGAGGAAAGATTTGTTTGTTTGTTTGCATTGAATAGGCTCCGAAACTACTGAAACGATTTGAAAAATTCTTTCACTGTTAGGAAGCTACACTAGCTAATCTATACCCGTGCGAAGCTGGGGCGGACCGCTAGTACCTTATATTCTTATTCGAGATGGGGGCGATAAGTCCTGTACTGACGTCCCGATAGGGGTGTATTGTGCATATTCCCCTACCAGCACCTACCCGAGCCAACCCAACTCCTTGAAATATCGGAGTGAGGCTCTGGGGCGCTGGCACAGGTGGTCCAGTGACGTAGGTGGTAGTGTGCATAATGACGATGAAAAGCAGTCTACCTGTTGTGGTGACGTAAATGAAAAAGGCAATGCCTCATGCAGCCCGCTAGCGATTCTAGTTTCTTCTGTGGCTTCACAATGCCACAGCACATGCTCTACAGTTTCGTTCTCCTTTAAGCAGCCACGACACAGTGGACTGTCCGTGGCTCTCAGATTATACTATGTATTCATTTGCATGGGGGCTATTCAAGTTGTAATGACCGGTTATAAGGCCTACTTATATGTACTATACCTTATATGTTCGAATGAGTAATTTATTCCGGCTGGTGACATGATCCTTCTCCAGAAGGGTGTTCACAATATTGAACACTTGTTGCATCACTGCATCTTGTCTCATATCATCCTCTCCCTGAAAAAAAAATTATGGTTTTGTAATGTTTTTTATTTTTAACCGACGAAAGGAGGATGTTATCAATTCGACTGTATGTTTTTTATTATGTTTGTTATACGATTACTCCGCTAATTATGAATAGATTTTGATGATTCCGTTTTTGTTTGGTAGGTCATACCTACTTCCGAGGTAATCCCATATAAATTTTATCGAAATTGATTCAGCGCTTTTTGAAAAAACTGGCAAAAATTAAAATCATACACATGTGACGTTTTTGTTTGTGGTTCCCTTCAGCTAAAGTTTTTGATGTTGATGAGTTTTCGATATCTGTTTGAACTGTCATTTTCTACTTTTTAGTTGTATGTACGGTCATGTATGTATGTGTATAGTCATGAAGTAGTTTTGTTTTTCAGATATTAATTATCTTATTTTGCATACTTTTTCACCTGTTTATATTTTAATGTCAAATAAATCCTAAATATATGGCATTCACCAACGACTAAACTAATATCTATTCAAATAACCCACCCCTAACCGTTCCCGGCGCAAAGGTACCTAAAACACTCGCTGCGTTGGATGGCAATGGCCAACATTTGCACCAGGAACAAGTACTTTTTCACCTGTACAAAACTTTTTAAAAAAGATGACCGAATAGTGTACGCTGAAAATCAATGGTTGCACACGAATTCTGTCTGTCTGTTGGGCTGGTTTGCCTGAATCACACTAATTTAACTGAATTACATACCTTTATGAGCAAAATTCTCTTACACCCAGTGGAATCAGTGCAGGATACTTTTTTCGGGCAGTTAATACCTCCCACAAGTTCAAAATAGTTTTCAAACGAATTCAGTCCTAAAAGTGAAAGGTATAATGTTAAAATAATATCAGGAATGTGTTCATCAATACAGAAAATAATGTATGACTCAATTATTTCAATCTATAAATTTCATCCACCACTCTTTCACCCGTTGTACATTGGAAGTTAACGTTTTGACAGTTCCAAAGGAGTCATTATAAGAATTAAGTTGTATGTGACTTACTGGGGAAATCGGTGTATTTGCAGTCATTGCTAACTGGTATAGTGACTGTCGGTATCGGTATTGCGTCCAAGTTCTTCAATTTGGTGAGCTGTTCAGCCGATGGGATTTTTTGTTTGCTCTCTTTGGACTTAGGCTTGAAGTTTGCGAAACTAATCGTTGCTAAAAGAACAGACATAATCATTGTTAATTCCAATCACACATGCAAAATGTTGCAACACACTGCGCCTGCGCTGTTGCATCTAAGCTTGTAAACTTGTTGCTGATAAGGTCTGGATGTGCCTGTGCAAGGCACACCTAGACCTTATAGGCCCTATTGCACATGCATTGTGGGCCACAGTTATGGAGTGTGTGGGGGAGGGGGAGCATTGGGTTAGTCTTGCATTGTCAATTATTGTTAACTAGCTGCGCCCCACGGTTTCACCCGCGTAGTGATGAAAAATGGACGATGGATGATGGCGATGATGATGATGATGAAAAGTATGCCTATGTCAGTCTCCGAGCCTTGAACTATACCCATGCTAAAAATCAGGTCGATCCGTTGCTCTGTTGCTGCGTGAAAGAGGAACAAAAAAACCAACAAACAAACACACTTTCGCATTTATAATATTAGTATGATACCTTGAGGTATTGAACGGTAATTCAGCAGATTACACATAATTGCCAATGTATATCATGTAATGTCTACAGAAGTAATTAGTTGCAATTGAGTTCTTACCATCACAGATCAACTCCATCTGCGCGACAATCATAGCCATCTGACGGCTCGCAGTGGCCAGCTGTTTTACCATCTCCTCAGCGGCCGCCGTCCTCGGTTCTTGGGGTGCCTTCTGCGTGGCGGTTTTTGGCGTTGAGATTAGTAGGCCTGCTGCGTTCGTTATTACCTTGTCCTTTTCAGCGTTTTTCAGAGCGAAAAGGATGGGTAGAGTGTGATGCGGATGCTCCATAGCGCATCTTTCTATAATTTTTGAAAACCAGTAACGGAATTAATAATATGTAAATAATTACCTACTGAAAGGGTTGTAGTTATTTGTAGCCCAAAGCATCTCGTGACCAAAATGCTAGCCGATATCTTGCACAACGTCAACGAACGAACGACGACAACAACGTCAACGTCATTGCAATTTAACGCGGCAATGCAGTCAGCATTTTGGGTACGATGCCTGCTGGCAGCGGTTTATTAGATTAGTTTAGGTTTAATTTTAGTACTAGTTTATTTGTATTTTTTCAAGTTTTTTTCGTATTATTTAGCATAATTTTCTTATGGAATATTAATTAGTCTAGCCTAAAGTAGCAATACTTAAATAATACCTAGTTTTAAGTTCAGTTTTAAAAGTTAGAAGTTGAGGGTCAAAGCTTGAACTAGACACAGTGTTTAAAGCTCTGGTATCTGGCAACAGAATACGGCACCTATTATGTAGGAAGAGGTTACTAAAAAGGGACCTCCGGGCTCAGGATATTCGAAGGTTCGAAGGGGCTTTGATCATTCATCCAAGCGAGCCCCGAGAGAGAACGACAACATTCACGAGAGAAGCCGCACAAGCAATGAAGCTGGTCACTGGGGGGGTTTTAGTGGATTTAATCCCACATAAATCCTAGCTGCACCTTAATGCAGCGGGTTAGCTATGGAATATATCCCCCCTCGAAAACAAAAAAGCACAGGATTGAATACAAGAGAGATCTATAAACAAGCAGTAAGATCAAAAAAGCTATGTGGATGGCGATAAAAATTAAACTTTACTTACTTATGATTTTCCTCAAGTTTTCAGCGTAGGCATTATCTTCTGTAGTAAGCCTCGGAGCCAATTGAGGCAGTACTGTAATGAACTTCCGAGAAGGAATGGTGTGTAAGAAACCTTCGAATGTGCATCCATCTGACTCGTCGAACTCGAAATCAGGATTGTTCACCCATAGAGATATCACTCTGAACACTGACAAATTGTTTTCTTCACACTCTTTTAGGGATAGCAAATAATACCTAAAACAATAGCGTTATATGAAATCAGAATTACTGGTTCTTGCCGAGTAAAAAAAAGTGAAAAGATAAAAATTTCGTACCTCATAGCCAAATGCAGGAAGCTCTCTTTTTCTGCTCGAGTGTTTGCGATTTCAACCTCGTCCAGGTTTTTGAACCGTTCGTTTGTGTAATATGCTTTCCGTTCATGACTGAAAATAAATATTGTACATTCAATGTTTGCCTTTATATATAAACACATTCATCATCATCATCAGCCATTAAACGTACAACAAGGCCTCCCTCTTAGTAAACACATTATACGGGGTATAAAGGGAACACTCTAGAAGCCAAAAGAAGGTAATTGTACTCATCATTATGAACAACTTTTACTATGGGACCAGCCCTGAAATCACGAAAAAAATATCAGCTGTTCTATAGAAAACGGTCATTGACACTCAACAAAATGTATGGAACAGCTGATTTTTTTTTCGCGATTTCAGGGTTGGTCCCATAGTAAAAGTTGTTCATAATGATGAGTACAATTACCTTCTTTTGGCTTCGAGAGTGTTCCTCTTACACTCTGTATAAATGTATATCAATACTGGAAAAAAAACTGTTAATTTTTTTATTTACCTGGTTAAGGAGTGTTGTGGCGTCGATTTTAATGACGAAGCGGTGCCTCTCATATTTTCCATGCATTTCACCTTGGTCTCGAACACTGAGGAGTTCATATACGCGACCACCTAAACCAAAGACTTTCTATTAGTAGCTATACCTAGTCAGTGACATAAACAATCCAAATATCATTAAAAATACAAAGTACAATGATTATACACTCGTGCCTCCTGTTTCCCAAATCCTTGTGAATTACAAGACCTGTGCAAGGCTTCCCCTCGCGGGGACGCTGTAGCCAGACACAAAAGGGATCTTATAAATTTTAAGTCGTCACCACGACGAAAAATAGGTGCCACAATTGTACGCCGAGGCCGATAACACACTTCGCCTTCTGCAGTAAATTTTACAAAAATTAGAAGCCTTGTTTTTGGAGACGCGATGCCTTGCTCGGCGGTTCGTGCAGTTAATTAAAACGTATGACCATGTTTGAGAGCATTTACACAAAACAATTTACCTGCTTGTACTCAGCATCTGCGAATTTTGCAATGTCGTGGTAAACTTTTAGCCTGGTTTCAACATGTTTAGTTCCATTCACAGTCTCAAGACTTTGTAGCAAATATTTCTCAATGATATCGCGCGCGTTGTCTCTCTTAGATTCGGCCATCCACAAACCATATTGTCTAAAATAAATATTTTTTTTAAACAAGTACCAGCTACGCATACAAATGAATTGCTATTAAAAGAGCAACAAATGAAACCTCACCTCAAAGATCTGGCAGTCAAATTCACGTCTTTCGAGTCATTGGTTACAATATTTCGCAGCAAAGAAAGCGCTATTTCTTTGTGCCCTTTCGCCCATGATATTTGACTTTCAACAAGGGCTACTTCTTCTGAAGATTGCAACTTTTTTACCACGGCTAGGAGACGTTGCGACATTTGGACTCTGTTGTTTGCCAGCCCGATTTCTAAGGGAAAAAAGATACTTCTTAGAATCTATAAATGTTTAGCTACTATTTCAAATGCAAGCATTAAAATAATATACACATACTAGCATATTGTATTTGCAAAGACACTATTTTGTTCTGCAAACTGTTATATGTCTTCGCTGCATGTTCCAGAATCAAGACTCGTTGCGAGATCAAAGGTTCCACATGTTTAAAATCATTAAATATTGGTAGCTCATTCACCTCCCATTTACTGAGCAGTTCTGCCGGCGATATCTTGTTCATTCTGACAGAGATATAGTCTTCAATGTCAGAGAATAAATGCAACTTTGCTAGAACTTTATAGACACTTTGACAGTTCTCCATGTTGAGGCTCTGGCACAGTCTCGACACGGCTATCTTTGCTCTATTTAGTGGCAGCACCAGTTTGTTCTCAAAGTCTGTGGTTTGTGCGTTAAGACAATCTCTGAGACAGGCGTAGTGGAATGCTTTTATAATGGAATGTGGGTTACACGTCGCCAGTTTGGATTTCTCTTCTAGATCTTTTGTGTCTACGATCTCACTCCAGTCACCTGTAAAGAAATCCCTTAGAGTGACCATAAACTATAACATATCCTAATTCTATATATTATATACAACATACTTTACACTCTTCTTTAGAGTGTTAATTAAGCCTGATTTAGCAACAATTTAAACATGGGTATTTCTTATCTAAATACAACCGGACCGACTGGTATGGCTCAATAGTTGCGTGTCCGCTTGATGAGCATGAGGTGTTGGGTACAATTCTCGGCCGGGCAGATTTTAATAATGAATTTAAGCGTCTGCTCTCTGGGTCTGGGTGTTAGTTATTCGTGTCATTGTATGTGTTCCATGGCATCCCCAACACAGATAATACAGGGGGAGCTACGAGAGTGAAGCGTTTTTTAAACAAACTTACCGAGGAAAGACAGACATTCATATTTGATATCGTTCAACTCGTCATTTTCAGGCAAAGACTTTATGTACTGCAAAGCCAGATGGTGCATGCCGGACTTGTGTAGCGACCTTACTGCACCACACTGGAGATCGTGGTCCGTCTGGCCACCGCATGACAATGCTATATCGTGAAGGAGAAGCGAGTCGGTGTACTGGCCGGTGTTGATCAGATGTTTTCGCTTCTCGCCCTCTATGGTTAGGTGGGCAGTGCCGCATCCTTCGATAGCGTCCATTTCACCGATAGCTACGTAGCACTGAGAATTAACAAATGTTAAGGCGAGGAGGAATTTGCTTATGGATCTATGGAGGATTTGCCTAAACTACCCTATACGTTGATAAGTGATAACGATGATATAATAAGCATTGTCACCGATGCCAACGTGGACGCGAGATATAAATCACATCACACTCATAAATGCGAAAAATATGCGAAAAGTATGCAGGTGTATAAATTTGTATGTTTGCCTGCACTCAACCCATCTGGGTGTCTTCAAGTCGAGAGTGAATCGGTTTCTTCTAGGCAAGCGTGCTCCATCGTAGACCACATCGTCGCTTAACATCAGGCGAGATGGCGGCCAAGCGCAAGCCTATCTACTATAAAAAAAAACCCTGTAACAGCTGAAAAGATTTGAATGAAATGTATAAAAGAAGCTACCCTGACACCGTGAAACCGCTGACGTTTCTAGTATCAATATACTACTACTAATAGCGCCCCGCGGTTTCACCCGCCAACCTATAAAGACCATTATTTTTACTGGGGAGAAACTACCCTTTTTTAATATAGGCTTATATATGCTTATTATAGGCTTGCGTTTGGCCATCAACTCGCCTGATGTTAAGAAATACGATCTACAATAGATCACGCTTGCCTAGAAGACACAGATTCACTTGATTTGAAGACACTATTTACGTTAATTCTGTGCATACTCCGTACCAGATTTCATTTAAATCCATCCAGCTGTTAAAGAAGTGAGAGAGGACAAACAGGCACTAAAACAGTCACATTTCTAATATCAGTGTGATACATATAATATGGAGATTTGGGGCATTGGTTTAAATCATCGACATAAACTTAAAGTTCTGCTATCAATCAAACCTACTCCACACAAATGTTTGTTTGGCGTTATTTTCTATTCTACTCACCTTCCTGAATATTTTCTGTATATTCTCACCCCCTAGCAAGCTGGTGGTAGCTTCTGGCGCCACCGGCGGTACGCCATTGTTCTGCGCCACCGCCCATAGTTCTCCATAGTAAATAGCTGCTAAGTGCTGGTCGGCCACTGTCGCGGCCCACGCCACTTTGTTGTATTCTAGGCGAAGGTAGTTCAGCGATTCCACTGTGCGATCAGGGCTGAAAATAAATGTGATTATAATCATTTATACTGATGGTGGTCAAAGATAGATTAACTGCTATCAGTAGCCACATCTAAAGACCAAAGATTCCTATGAAAAACATTGGGAATAATGTAGACTTGTACAAAAGCTTAAACAAACATAGCCATGTCACTACAACAGCTTGATTGCTTTTCATTATCAGCTCAATTCTATCTACTTCACTGGAGTAACCGTGCCAGCGTCCCAGAACAGCTTTGCTGTATTTAAAACAGCTCGGTTGGATTATAATATTTTTTTTTTTTTTTTTTTTTGATAAACATTTTGTGGATATAGTTTTTATAATGCGTCGTACTCCGGACAACGAAACCTGATTCCCGGAGCCGAAAAAACTAGATAGCTACAAAGTGGAAATGCATAATACACCTCAAGCGGGATATCATAATCATAATCATCTTTATTTCAGGATAAAAAAGCCGATATCACAAAGAGAAAATAGAAATATCTTAAAATATAAGTAATAGATAATAGCATATAGTATATATATAAAAGCTTAAATATAAGGCTTTGATAAATACATGATATTCGGTACAAATAAATCGGCTTCTGGTAACAAATTGGTTGGTTCACAGAACCTACACTAAACAGAGCTTCTGTTGCAGGTAAAAAAATATATCAGTGCAGGACTTATCGTTCAGAAATTTCAGAATAGAGTAGTTCCATCACAATGGATCTCATTGGTTGCCCAATGTTCGTTTACACTTTTGGACAGAGAAAAAAAAACAATGCAAAAACAAAATGGTTAATGAAAAATGTATACCGAGTTTTGTAGTACCGCCTCTGCAGCCTCACAAAGTCGACAATATCGAGCATGTATTGGATGACAATTTTTTGTCCGACGTCTAGAACATTCGTTATTTTCGGGTTGATATGACTGCTGTCGCTTGCGCCTTCGACTTTATCATCGAATGTTTGCTCCCAGATGGAGTTGAAGAAATTGTTTATTTGTTTGCTCATTGTTTCTATGTGTTTTTCTGTCGAGCAATGAAGGAACAACCCCACGAACGCCGGCAGAACTTTTCGACATATACTTGACTGAAATTCATAAAAGAACACATGTATTAACATTAGCAATGATGTTTTATTTTGATGACGCAAAGCCATAATAAAGGCACGATGCCTTTATTATCAACATTACATGTATGAACGAATCTTTCCACCTTCAGCCTAAACATATTTTCATATATAAATAAGGTGTCGATAGTTTCTAGCAAGTTCAAAGATGATAACCGGGTAAATGATGTCTTATATACAAGATGGCGACTAGCTTCGATACAGAAAAAGTGGGTATGATGAAAATTTTGACTGAGACACTTCATGTACGATAGATCTTAGACAAGTATATAAATTAAAGTTTAAAAAACACGACCAATTACGAAAGGTCTTATAACAACTGCTAATCCACTCAAGGGCGTAGCCAGAATTTTCTTGAGGGGTGGGGGCAGTTGGGGGTACATGCAACGTTATTTAAAATTATTTACTCTTAGGTTGGGGTTGGGAAGCTCTTAGAACGAGCGATTACCCATACTTTCATAAGGGGGAGGGGTCTGCGCCTCCCTTGTATCTACTTTAAGCTGCTGGACAGATTTAGATCCAACATAACTAAGAACAACTGCAATGAAACCTACTGTCAAACGAACATTCTACATTCAAATAGGTCCAGCCGTTTGGAGAAAATGGTAACAGACATAAAAACATACATACTAAACTAACACACAACCTCTTTCACACAGATACGTTCTCCGTTCCATCTTGGATAAAATTAAATAAGAAGTTTGATTTAAAAAAACAGACATAGTGGCGTTGATTCTGTCCCACCACTCATTAAACTAAACAAATCTGACAGGACTAAAATTATCTGCCTTTTTTTCATTTTAATGTGTGAGAGAAGGATGGCAACAATTTTAGAGCTGTAAAATTTTGTTTAGTTTAGAGTACATAAGAATCGATGCCACTGTTTGCTAATTATCTGCCGCCAAGAAATATCGTATTCTGGTCTGTAAGAAACTTGTAGAACTTGTTTACCTTTATCGCGCAAACTTCCCTCAACTCGTTAAAGTAGTTTAATGGCGAATCAACCAAACTGAAGAGAACAGTTGTAACTTTCTTCAACCATTTGCCATGGTTCTTGCTGTCATTAGGGTCCCAGTCTGAGGTCATAGCTTTGATGAATATTCCATCAGAGTTCTGCGCGCAGTATTGATCAAACTTGGTTTTGTGGATTTTAATATCAATAGTATTGCTGTTGGGAGTTGTCAGAGGTCGCAATATTTGCCTGTCGACTTGCTCCAAATCTGTAACAATCATTACAGATTAAGACACTAAAAATAAGTAACTGAATAAGCGCGTCAATTTGAGAACCTCTTCCTGTTTCGTCGCTTAAAAACACGCTTGTATGGTTTGTACCAGAAGAGTCTCGAAGGGTCTTTACACTTGAAGATGGAGCCGGGAAGTCAATAGCAGTACCCTTGGTAGGGTTCTCGTTAAAACAAAGCAAACTCGAGAGATCAGATCAATTCGATGAAACAAATTTATTGTTTTGTCATCTGGATTACATAATTATATTTATTTATTTATTTATGACATAATATTACATATATTACATGTTTACTAACACAAAAAAACCTCGCAGAGGTTTATCTGGTTTATCTCGTAGAGGTTTATGTATTTGCAAATTGATAACATAGCTCGTTGGTTAGTTACAAGTCACGTATTATTAATAACAGGCAAGTTGACTGGCGTTTTATTAATTACAAATAACAGGCTTAGCGAAGGATATAGAAATACATTAACATGCTGAAAAATTATTTAAATTGGCTGATAAATTTCTGAGATATAAGCATTTAAAGTTTTTGGTGGGGCTCTATCCCGCTCTCTTTCCCGCAATGTGTGTGTATAGCATTTGTATGGCACGCGTGCAGCTTGACGTCTAACTTGGTACGCCCTCTGTGTAGCATGAAATTAAAATACTTTTATATGATTATTTACGGGATATTTACCGTAGTTTCATATAACTTTAGTGAACAACCGTGATAGTTTAAAACAGTGTTTTAAAATACTTTTAGCTTTACTTTTTTTTTCTTGTTTTCGTTGATGGGCTTTATTTATGATCCGCGTTTTTATGAAGTAATATACAATAAATTGTCAACATGCCTATTATATCCTATGTATTGTGTTGAAAATTCAAATAGCCTTTTATTAGACTAGAGGTGAATGTCTGCTGACGAAAATGTGTTCATAAATTTGTAAATTACAATCTAAACTTTTGCATTGTAATGTTTATTGTCAGATGGAGTTAATTTATTCTTGTTCGGCGCTGACTCATTTCTATTCAATAATGTATGCATTTTTGTGTTTCTAAATTAGAGCTGCTATATAAAGTTCGTATTATATTTGTAGCTATGATAGCTCAGTGATGGCGCGTTCGAATTCCAATCCGAAATGAAAGGAAGGTTGAAATCTCAACAATGAGCTTGAGCCATGGGCGTATATAAGAGGGGGTTTAGGGACACCCCCCCCCCCCTCCCCCAATCGTGGAATATTGGACAGATTATCCGTGCCACAAACGCAATGGTTCTTTGCTGTGACGACGAACTCTAGCTATGTGAGAGAAGCTAATTAGAATTCTGCTTTTATCTGCGTGAGGTCCGGTTCAAATTTTGTACATTTTTGTACCCGCGATTATAATTTTGCTCAGAAGGCTATCACTTCAGTTCAGTAAATAAATTGGTGGCTCGCACTCGACTCTTCAGATGAAATTCAGACGCACTGTAGTCAGAATTCAGTAAAGTTAATGCTTACCTAGGGCATCGTTTCCTTCACGGCATTTGAGCAAATTATTCAGTGTTTCAGCTACTTTGCCGGTCACGACGGGGTTTTTGTCGAACATAACTTGTGAAAGGGACTTAAGGACTACGCACGCAATGTAGTGCTTGGGCGCAATATCGACGACCTTCTGCGTGTCGCCGGGGTGCACTGTCACAAGAGTCTTGAGATCGTATGTCACTATTTCCGATAGGCAGTTGCAGGCTTCGATTGTTATCTGTAATTTTTAAGGAATAGCAAAAAAATTACATAATATATTGTTTTGTTTTTCAGGTATTTGAGGCCCATAACTAACAAAACTACAAAAGAACAGAACAAAAAAGGAATGAAATTTGAAATAAGATTATGAAAATAGAAGTTTTTTTACGCACTGCGTTTGCCCACAATCTCACCTGATAGGAAACGGTGATGTGACTAGAAAATACCTATTTAATCTTATATTACCTAGTTATAAGACCTTTAAAGTTAAAATTAGAATAAAATTAATGATTATTTTTAATACGAAGTGCGAAGAGATGCAATGCAATACACTTCCTGCCTCGGTGATCCCTATAAAATAGAACCTGAATAGACAATATTCAAGACAAGAGTGAACAGAAGAAAAGGCATCTCATGGCAAGCATCCATGATCTTAGTCATGGTCAAAAACAAGGCAATTTCATCATAAAAACACATCAGAAAGAGGAACGGTAATGGATAATTGCGACTAAAAAGATATCGATGGGAGTTTCAGAATCCAAGGAAGGCATATGCCCAGCAATAGGTAACATTTCTTTTCGCAGATTTCACTTACTTTGTCTTCATAATAAACAGATTTCAAAATATTACTCAGAGCTTGCACCAGTTGGTGTATTGTGCTCGATTTGCAGTCTTCAGAGAAGCTTATTGTAGTCATATCCTTGCATAGCTTGCTCACGTAATGTTTATTAGCATACAGGACTTTGCGCAGACGCGACAAACTTTCTGAACTAAAAAAAAAAAACATGAGAAAAAAAATGGAGGAACTTAAAATAAGAACTAGAATTCTTTTTATACATAGACAGACCTTTACCAGGGTAGACCCCGCGAGTTGACATACTTTGAATATTTGTGGACTATCTTAAGTTTTTGACTTTGAAAAGACTTTTGGTACTTATAAAAAATGTGAATGTTAAATGATATCGAAATAAAAGGCATCAGTAGTCCGATTATTTATAACACCGGACCACTGAGATGAAAAAGTCTCATCTGTCTGATCATCGGACTAATTAATAGGACTAGTAATCATCATCATCATCATCATCAGCCAGAAGACGTCCACTGCTGAACATAGGCCTCCCCCTTTAACCGCCACACTGAACGACAGCCTGCCTTTTGCATCCACTGGATGGACTAGTACTGGACTAGTAATAATAAGTCTAAAAATAAGGCAGGCGTTTAGATACAAAATTACGTGCGTGCAGATTCTATTATGATAGAGGTCTGTTTTTATATTCCTGTGCGTACCTAGGACTTGTCAAGCTTAGCATTTGCTGCTTTATATTATCTGTGAAGGCCGTTATTGTCGAGCATGAGTTATCTTGGGCAGGTTGAGAAAGTGCAGCGTCGATGACGTCTTTTCCACTGGCTTGCAAGTAGTACTTCATGTCGTCTGTAAGAGCGCCGCATTCCTTTTCAAAACTATCTTTTTCTTTCAATTTTATAACAGTCAGCAGCTCATTTAGTGACTGTCGGATGATCTCGAGTTTGTTTGGAAGTAGCTTTACCAGGGCTACTTTTACCGCTTTCGAGAACGCTTGTAACTCTTCAGAATTTTGACAATTTCTGATGCCGTGAGCAAAACTTTTACAAATGAAGTTGCACACGAAGGCATCTGATGGAAGATCCAGTGGAATGATTTGAAAAAAGATTATGAACGCGTGTAGAGCCATCATTTTAAATTCAATCACACTTTCTTCTAGGACTATTTTCCAGAGGCTGAACAGCACTTGGAAAATCGCTAAGGGTTGGTTTTCGCAAAGATATTGCATAATGTTTCCACCGGTGAGATCCTGAAACAAAATCTCAGATTTAAGTCACCAAAATTTTTATACGATTTAAAATTACGATAAAAAATTACTCACACCGAAATATTCAAGAATAGACAAAAACACTTCTTTAGTGTACCCGTAAGGTTTTGTTTCCTCTGGTATTCTCACGTCAAACATTTCCATCGTCCCTTTACGATCCCAAAGTTGCAAAGCCGTCATTAACACTAATTCACCGACGTTCTCGACGAATAAATCGGTCCATTTCATGTTTTCAAGTATTTGCCCGGTGAGGTGGAAGAGTTTTTGCGCGCTGACTGTGGACTTCTTGAATTCAGCTGCCTCCTCAATACCTCTGTAGCCTAGAGAGTATTTCTCAGTGACCATATAAGGCAGGCATAAAACCATAATTTCCGAGAAGCAAGTCTGGAAATTGAATCATATTTTTAATATATGTCTATTGTAATGCAATCATTATGTTCTAAAATAATATATTGATATGATAGCTTCTGCAATTGGAGTCTTCATTGGCTTGATTTCATCCTACGCTGAAGATAGGTACGTAAAATCCTGCGTCGCTGAACATCGGCGTTATAGTGTAGTGCACTATAGAACTTAATGTATATTCTTATTCGTACGCGCTAGAGTCTGGCTAATGAAAGTTGAGACTGAAAATGCCCGCCAAATTTTAAAATATCAGCATAAAAACCCCAAAAATTATTATGAAATGCCTGGAATCATGTCACTTGATACTTGTAAGTTATTAATTTTTATTGTAACACAGTCAGAACACAATAATGTTTGCATTTCATATTAAATTCGGGCTTGCAATGCGGACTTTTTAAAATTTGGCGGGCGTTTTCAGTCTCAACTTTCATTAGCCAGACTCTACCAATGCGATGTTCTCGATATAGCCTATACAATATGGCCGATGTACATTTTCTACTCTATGCGTACGAGGAAATCAAGCCAGACGCACCACTGTAACATCTCTTTCTCGATGCGAAAGAAAATGCTGAAGTGGCAAAGCGCTATAACGTCCGACTCAAGGGTTTATTAGATGGTTTCTCCTTACCTCAACTAAATTTGCTACAGTAGGCGCTGTTTTATTCTCCCTTGCCTGCTTCAAAAAGTCACAACTGTTGACATGGCCTTCTTTTCGCCACAAAATATCCGCTGATATCAGCCATTTCTTATATTTTTCTTTGAACTCTTCCAAGCTGTTACATCCAAGTAACTGCACCGGCAAATCATCAACGTTGTACTTTTTTGTGAACCAAAAGTAGAGTATCGAAGTTATGTTCTTACTAATATAGTGCTCGATGTTTGAGATGCCCGCAGCGCTAACGATTTCTTTTAGCACTTTTTTAACTAGAGGGTTATCAAGACATTTGTCCTTTTGCAGTTTTAAAATTGCAATAACAAGTTGGTGGACAAGCGCTTTTTTAGTTTGCGCAAGCGCCAGATAACAGTGCAACACTGTCAATGTCCTGTTTCTAGATTCGTCCTTCAAAAACAGTTCTTGCCCTTCCGATACCTATGAAATAAATTATACTCATTTAGAAATCATGCGGATCTAAACGTGCAATGAAAATAACTGTCGAACTGTGTGAAAACTTACATTGATTTTGAATATATCATTCAATTCTGATAGCAAAAATTCGGTATCATCTTCGCGACAGTCTTTGACATAGAGTTTCAGTAGGTAACAGCAGTATATGCGAACACTGTGAATGTCGCCTTTGATTTTCCCCGTCAGTGCATTTTCGAAAGTGTTATCTATGTCGAAGTTGTGTTTGCGGTTTAACATCGCAGTTCTTGCCACACATTCGTAGATTAGCGCGGCGACAGCCGGGGGATAGTGTAGCTTTTCGCAGCGTGTGACGTAACTCCTCATCATGATGTGACAGTTTTGCTTCATTTGCCCCTCACTCGACCAAACTGTTTCGAGCATCTTTATCAGATTTTTGAGGAGTTCACGTGACGCTTCGGGGTCTCTGTACAAATCTCTGACCATGTACTGCATGAGAGTGAATAATAACTCTGAAACATTAGGATTTAATCATACTAACACTATAAATGCGAAAGTTTGTTTGTTCCTCTTTCACGCAACAGGACAACGGATCGACGTGATTTTTAACCCCGACGCAAAAAGAGAGGTGTTATAAGTTTAACGTGTGTAGCTGTGTGTCTGTCTGTGGCATTGTAGCTGCCAAATGGCTGAATGAATTTAATTTAGTTTTTTGTTATTTGAAAAGTAACTTGATCAAGAATGTTCTTAGCTATGATTCAAGAAAATCCTTTGTTTTCATTTCGTCAGATTTTTGTTTCTTCAGAAATAGTTGTAAGTACTATTAAAAACAATTAGGTATTGCCTTCGAGCATTTAACCAACTTGAAGTTGGTTAAACGCTCGAAGAGCATTCCTCGTGGTTACACCAGGCGGTACACACTACATAGAGATTAATATCTCTATGGAATCAATGTCAAGGTTTATTATGGTATGGTATAAAACAAGCATAAACAGAGGTACCTAATAGTTGTTGTTTTTTTAAAGTGTCTCGCCTTTTCCATTCAGTCAAACAATTTTTGTAAGGCATATGGTACTAGGCGAGCATGAAAGAGGTAGTGAGAACAAAATTTCAGTTCGGATAGTTTCAGCTAAATCTTGATGTTTCTGATAACTATGGATTGTAACATTTGTTACGGTATAATCCGGATAAAACGGAAATTTTCCAATATTTAAGGTTAGTTTCGTTAAGTTCGGATTGTTCTGCATAAATCCAGGTAGTTTCTGATACCTTCAGATATTTTTGATAAATACAGATAGGTTTGGATAAATTTGGATAGTTTACAATAAATCCAAATAGTCTCGGATAAATGAAAACAATATTAAATTTATTTGACCGAGCGTAGTGAGTCTACTGGGACAAATCGTCGTTTAAGAGCCTCTTATACCAAATTTGACGGTTTTAAATCAATTTTATTCAGTTAAATTACAATATTTGAGCTGGAAAAAAATACGTGTCACAGATACATCTGTGTTTGAGTTTGTGATTTTGTTCAAAACACGATGGAATAAACTATCCTCGATCAAAAAAAAATCAGAAACAAAGTCGATTTAGTTGTTTTTTTATCGTTTTATGCTCTAATGAAAGTTTGTAACAACCTGGAAATTGCATGTACTGAAAGGCAATTTTATTCATTTCTTTTTTTTATTTGGATAGAATTTTGATAGTGAATAGTTTCGTTTTTTAGTGAAATTAAAACCGTAACAAGGTCGCCAGAATTTGCGCGCAGTGCGCACCACGATCAGTACCGCGCCAGGCGTCATCGAAGTCGGACCTATGTTCGTTTTTGTCGTTGCACTCCCCCCGCGGGCGTCCTGACTCTAGCGTGGCAAAAACATCGTCGCTATAACTTGGCGGGGGCTGAGGGAGCGTTTTGTTGCCTACGCGACTCGGATAATCGGCCGTTAAACAAATTTATGTTTGTAGGTTTGTTCGGCGATAACTCCGTTCATTCGATCTAATCGGAATACAACGGTAAAACCTTCCCGTGATAAACATTACTGGGGAAAAAAATTCCTTACCAGCATATAAACATTTTGTCCCACCCACTCCCCCTTTCCTAAACCTTTCCGGGGGAAAATCCCTACCCGGGATAAACATAATCGGAATAAACAAAGATAATAAATAGTATAAAATAAACAAAATAATCTGTTCAGCCGTTTGAAGATTATCAGGTCTTTTAAAAAACGCGATTTATACTTGTTAGCATAGAGATAGTAGGAAGGCCCGAAGAGTGACATTGAATACTTTTTATCCAGGAAAATATACGGTTGCTGAGAGTTGAGAAGAATTTGCACGCGAGTGAAACAGCCGCCCAGCTAGTTAGGTCATAAACTATGTTCGAACGGATTATTTATTCAGTGGCATGCCATGTACATAAAGGAAATTGCTATGAGTAGGTACTTACAACACTAAAAAGTGATAAATAGTAAATCTAGGATAAATTGAAATCATAAAGTACCTGTAGGTGGTTCATGTACACTTGCATCGTTCAACAGTTCAATGCATTGAAACAGACAAGACGCGTCGATACTGAAATCGTACATCTTGTGATCTACGATATGCTTCAATAAATACTCTCTATACTCAGCGCTCTTCCTGCAATATGCTGCTAGCACCAGAGTACAGATGTGCTTTAAAGTAGTCGCGTTCATTTCCCTTTCTTCTCCCTCATAAACGATATCTTCATCATCGGCTACCACCTCTACCATCAGGATCTTGTTAATACTTTGGAATAGCTGTTTATGGATACATGAGCGCACTGCGCTACTCATAACTGAACCTAAATCAGTGAGCAAAATGCCTTTCAGGGTTTCTAAGATCTTTATTTTTGAAGATATCTGATCGTCGCTTATCAAACAATTCTCCACAGATACGAATATGTGTGCTAACGATTTTTGTAACAACCGAAATTGTTCGGATTCTTCCAAATATTCTTGTGTGTATGAGTTACTTTGTAATGCGATGTCCATGTAAACCACTACCACGTTGATAAATTTCATATACTCGATCAGAGTCATGTCTTTTGCTTGTATTGATGTCGCAAATGCGATCATACTTTCTTTGAAATAATCACACATCTGTTTCTCTGTTTCCTTGTTGACTTCAAATACTTTATTAGCAATTTCTTCGCCAGTTTGATTACTGTTGATTTCTAACTCGAATTCGCTAAATAGAATGCATTTTTCGTTTGACTTGAACAGTGTGTCATATAAATGATTTTGTGTTGATGCATCTGGACTTTTTTCATAGTTAATATTTTCATTCGACATTAGCCTCAACAAGAGCTCTCTTGTACATGTGACATCGACTGATGTAATGTCTTTCTGGACAAGCCATAGGAAGCACTTGCTTCGAATATCGTCATAGCTATATTTACTGAAGAACTTTTGCAACAGTTTGCTTAGAGTTTTAACGCTGTCTCGGGTTACCGGCATTCCTTTATCAATGTAAAACTTGAACAGTGTATTCGCATTTTGGTAGTTTAGAATATCCAATGTCAGCACATGTTGCATTATGTTGTGAACAGCTTTATGAGCGGAGTTAGTAGCTGTCGAGTTTCTGAAAGTATTTTATCACAAGCAAGGTTTAGTACGACTCTCAAAAATATATTTTATGCATTACAGCGTAGAGCTGCCAGAATTGTTGACGAGCCCAAGCTCACCGATCCTAAAGCCGCTCAGCATGCGCAGAGGCGTTAGGTTTATTTGTATCTTTAGTCGCATTTACACCGGGGAGTTTCTAAAGAACCGTTCAATCTGATGCCGGCGTCGCGGTTTTATTATCGCACTAGCCGCCACCGCCTGAAAGCTCATCCACACATCATAAATCTGTGGAAATCGCATACTGTGCGTTTTACTAGATCTTTTTTGCCTCACACCTACAATATGTGGAATGAGCTATCCTCCGGCATTTCTGAATAACTTTAACATGGTGCTCATCAAAAGGGCTGTTAATAGTCTTAAGTTTAAATGTCGGAAACATATCTGTGATGTCCCTGGTGTTACAGGTATCCATAGGCGACGGTGATCACTTACCATCAGGCAGCCAGTTATCTTGTTTGCCAGCTATGGCATCAAATATTTTTTTAGATTATCTTCATCATCATCATCATCATCAGCCTTGAGTGACCCACTGCTGGGTATAGGCCTCCCTTTGTTTATGCCACTCTCCCCGGTCTCTCACTATTCACATCTACTCGTTCCCGACAGTATTTCTGATGTCGTTAGTCCACCTCATCCTCGGTCGGCCTGGTATCCGCCAACCTAGTCTCGGCCACCACGCAGTTACTGCTGTACACCACCTGCCATCATTACGTCTGGCCATGTGTCCTGCCCAGTTCCACTTAAGTTCCTTCACCCTTTTTACGACGTCTGCAGCTTTGGAGCGACGTCGTATCTTAGATTATCTTAAAAAAAATAAAATATACCTGACACAGGAGTTCCATAGGGAGACAAGGATAGTTTTGCATTCATCCTGCCTGCAGCTCTTGTAGGATGCCACATTTTGTAACACTGAACAAACTAACTCCTCTAGGATGTCCCAACTAATAACGTTGTTACTGGTCATTTGGCTTTGGGTGACTTTTACCAAGGAAAGAAAATCGTCGATTGATATCGAATAGCCATAGTTTGTGACATATATGAGGGCAATACCCAGCCTGTAACGAGGAAGGTTATTCTCAAACATACGTTACGACATAGCCTTCGACTGACCAAAAACTCTGACAAAAAGACGTTGTCGTTTAGGCAAAATAGTCAGCCTAAACGAAGATCAAACAATGACAAAGATAATTGTGTTAGAATACAGCGAAAAATTGTATTTTGTGTCAATCGCTTTTTTAAACCCCGACGCAAACAGAGAGGTTATAAGTTTAACATGTGCATCTATATATCTGTGTTTGTCTATGGCATCGTAGCTCCAAACGGGTGAACCGCATTTGATTTAGTTTTGTTAGTTTGCTTGCTGGTTTTGTTAAAACCGGCTTAACCGAAAGTGTTCTTAGCTATGATTCTTGCTATGTATATGATTACAAGCTCTTTTATCGGAGGTTTAAAAAACAATTTATACTTGTTTCATCATTTCCCGAAGATTTCAAATAGGAACATTTCATAAGAATATCTGTAAATCCAAACTGTAAACACTTTACTCACCATGGTATGCAATTCTGACGAAGCTCATCGACGAGGTCGTTGAAAGTTTTATTCTTATTGAAGCTCAATTTTGGTCTTTTGGTGGAGCTTTCAACTTCATTTTCTGCAGATTCGGATAGTGCGAATATCTGTAAATAAATACATAGTTTCATATTTCAATACGAATCTTTAGAAAATAATTCGTATATTTCGTCTGACTGTTGAAACCACGAAGCGGTTAAATCTGAAGCGTAGAAATGCGAGAAAGCTGGAAAAACGTTAAAAAAGCAGTGGGTGCAGCTAAACTAAACGAAAATATTTTTTGCTGTCGCTATGTTTTTATTGGAATTGGACCGGACACATCTGCCGCAGCATGTCCGAAAACCTATGAGCCAAAACCACAACAATGTAGACACCGAATGTAGCAAGGCCCCCACCGACAGGTCCAAAAAGAAATGAGGCGACGAGCTCGACTCCCACTGCAGCGGGTGGACCACAAAAGCTCTTGACCGCGAGAAGTGGAAAGAAGAAAGGGAGGCCTTTGCCCTGCAGTGAGACAGTTACAACTAAAATAATAACAATATATTATTGGATGTATCAGACAAAAGTGGATGGGCGAGCTGTTTTTATCACGCCACAACTGGCAACACCATGCCATGCCGATGTTCTCAGTAGTGAGAATACCGCGCATTTTTAAGTCTCTGACGGCTAAATTCCTCTCTTAGCGCTGAAGACACCCAGCCTACCCTCCGGCCGTACTTAATATTCGATTCGATTTCCTAACGAGATCTAGATTTCGTTATTTCTTGGTCTAATTTGTATTGGAATAAGAAAAATATGATTTCTTAAAATATGAATTTTGGTAGTCAAAATTCAAAGGTCAAACTGTGGTAGTTGTAAGATATTACAGGACTATTTGTGTACCTGAAAGTAAACAGCTGCCGATAGATGATAAAAGCTCCCATACTGCTTCAGCAATTCGTCTGTTGGTTTTCTGATCTTCTGCAAAGCTGTAACCTCCAGACATATGATCTCTAAAATGCTATGTAACTGTTTGTTCCAGATGTCCCAGTCATCAGCCATGCTGCCGCCATCGCTCCGAAGTCTCCCTTGCGGGTGATGGAGGCTCACATTGTAGTGAAGCAATTGGAAGAGTGAACACTGTTAATATGAAAAAAATATTTTTAATAGACATCTACACGAACTAATATAACGCCGATGGTGACGTCATCACATTAAAAAAATACAATCTAAAAATATTTTATTTTTAAATAACTACCTTAAGGAAAACAAATTTAATCAAAGTATCTTAAAATAGATTATATAAAAAAAAAAAAAAAACATAAAACTATAAGGTCGGAAAATTTGGCCCATTCCCTTATTCCCCATTGTGTCATGTTAATATTAAATTGTGATTTTTATCCTGTAAATGAAGTAAAATGAATTGAATTGAAAAAAATAACACAGTTAAACAAATAATAGTTAATTTATTGAATCAGGCGTTACTTTGAAGAAGTTCATCTTTTTGGAGATGAAATTCCGCAAAGTAACGCCATAGTAGTTGGTGTAACTGTTTTCTAGACAAATCTCTAGTATATCCGCTTCATTTTAGGTTGATTTGAAAAGATTCGTGTAGCAAACAGTTTTCAAATAATAGTTATCTGATATACTATGCTGCTAAGTTATTATTTGGCGCGAGTGCGGGGTATTGATTTCTTGAGCGTAGTGATTGATTCAATTGGGAAGAGACAGTACATATAGGTCGTTGGAAGAGACGCATTATTTTTTTAAATTGAAATTTCACTTATAATTTAACGCAGTAACCTCCTTGAATCAAACTATTTGAGGTACTTTTCAATGGGGTATAACTGTTTATGAAAATCAAACGTTAGTTCGTCACGTTTGAATTTCGAATTTAAATTCCGCGCTAGTGGATAAAAATTAACGGCCAGCTATCCGAGTCGCGTAGGCAACAAAACGCTCCCTCAGCCCCCGCCAACTTATAGCGACGATGTATATTGCCACGCTACATTCAGGACGCCCGACAACAACGAACATAGGTCCGACCTCGATGACGCCTGGCGCGGCACTGAACGCGGCGCGCGCAAATTCTAGCGACCTTTTTACGGTTTTAATTTCACTTAACAACGAAACTATCAAAATTCTATCCAAATAAAAAAATGTTGCATAAAATTGCCTTTCAGTACATGCAATTTCCAGGTTGTTACGAGCTATCATTAAAGCATAAAACGAAAAAAATAAACTGAATCGACTTTGTTTCAGTTTTTTTTTTTTGATCGAGGAATGTTTATTCTATCGTGTTTTGAACCAAATCACAGACTCTAACACAGATGTATCTGTGACATGTATTTTTTTCCAGCTCAAATATTGTAATTTAACTGTTTTTTTTTTTTAAACCGTCAAATTTGGTATAAGAGGCTCTTAATTTTAAGTTCAGATTTTATACGATAAAAAAAGCCTTTCGGAGCTGCAGAAAGCGGAGAAAAAGACAAACGTATCCATATTCTAGCTTTGTCGCGTCTAGGCGTGAATAAAAACGGTGGAAAGACAATTTATCCACAGCCCATGCTAGGCCTGCTGGTGAGATGAAAAAAAACCAGACAAGTACGAGTAGGACTCGTGCTCTGAGGGTTCCGTTGGACGGAACCCTCAGAGCGCGAGTCAAAAAAAAAACTAACTGAAATTGAAATATTGAAAGACAAACTTAACTTTGTAGTTGACAATAAGGACAACGAAGTGATCCTATAAGGAAGAGTCTAAGATAAGTAATATCTAGTAAGATCTGTTTTTCCTTTTGAGGTACGGAATCCTAAAAAGGCTATTTTAAACCGTTGTAAATAATTTTTTCTAATAAATCTTCTTAATACTTACAAGCTTTTGATAAGCTTTGAGCAAGCAAGTTTTCAAGCATTGGTAATATTATAATATACCTGATGCAATATTTTATGAAACATTGTCGAAAGTTACCTTTTTCTTTAGGTCCATGTTTTGATCGTAGAACTTCAGTATGGGAGTGAGAATGCTTTCCATGAAATGGCATAACGATAAGCGGCATTCCACAGACAGCTGGAAAAAAAACATAGTCAATTTAGTAAGTTATAGTAGTATATGTTTTAAATGTTTATCGGGACTTATCACGTATTATTTAATAATACGTGATAATTTACCTATATTAAATAATACGTGATAAGTCCCGATAAACATTTAAAACATGTGTTCAAATCGCGAAAGTTTAAAAATTACTATAGTAGTATAGATGGAAAATTTGTTTAAAAAAAAAATTACCCAACATTAGTATGTTTTTTCCTAATTGATCCCACTGCTGAGAAAAGATCTCCCTTATTTCCTCCAATATATTAAAACAAAATAAATACCCTGAAGTGCATCTAAAACACTGAAATGGTGTTATAAGTCCAGTTAAAAAGAGCTTTGGATATAATTGACGCTCGTTCTTCCCAGGGTTCAACTAAAGTTGGTGATGAATAAAAGTAGGTATTTACTTTTTTGCGTGCGAAGTACTTATATTATGACCATAAAACAAAGCCTACGATACTCCGGGCATAAGGATGAATATAACGACTCACTTATCAAAATCAATTAACTCATTTAGGGTATAAGAGGTATTAAAGGAACGGTCAAACATACCGATAAAACAAAGACGACGGGCTGATAATGTATAGAGATAAAAGAAAAACCAAGAAAGTTTTTTAATAGTATAAAATTGTCTTAGTTTTGGTTTTGTCGATTCTGGTTTTTTTTATAAAAAAAAAAAACTTTGTCTCTATTCACCCCGTCGTCTGTTTTATTGGTACCATTTTATAAACTAAACTACTTTGTCTTTCATTTCATGATAAAAGAGAAGGACTCTGCTTTTTACCCGCCGCCCAAGAAAGGTAATATTTTGAGATGTACTTAGGTACGTTTGTGCGTTCTTTTATTACCTCATATACCCTAAACGAGCTGACCGATTTTGACGATTGAGGTGCGGTTGGATTGGATGAGATAAAATACTCTAGACAAAAACCCGGATTTCCTTCCAAGTTCATGTTTCGGCATAATAAACTCGTGTACTCGTGGATATTAGCCAAAGAACCAGAGTCACCGACATAGCTGTTAAAATTTGTAAATTGAAGTGGCAATGGGCAGGCCACATCGCTCGAAGAACCGATATCCGATGGGGAAGAAAGGTTCTTGGGTGGAGACCACGAACCGGAAGACGCAGCGTAGGTAGGCCTCCCACTAGATGGACTGACTACATTGTGAAAGTTGCTGGCATGCAAAAGACTGGCTGTCGTTCAGTGTGGAGGTTAAAGAGGGAGGCCTATGTTCAGCAGTGAAACTCGTGTAGCATTCAATTTCATTTAATTTTTAGAATTCCAGACGTTTCGGAATTCCGCCCGCATCTACGTACATGTCCAGAAAATTCCAGACAACCCTATGCAGGGCAAAGTAGTAAATTTTCTGGTTTAACTAGTTTGATCTATACAAATAAATAAATGAAACTTAACTGTTTCTAGGAGCAATACAGTAATCTCTACAATAACTTCTTGTGCTTTCTTATTATATGCAACTTTGAGGAAACACCTCTTCCATTTTGGTAATGCATCTCTCAGTGGTATGACAAACTGGCAGTAGTTTTTGGCATTTTTCATCACAAGCAGAACTAGTCTGAGTTTTGCAAAGTCGTCAAGTTTAGAATAGTTGGATGTGCACGCTGACAGACATACATCCAAGAGATCTGTGAAATAGAAATGTATTAAAATCAAAATTTTATACTATACTAGCGACCCGCCCGCCCGGCTTCGCACGGGTATAGTTTACGTGCGAAGCCTAGGCGGGTCGCTAGTTATATCTCTACATAGTATAAATTGAAGTCGCTTTCCGCGTCTGTCTGTATGTCTGTATGGCCGCTAACTCCTCCTAAACCACGCAACGGATTTTAATGCGGTTTTCACCATCAGTTAGATAAATTTTCAAGGAAGGTTTATATATATAACTAGCGACCCGCCCCAGCTTCGCACGTAAATTACACCCGTGCGAAGCCGGGCGGGCGGGTCGCTAGTATATGCATATATTATATAAACCATCCGTGAAAAATTATCTAACTGATGGTGAAAACCGCATCAAAATCCGTTGCGTGGTTTAGGAGGAGTTAGCGGCCATACAGACAGAGAGACGCGGAAAACGACTTTAATTTATACAATGTAGAAATTTTCAATCAAAAGCTTTTATAACCTGAGTAACTAGCCAAACCAATATTTTTATACTGGGTTTGATTTGATTAAGCTGACAATAGTATTTGTACATGATGGGGAGAAAACCTTTTTTTTCATTCCTCTTTTACATTCCGCCTTTTACAAATATGTTTTTATGTAGACAAATACATCTATTATCAAAATCTTACAGAACATTTGATTTACCTATTTATATAATACTAGCGACCCGCCCGCCCGGCTTCGCACGGGTGTAATTTACGTGCGAAGCCGGGGCGGGTCGCTAGTTATATATATAAACCTTCCTTGAAAATGTATCTAACTGATGGTGAAAACCGCATCAAAATCCGTTGCGTGGTTTAGGAGGAGTTAGCGGCCATACAGACATACAGACAGACACGGAAAGCGACTTCAATTTATACTATGTAGAGATATATATATTTTTTTAAATAAAATCATAACTCTACAATCTACATTGTTGAGTTATGAATATGTTTTTTTTATTTTATTAATATATATATCTACGGGACCGAGACTGTTTGCCCTCCTTTGTTTTAACTTTTTGACTTTTTTATAATTTCTTAGTTAATCCGCCGTAACATTACATATTCTGTGAAAATTTCAACTGGCTATATATTACGGTTTGAATGATACAGCTGTTTAAAGGTAGGACAGACGGACGGACAGACAGACAGACAGCCATCGTAGGCTTAGTAATAGGGTCCCGTTTTTACCCTTTGGGTGCGGAACTTAAAAATAACTAACCAATAGGTAGACTCAGTTCAAACAATTATTTGCTCTGACAGTTGCAATAACATTTTGTAAAAAGCCGAACGAAAACAGTTTCTATGAAGTATATAACGAAAATAATAATACTAATATGATAATACAATAATACTACGAAAATTATCCAATCCGTGGTTTTAATTCACCTTTTTTTTTACAATGTTTTTGCAGCTGTCAGAGCAAATAAATGCTTGGACTAGTCTAGAATGATACCTTCCCATGTTGTGGGGGTTATAAATCCCAAATAGTGTTCCTGAGGCATCACATGCTTGTACAGTAAATTCAAATACGCATCTCCAATGGCTCTTTTGAGACGGCTGTCCTTCAGTATAAGTAAGCAAGCATCAGTTAATTTGTCACATTTAATGTATGCTTTCCCTGAAATTACCAATCATAATTTTATTAGTGTTTACTTTTTAGTAGATTACTACAGCAGCCCAGACGGAGATGGAGGGACGAACTGGACTCCTACTTGAAGGACTGACATTTTGTAAAAAAGCATATAGTCGACTCTAACCTTTATTTGAACCAGCAACGCATAAATGAAGCAAGGTTGTACACAATGGCACAGTAACATTGTCAAATGTTTTAGAAGTTTCATATTTTTCTGTTTCCTGAAAGAAATAATTTTGCATTAAATTAACAGATTTAAAAACACACATAATATTATGCAAGGATTTTAGGATCATATTACAGTGTAATCTCACTAATCCGGCACTATTAAAAACCGGAGGGTGCCGGATTATTGGAATGTTCGGATTACTGGGTTATACTGAAAAAGTCATAGGTAATAAATAAAATAAAGCATTTCATAGAGAGAATAAATGTATGTAATGTATTATGGAACAATTGAATTAACATGTAGGTACATATCGCACTGCTAGAATAAAACTAATGTATCTCG
Source organism: Agriopis marginaria (assembly GCA_932305915.1). Lineage (NCBI taxonomy): Eukaryota > Metazoa > Arthropoda > Insecta > Lepidoptera > Geometridae > Agriopis > Agriopis marginaria. The sequence continues at coordinate 10,602,743 of OW029915.1, forward strand.
AAAAACATATTTTTTCAGAAATCGTGAAAAACTATTATCGGAGAAACTAAGATATATATTACAAAACTATTAATACAAACTGAAGGATATTGCTTACCGGAGTGTACTAAGCTGGCTTAGTTCTCTATAAAGTAGCTAGAAGTTGATTAAATGCAATTTTTTGATATACTTGTTTTTTGTATTGACAGCCATCATCATTTTTGACAGCAAGTTGAGTTAGTTGAGTTTACCTGGGGAAATACTGACTTACGCTACTTTACATTTCAAAAATAGCTATATTTTGCTTGGCAGTAATTTGAGTTAGTATAGTTTTGATTCAAACTTGAATATAAAATCCTTTCAGAATAAAAAACAGAATGTATAGAAATTACATTTATTGTTAAACATACAGAAGAAGGTCATGTTTTTTATAAAAAAAATTAATAAGTCATATTTGATTTTACACAGCATACAAAATTTAAAATTGTGTGCTAAATTTGTGCAGCTTTTATGGCCTTATTGATAAAACTTTGATATAAATCACAATTATTAAAAATCACACTTTAATAAAAAGTTTAATCTGCTACACCTCTATACAAAATACATTATTATAGCTTGACAGCTATAATAAGCTTGACAGCGTCATGAAATACACATACAATTATCCCGTCTAGAGTCAGTCCAGTCAAGACCTAGTCTGTTGTATGGGAATTCCGCAGTACACACATATTCGTCAATAGAGTAATGACAACGGTATTTTTGCCATTTGTGCAAGTTGAACCTTAGCCTAGATGTGAACATCCCCTTAAGTTCGTCAGGAAGAGCGTTATATACTTCTATTGCCTTATGATAAGCATTTTGTTTAATAAGCGTTAATCTGCAGGATGGAGTTGGCAGTGTGTTGCCAAAATTAGTTCATAGTTGCATGTTGTCCTTGCCTTCCTGGATAGTTTTAAAAAACTCCTAGTCCCCAAAACTCGTCGAATATTTTTTGACGTAATTCGGGACTGAATTTTTTACTTCATTCGGCACTTATCCCCACAAAATGCACTAATTTTCCGGGCAGGAATTTCTTTCTTAGATTTAGACCTAGATGTATATTGTATAGGCCTTTCCCGAATTCCTGAGTTTTTTGTGGAGTAAATTTTCCAGTTTTCCGGTCTTCTTTCCTACTTTTTTGTATTTTTTATCTTTCTCTTTTTCTGTGATATCCTGTGTGCTTCTCCTTCTTTCGGGCTTTCGCTGTTTTCAATAGCACTTGTAAGGATGGCAAAAACATTCTTGCAGTGAGATGAGCTATTGTTAGAGCTTGAAGAAGTCGTCAAACTCGAACTACTACTGCTTCTCGAAGATAACGAAGAGGAAGATTTACGACACCGTGACTTTTTAGTTTGAGCTTGAGACATTTCTGCTTTGCTAGATCGAGATTGACTTTTTAGCTCTCAAGAATGGATCTTTTTTTGCGAACCGTTTGATGATTTTAATTTGGATCGGCATCAGAATCATCAAAATCACTTTCGTTACTGGTATTGGTGATACATAGTAATGTTTCTGTGCTGTGCTTGCAATTTCAATTCAATCGAATCGAGGGATGTATTAATTCTGAGTTGGATAAAATTGGAGAAGCTGGATTGACATTCTAGTTTCTGTGACATCGGATGAATGAAGAGGTTAATTTTCCGTGATTTTGGATTTTCGCTCTAATATTTTCAGCACCAATTTGCCGCGGCCTTCCATTTTCCTACAAACAAGCGACAATTATAATAATACTTGTTATTTTGTTTAAAAAAATCACAAAAAACCATGTAACTCAAAAAACCTTATTTAAACACAAACAGTTTGTTAAAATTATAAGATAAGTAGATAATTGGTTTACGTAAGTAAAAATGCATTAGTTTAGTGTAAGACAAGCAGTAAAATTGAACACACAACAGAAATAAACTGCCTTCAAATTCATATTAACAAAACTAACACAACTCGAAATTTGATTAAATCGTCATGTAAACTAAAATAATTCAAAATAACCCAAAAAGATATGGGATATATTTTCAACAAAATGACCGGAAATCGAAATCTTGCAAATTTTAACACAAAAGTGTTATGGGATTTTTCAGGTAAACTATGGTAACTCAAAATAAAAAAAAATATTTACCAAAATTCTTCAAGTAAACTCCGGCAACTCGAAATGGCAAGGTCTCACTTCGCTGCGGCCGCGAAGCAATTGACAAACATCTCAAAATGAAGGTGTATTAGTCTGCCCGCCCGGTGCGAGTTCATTCAAATAAACAAACGTTTAGCGCCATCTCTTGAGATTTTTGTAAGATATTGTTACACGGGTTTTATTGGTGTATGGGTAATCAAATGAGGAATCTGAAAATAGTGTTAACTCAATATGCCTAAATTTTGAGATACATTAGTTTTATTCTAGCAGTGCGATATGTAATTAATGATAAGTTAAAATATGATAAGTTTTGAGGTTAGACTGCTAGTCGATGACGCAGCGACCAAAGCGCACACGTATAGAGGGGTAAGGGAGGCGTGGGCGGAGGGTGCCGGATTATTGGACGTGCCGATCTATCGAAGTGCCGGATTAGTGAGATTATACTGTATATGCAAAAGTTTGTGTGGGTGTAAGTGTGCGTGTTAATTCCCACTCAACTCTACAAGGCTATAAGCTTGGGGTGAACTTAGCCGAAAGGATGTAATTGTACTCATCGCTATGAACAATTTTTACCATGGGACCAACCCGGTGGAATTAGAGCTACAGATTCTGATAGTTCTCTGTGCCGGGGCTGTCTACAGGAAAACATGACCGTGGAGTCCACTGCCAAGGTCTGAGTTTTCACCCGCAAGCAGTCTCTTGGAGAAAATAAGGGTGCCCAGGAGACTAAGAAGGGAACCCCAGTCCTGTGGCTGTTTGCTTTCACTGGCTTCCACGGTCACTGGGCAACAAGGAAAGAGCTCATACTTTGCAGTGTTAACTTCCAAACCCAAATGTTATAGGGCCGGAAAGAGAACCTATGTCTATGTATAAATAAATAAATGTCAAACCTCGCACCTGCCATACATCCACTTAGATCTTAAGTCAACTATGACTGGAGAGTCTAGATGGTGTTGCGGTGTATAAGCGGCCCTGGTAAAGTCAACTCTTCCCAGTTTACCATAAGTTCTAAATTGACACGCATCGCGTCTCCACTGCGACTCAGCTGTTGTAAACTTTACTACATTTATTACAGTTTAGAACACTCGAGGCGAGGGGGAGATGAGGTACAATTATGAAACTAACATTAACCAAATTATGCTAGGTTGAGCCTGAGCGGTATAGTGATAGAAGACTAGGGCACCTCATTTTTATATTTTTGTTATTCCTCGTTATATCTTAGTTACAAAAAATTTACAAGATTTACATGACATTTTCAATATTCCCGAGGGCAAAGCAGGCCAAAAAACCACTAATACTTGAAATGTTCCTTGTTCACTACTAAACGGTTTGACTGGCATTGATGGAATTTGGCAAGAAAGTTCAAGTCATGAGATTAGAAATATATGGGAACCCCGAAATATGGTGAGTCGCTTACCTTCAGAATATAGTCATTGATATCATCGAACAGATCATTCCATGAATAACCTTTCCTTTTCAACGTATTTTCGGTTAACAACGCAGGAGCAGCATTCATGTTCAGAAATTCTTTGAGCTTTTCGCCATTTCTTTTTCGGTCTGTTACTCTGGCAGACCGGAGACCTTCGCATATTTCCCTCAAAGAAGTCTCCAATGCAATAGAGTGAGAGTGAGCCATGATAAATTTTCGTAACAAACATTTACTGAAGATGCGACCACTCCATTTGCTTCATAGGGTGCCTATTGGGTGCCTATAACAATAACAAGGAACATTATTATTTATTACCCTCTGGTATAATATTATTATGTGTTCTGTGACTATTACTCCTAGCGGAGGTCTTTAATCTTGGATGTACCATGGACATACAACTATATGATTTGTGTATATATAATGCAAGGAACATTATTACTCATAATCGGAGTATTCTTACGTAGTATTTATGGTATTTATTTATATGATCACTTTGCATGCTCCTAATTTATAATGTATAATAATTGATGTATTATGTATAATATGATATTTGCCGACACGATATTCCTCGGCATGATAATGTACAGTATGATAATTGGTGTATATGCACATCGAATATCATGCTGTACAATCTATGTCGTACAATGCAGGCCGTCAATTATCGGCTCGTGTCTTTATAGTACAGCAAGGAAAGCACACCCAGTATTGTACATCCAATAATTCATGTAGGGAGGCAATAATGTACGACACAGATTGTACGGCATGATATTGTACGGCATAATAATGCACAGCATGAGAATTAGTGTACATGTACATGGAATATCATGTTGTACAATATCGTGCCGTGCAATATCATGTCGTACATTATCAGATCGGATCAATAATGCACAAGCGATAATGTACAGCATGATATTCCATGTACATGTACACCAATTATCATGCTGTGCATTATTATGTCGTACAATATCATGCCGTGCATTATTTCTTTCTTATTTTAATCTATTCTTATTTATTTTTCTCTTTTAATATTGTTTCAATTTTGTGTATATGGATATTTTCCGAAATAAAATAATAATAATTAAAGACTCTGTTTAATAATGTACACCCCGATTTTGTACAGCATAATAATTGGTGACCATAAAAATTCAAAACTGATGCTTCGTTTAGACGTGGACATTCCACGTCGAGTGTATTAGGTACATATGAAATGAGTGACAGATCCGACACAGAGCATCCGGACTTGAGTATGTTAGGTTCGAAATGGGTCACAGAACCGACACAGAGCACCCCGACTCCACCTAGTCTTGTGGTAGAGTGTATATAAAAACCGCAAGAGCTTCTGGCGGGAGCCCACCTGGAGTCAGAATGCGTTGGTTAGGTTCGAAATGAGTGACAGATCTAACACAGTTTTACTCCTCTCTCCGCCTCACCACCAAAAAGTTTTGAAGGTTCTCATATTTTTAATCTGTGACTATCTTACACTATCTTGTTCAAACGAAGCATGGAATCGACAGACGTCATAGAATCAACAGCCAATAAGAGCAGAGACATTTCAGCAAAATTAGCCAATAGGGAGATGCCACCTTTTATCATGTTGTACATTATCGGTCGTACATTTTCGGCCCGTTTCGACAAAACACGGCCAGTATCGCACGACATGATAATGTACGGCATAATAATGTACAGCCCGATATGACGCGGACTTTTTCTCGTACATGGATTATTGGCTGTGCAATCCTGGTTGTGCATTCCTTGTCGTACTTTATAGACACGGGCCAATAATTGACGGCCAGTATTGTACGACATGGATTGTACAACATGATATTCGATGTATATGTACACCAATTATCATGCTGTACATTATTATGCCGTACAATATCGTGTCGGCAAATATCATGTTGTACATTATAGACACCCTCCATGTACATGGGAAAATCTATGGGGCTTCTGGCTGAGCCCACCCAGAGTCAGAGTTGTGTTGGTTAGGTTCGAAATGAGTGACATATCAGACATAATCTACCCCTCCTCCCGTTTATCTGTGAATTTTCTACTCTTGTTTTTATAGCTGTGTAAATGTTAATGTAACTGACTCATAGAAATAAAAATTATCTTATCTTATCTAACTTAATACCCCGTAAGAGCACAGACATTTCAATATTATTAGCCAATACGGGAGATGCCACCTTTTATCTTGTTGTACATTATCGGTCGTAAATTTTCGGCCCGTTTAGACAAAACACGCACCGTATTGCACAAGATGATAAAATACGTTATAATAATGTACAGCCCGATAAAATGTGAACTTTTCTCACGTACGTGGATTATTGGCTATACAATGCTGGCTGTGATTTCCTTCTTGCCGTACTTTATAGACACAAGCCGATAATTGACGGCTAGTATTGTACAACATGGATTGTACAGCATATTTGGTATCACGGTACATGAATTATTGGTCGTGTTTTCCTTCCCTCACATTATCGTGTAGCCAAATATTTATAGAAAATAGTCCAATACCAAGGAAGTTGCATCCCTTTAGGGTATATATAAAATCCTTGTCCAATACCTAATGAAAAAAAAACAAAGCAATGACACGGGAGGGAAGAAAGAACAAGAAACGTCGAGGAAGTGGGTAGAGAGAAAGGTAGAAAGTGAAGATCAAAACGAGAAGACATACATCCGCCATAAAAAATGCCCTTTTAGTTTTTAGGGTTCCGTACTTTTCATTACCAAGTTAAGCAACACGCTATACTGTATAAAAAATTAATCAATAAATAGGAATAGACACTGGCTAAATAGATAAGAAGTATGAAGCCAAAACTAAAAAAAGACGCCATTAAACTTAGAAAAGATACACTGTATACAGTGTATAATATATTCTAAGCCATCAAAGCAGTAATGTGTACGAAAACTATCATAAAATATTTCCAGTGAGTTAGTCAGGGTTACCAGCTTACATAACTTTATATTAACCTGTGACTGAAATCAGCGGAGAGAACGAACGAAGACGAGCGAAGCTGGGCGAACAGCTATGAACATGTCAAGAGTGTGCTTATTACGTTATGCTATGTCAAATATGTTGCCGGACCCAATATATTATTTACGTAAAAAATCTCCCCCTAATTAACGATTCCTTGCAACTTTTTGAAGGATTTTGCTATAAATATGAACATAATAGCGTACCCAGCAGCGCAGTCATCGCAGTCAAAAGTTCATATTAAATGTACTAATTTTGAAGTCGGTTTTTGTAAATTGATAATTACTTTTGTGGTGGTACGGAACCCTCAGTTCGCGAGCTCGACTCGCACTTTTCCGGTTTTTATTAATAATGGCAAAGTGAAACGAAGATCAAACATGCGCACGAAAATGTTTATCATGTATTAAATAAAAAAAATACGGGCCTCTAATATGAATAATAACAATCAAAATGGTTTTTTTCTCGAACCAACCAATGTTTGCCACTGTCCAACCAAGGTTTTGGTCATGCAAAGAGACTAGCATACAAAGCCCTATAAATATTACTTTACTCCGTGATGCAAAGAGACTAGCTAGGAGCATGTTTTTGAGAAAAAAAAATCTGACGGATTGTTCTGTATGTGATGTAAACGCGCCCTTGCGAGCAAAGGAAGAAGCTTGCTTGACTGCGTGTCACGTCCGTCAAGTTTGTTTCTTGGCAAAAATCTGTCGCGTTCGATTTACTTTGCCAATTCCTATCGAACAGATGTTGTGTTCAAAAATTTGATTGGTTTTTAATGCTTCTAGCTGCTGCAGTGTTGTCCAAATATCTGAATAAATTCTAAGTAATATAGTTACTCGCAAAGTAATACATAAACTTCTGTAGGTACTGTGCGACCGTGAAGGTTGAGAATGTTACGTCATTTTACTTTTAGTGTGTGATATAGACTGGATTATTTTTCTATTAAACAGAAAAGTGTTTCTAACTGTAAAAGTGTGCATTGTTATGTGTAATAGTAAGCAGTTTAAAACGTTTCAAATGAGTTATATCGCAAATACACCGGCTACTACGAGATGCCGCCATGTTATTTAGGTTTCGCAGTTCTGCTGTCAACCACTGGTGGTCGCAGTTATCCATGATAAACCAGCTCGTAGGACTTCAAATAAGATTATAGAACGGTAAGTTTTCCTGTGTTATTATTCCTTATTTGGAAATAATCTTTGTTTTTCTTTTGTAGAACATAATATATTGAATACTCCTAACAATTTGGTTGTTTACTGTGGTTTATTGACTGTCAATGTTTTACATGACGTCATTTAAAAATAGCAAGTTTGTGTATAACTACGCATTGACTACCGTAAAATTAAAAGAAATAGCAGCAGATTACTATTTTACTCAATGCTTTCCATAAAACCCATATTGTGTACACTCCCTACATTGTTTTCTATCGTAGCCTATTCAAGGTCTTGGTTTAGCCTTGATCACATCAGTACTAGGTTATTTTTTGTTCCCATAGCAAATTTAACAATCACCCAAGTATTTAATAATTCGGAATGTTTTGTGTAAAGTGTACTAACATCTTTGTTTGAAAATCATATCCTAAAAGTATACCTCATCTATAAACATAGATAGTACTTATATATTTAGGGCATACAGGACATTAACAAGTAGGTATTTCTTTAACTATAAAAGTAACACAGGCTGATTAGTAATTTACGTAGAAATTACTTGGTAGTTATTGTTATTTATTTAGCTGTATGTATTGGGGATTAATGCCTTTGCTTTCATAAAGCTGATCATAACTAAATTATAGCAGACAATAGGATTTTAAAGATCACATAAAGACTGCAAGCTTACCCACTTCGCATGTCTGTGGCCCGTCTTTAGTTCATTAAATGCTCCAACTAGCAAGCCCCATAATTTAGCTAAATCTCCGTAGTCTTGGCAGTAGTATGTCAGATATCTATGCAAAAATGTGTAATTGCGCTATAATAAACTGTAAAAACTCTTTGAAAAGGAGTTGTACGACAAACGGAGTTAAGAGCCCTCTCACATATTTTGACAAAGAATCTCTCTCCAAAGAAAAAAAAACTCTATTATTTAGTGAACATATTGGCTTATTTTTTTTGGAAAAACTCGACATATCAACTTATTACCTCCAATTTTCAAAAGTAGTTCTTCATAAAACTCGGTTGAAAAGCTTGAGACTTGATTTCGTTAAATTACTGTTTTAAACAACTTTAATATTATGGATTGTTTTATTCATCTTGACAATTAAGGCTGAAAATTTGTAAGTCGTCTCTGCAGAATACTGACTAGTTCTAATGATGTAGCCCCACAGTGTATGTCTATAAGTCAGCAGTGTGGAGTCTCGTTCCACTGCTGTTTTCCTACCGATTCACTTAAAACAACATGCAGCAAAGGAATATGAAATATAAATAGTAAAAAGATTTCACAGCGGCTGCACTCCCTTTCATTCAAAGTGCACCTCACAAACAGAACCTCGCACTAGCACAAGCACTCTAACCTTGTGCCAGTCCATCATCATCTGGAGACTAGTAAACCAGCACTCTTATTCCTCATGGAGACACAGATTGGAAGTCCATCTGACGTGGCGTACTTATCGTACCCAGGGTACTCCTTGGAGCACAATTTTAAGCCTCGAGCTGGAGTGTTGCTTATTCGCCAGTGAAGACTTCTGCTGCTGGCATTTCTGTCAGCTTGTAGACCCCAGAATCTCTGTGCTTTGGGTACTGGTGGATACAAGAATGAAAGAAAGGAAAGAAAATTCTCTATGCCTTTGTCTACCGGTCGCACAGCAGAGATGAGGAGATGACCAGGTTCATTGAATACCTAACTTAGGCGGTGGATGTGGCTCAACTAATGTAACCCACATCCCTATTAGTGTTACTGGGGGTTTTTAACGGCCACTATCAGAAGTGGCTGTTCCCATACCAATACACTGACCATGTTGGGAGAAAGACGCGAGAGCTTGCTCTCGCGTTGTTTGATCTCGCTCAGTGACTAATCTGAAATCTGTATCTGTCTACTCCCTGCTCGAACTCAGCCCTAGAACGGGCTCGGCACTCGGCGGGTATGGCGATACATGTCAGAAGATTAAGATGAGAGGCGATCTTCTTTTGCATCTTATCCTTGGCAGTCAGTGTGCTTTTCTTCTGATGATCCTTCGTTCTGCGCGGATACTGTTGCGGTTGTGTTGCGTCAGGCCATGTAGTATTATATTCCTTAAGCCTGTTGCAGACCTTGCGAAGTACAAGTAGCAAGTGCCTACTAGGCAACGTCTGCAACGAGCTACACACTTTTTTCTTATTGCACGTGGCAGAGAAAGTGCTTGTAGCACTCGCGCTGGTCCTTGCGCAAGTGAAGCTTCGTTTCCCCGCGCTACTCGCGCGACGCCCACTGCGCTTCGTTCGTCTCGTTCGAACACGCGCGAGTAGTACTAGTACGCGAGTTGTGTGCGTCACCGCGCGAGTATCTATTTACTTTTGAACGCCTACTTGTACGTGCAAGCTACTAAGCGTTTAACAAGGCAGCCAAGTCCTGGAAAAAGGTCCTACAGAAGCCTCGCTTTGACCACATTAATAGAATAGGGAACAAATTGGCTTCCCAAAAAGTTAGTTGTGCCGACCCCGCTAACTACAGGCTAATCTCGGTCAAGTCTATATTTTGTAAGACAATGGAACATGTCCTCAACAACAGGCTCCTCGCGTATCTGGAAGCGAATAATCTCCTCAGTGACCGGCAATATGGATTTCGCCAAAACCGCAAAACCACTGGAGAACTTCTAGCGTAAGCCACACACATCTCATTTCATCTGGACTGAGGCCATCGAAAAATACGGAGAAGCGCTCGCCGTTTCCGTCGAAATTTTGAAAGCTTTCGTCAGGGCTTGGCATGATGACCTTATTAGCAAGCTCTCCTCGTTTGGCTTGTCTACCGGTTTTGTTGTTTCCTGATAATTACAATCTGGGTATCTTCAAATTGCGAGTGAATCGGTTTCTTCTAGGCAAGCATGCTCCAACGTAGACCGCATCATCGCTTAACATCAGGCGAGTTGGAGGTCAAGCCTATTATCTCTTCTCTATCTCTACTACATAATTAAAGTCGCTTTCCGCGCCTGTCTCTCTGTATAACCACTAACTCCTCCTAAACCATACAAAGGATTTTGATGCAGTTTTCACCATCAGTTAGATAATTTTTTACAGGAAGATTTATATAAATGCTAGCGACCCGTGCGAAGATGGGGTGGGTCGCTAGTTAGTTATAAAAAAAATGCCACTAAGACCAATATATGGTACAAAATATAATATAGGTGAGGAGATCCATAGGCGAATGAAAGTTACCGATATAGCCCACCGGATTAGCAAGTTGCAGGCCGCTTCCAACCGGCCCTTTTGGAGATCGATGTGGGTGGCCTATGTCCAGCAGTGGACTATCGCTAAAATGACAATGATGATGATAATTATGGGTCTAATCAAGAGTAATCAGATTTCTTCGGATAGGGGACAAGGATGAAGCACGTTGGCCTAGGCCTGCGTGCTTGATCCTTGTCCCCCATCAAGGCATGATGTGGACAAACGCAAGCCTATACCCTTATTTAAATAAAAATTGATTCTGTTGTATTCTTTTCTAAACCTAAAACTAAACTAAATTTTACAGCTCGAAAATTGTTGCCGTCTTTTTCTCACATATTAAAATTAAAAGAGACCCAGATAATTTTAGCACTGTCTGGTTAGTTAAATAGTATATTATGCAATTAGTGAATAAAGGATGGATTTAAAGCGAGGGCCATAGATGAATCACAAGCAAGTGAAGGATTCTAACGACTGAATCTCAAGCGTAGAGAGTGATTCAAGTGTTAGAATCCTGAGCGACGCGAGTGATTCATGGCCCTCGATATAAATCCGTTTTCTTCAAGATTTGCATACTATACTTTATACAATGACTACGAGTAAAAAAAAGATTTAAGGGAATATAGACATATAATCAAGAAAAAAAGGAAGGTTAAATTAATTAAAATGCACATTAAAATTGGAACAATTAATAAAATTAAGAGTAAATTTCTTATTACTATTATTTTTTATGTCAAGGTTATGCCTTGTTTTTTTAGTATATCGTAGCATAAAATACGTACTCCATAATGTAGATGACTTCTTTTTCTTCAACAGTTCATTCAAATAAGTTAGGAAAACAGAATCTGAAAATGTTCCAGAAGCTTGATTTAAATTTTTTCATTTGCTAAACTCATCGTAGGCGTTGATGTAAGCCAGCCGTGATTTGTTGGGTAGCTAGTTTTCTACTACATCGGCCGCCCTCTCTTTCATAAGCTCAGGTGTTAACACGCAATACATCTTCTTCATCACTTGAATGCATTTACAATCGATTTATTATTAAGTAACACTAAACTTCGTGTTGGTACAACTTGCAGTAGTCAAAGTAGCGCCAATAATAATAGTGACAGCGAAGAATACAAAACAGTTTTTATTTTAATGCTAAACTCCTTGTCGAAAATGTCGACTAATCAAATCGAGGCACTGAGATCAACTGAGATGCAGGTCGAGGTAGGTATATTGGTGTGTTCTAAAGTCAAAATCATGATTAAAAGGGCATAATTCACCGTTTTCAGTGAATAAAATAATCTTTCAAGAGGGGGAATGGTATAAAGTGGTTGGTATCGAATGGTATTATTAGGTTGCATTTGTTTCGCGTTTTATAATGTTACCGTTTACGAAGCTGCCGTGAAACGTACATTGGCAGAATTGTGACACTATAGTCGCTGTAGCCATAAACCCAAAAAGTCAAGTCTATTGGTACAACAGAATCAGAACCGTTGTCAGGCATGGCGCACTCCGGACTTTAGGTATGTTCAGCCTGTGTCCCTTCCCAAGAGGGTAATAGCAGGGCAAACACTGGCCGCTCGGCTCGCGCCCGGCCCGCACGTTACGCTAGCCACGTCGCGCGTAATTAAGCATCTTTTCTGTCAGGGACCTTGACCAATTATTTTCAACATAATCTGCAAATTAGAGCTCCCAAATGAGGTCTCATGTAGTTTTTACATAAATAATCTAAATATGCATCGGGATTGTGATCTTGTAATAGGCCTCTTAAACTTATACTTTTGCATGATTTTTATTGGACCAAATTCAGAATAAGCGTTAGTTTTTTTGTGCAGATTAAATGTCATTCCAATTAAAGGAGAATATAAGTAATAGGTAGGTACTACATAGGCTACATAGCTGGTAAGTAAATACTAATAAGTATTCTGTGTAACACCCCTATCGATAAGGGAGGCATGTGTTCAGCCGTGGACGTTTACTGGCTGATGATGATTATTCTGTAAATATCAAAAAGACAACCCTAACGTTACACGTGCCGTGTCAGGAGAGATAGAGCTACGTGATAGAAAGAGAGCGGCCTTCTAGGTGAATATAGCGAGCGGTATCCAGCGCTGTACAAGTTGAATTGCTACTTTATTGCCTCGTAGATAGAGTCCTTATTTATTTAAATTTCTTGGCGGAGTGAACCTTCTGTGTCTATTATGTCTTCTGTGCCATTGTCTAAGCAAGGGATTTTCCATGATATTGTAACTAGAGTACAAACAGTAGTTTTATTTGTAAGAATTCACCTGTGAAATGTTTTGATCAAATTGTCACCATAAAGTACATATACATTGACCGATCACGTCAAATGCTATGGAAATGTATGGAATGTTTACAATGTTATACCAACAGTGTATTGTTTTCAAGCCCGGACGCAAAAAGAGGGGTCTGTGTGTCTGTATGTGGCATTGTAGCTCCCAAATGGCTGAACCGATTTTGATTTAGATTTTTGATGACTTGATCGAGGTTGTTCTTTGCTATGATTCATGACTGTTCAGCCGTTTGAAGATAATCAGCTCTTTAGTTGGGGGATAAAAAAATAACGATTTATACCTATTTATATTTGTATGAGTTACATTTTTGTTTTGTAGTTATTTAACCAAGTAGATACTAATCACACTAGCATTATATAACGTGCGTGCCGGCGTGCGCGTGTGTGTGTGTGTGTGTGTGTGTGTGTGTGTGTGTGTGTGTGTGTGTGTGCGCGCGTGTGTGTGTGTGTGCGCGCGTGCGCACGCGCACCCCCGCTATCATATGTAGATAGCTAGAAAGCTCTAACTGTTCACACCAGACATTAATGACATCTAGGACAAAATGGTCTTACTACTAGTGATACCACTATAAGCCTGAGTAATCTCTTCCAGGCAATCTTACATACATAAGGATAATGATTAAATTACCTTATACTAACAATAGTGAAATTTCTATTATTAAATGCATAGTTTTTGGGCATCGAAAAAAAATAAAGCCACCCCTAAAATTCAAAATTCGTTTTCTTTTATAGTTTTAAAATTAAGATCTATACTAAAACTGTCATTGTGCAAAGTTTCATGCACTTAACGATATTAAAATAAAAAGACCGACAGACAAACGGACAGACAGAACAAACTTATAAGGGTTCCTTGTAGGACTACGGAACCCTAAAAACATGGCTTGTGTATTAAGAGGGGGCCTCCGAAATTTTATGCTAATTTGCCATGATATTCTAACTAAACCAAATATCCTATCAACGTAATAATTGATATATGTGATTTTTCAATTCATTTTCTTTCCGGCACTAAGACAGAAACATAATAGCAAGATATTTACTCGATACTTTATTGTTTTCAAAATGGTGCCTTTTTGCTGATTTTTTTGATTTTTTCTTGTATAGAACTTCAGTCACATATCTAAAATAAATACTCATCGAAGGAAAATATAGTTTGTTTTCCAGTGCTAAGACAAAATTTACCTAGATTAATTAGTACTCTCATAATAAATTATATTCGATTTGAGACTTACGTCCTTTAGTTCTAAGCAACTATTCGGTCAAACGGCAAGTCCGATATTCAACCTTATTCTGTTGCGCTTTGTATCTAAATGGCGAAACACGCTCCGTTCAACCTCAGTACCGCACTATGCTCCAACGGGGAAGGACGCACGCGCTTGCTATTCGCCTAGATTTATCTTCCGAGTGCGATTATATCAACACCTACTGTATTTTCAAACAATGGATAGCATAAAAAATCTATGGCTCGAACGCGACCATTTGATGCGGCAACCAAGTGTTGCCAATGACCTAGAGCACAGACTAGGTAAAGCTACTATGAAAAAATTACAGGTATTAATAATTATGGATACGACTAGGCCATCTATCATTAGGGCATCTATTATTATGTACGCTCGGTAATATAGTTATAAGAGTCTAAGTGTTTCGTGTGGAGAGAGAAAGAGAGAGAGAGAGAGAGACAGACGGAGAAAGCTGAGAGAGAGATAGAGAGAGAGACAGTCAGAAAGACTACTAAAAATCAAAATTATTAAGTAAAATATAATTTTTGTTGAATAAAAAAATATAATAATAATTGACAAAATTTTTTTTTTTTAAATTAATAATTTCATATATTTAATTTAATTAAATAATTCATACATACTTAAATAGATTATAGTTATTAACAACCAGGTATAGGACAAACACAAACGTTCATCACATAACTGTTTGTCCTAGGTGGGAATCGAACCCACGCCACCAAGCTCAAAAGGTAGGTTCACTACCAACTGGACCAAAGGGCTTTCGCGTGTTTCGTTTATTTTATTTTAGTATAGTATAGTATAGTATAGTATAGTATAGTATAGTATAGTATAGTATAGTATAGTATAGCATAGCATAGCATAGCATAGCATAGCATAGCATAGCATAGCATAGCAAAGCATAGCATATCATAGCATAGCATAGCATAGCATAGCATAGCATAGCATAGCATAGCATAGCATAGCATAGCTTAGCATAGCAAAGTATAGCATAGTATAGCAAAGTATAGTATAGTATAGTATAGTATAGTATAGTATAGTATAGTATAGTATAGTATAGTATAGTATAGTATAGTATAGTATAGTATAGTATAGTATAGTATAGTATAGTATAGTATAGTATAGTATAGTATAGTATAGTATAGTATAGTATAGTATAGTATAGTATAGTATAGTATAGTATAGTATAGTATAGTATAGTATAGTATAGTATAGTATAGTATAGTATAGTATAGTATAGTATAGTATAGTATAGTATAGTATAGTATAGTATAGTATAGTATAGTATAGTATAGTATAGTATAGTATAGTATAGTATAGTATAGTATAGTATAGTATAGTATAGTATAGTATAGTATAGTATAGTATAGTATAGTATAGTATAGTATAGTATA
The DNA here is from genome assembly GCA_932305915.1 of Agriopis marginaria. NCBI lineage: Eukaryota > Metazoa > Arthropoda > Insecta > Lepidoptera > Geometridae > Agriopis > Agriopis marginaria. Next base: position 10,618,566 of record OW029915.1, read on the forward strand.
GTATAGTATAGTATAGTATAGTATAGTATAGTATAGTATAGTATAGTATAGTATAGTATAGTATAGTATAGTATAGTATAGTATAGTATAGTATAGTATAGTATAGTATAGTACAGTATAGTATAGTATAGCATAGAATAGCATAGCATAGCTTAGCATAGCATAGCATAGCAAAGTATAGCATAGCATAGCATAGCAAAGCAAAGCATAGCATAGCAAAGTATAGTATAGTATGGTATGGTATGGTATGGTACGGTATGGCACAGCATGGCACAGCATAGCACAGCATGGCACAGCATGGCTTAGCATGGCATAACATGGCATAGCATGGCTTAGCATAGCATAGCATAGCATAGAATAGCATAGCATAGCATAGCATAGCATAGCAAAGCATAGCATAGCATAGCATAGCATAGCATAGCATAGCTTAGTATAGCAAAGTATAGTATAGTATAGTATAGTATAGTATAGTATAGTATGGTAAGGTATGGTATGGTATGGTATGGTATGGTATGGTATGGTATGGTACGGTATGGCACAGCATGGCACAGCATAGCACAGCATGGCACAGCATGGCTTAGCATGGCATAACATGGCATAGCATGGCTTAGCATAGCATAGAATAGCATAGCATGCATTTACGGAAGTTGTTTGAAGGCGGGCGGGGGTATGTCCGTGGGCTACTGATGGCATGTGGAACGATCCGGTAAAGTTTTCTACAATTTTTAAAATTTTGGGGTAGTGTGTGGGATTTTGGTGAGGGGGGGTCCGGGTAAGAAGACCAAGTCTTGATCTATACACAAAATCCGGTCAGAATTTGTCTCCGACGCACCGAAATTTTGAAAAAATTGGGATGTGGGGGGGGGGGGAAGTTTCAGGAAATGTTATAAACTAAAGTCCGGATTGACATCCGATTTCCATTTTTTTTTACAAAAATAACCTCATACGTACTGTTTCTGAGATAATCGATGTTTTTTGAAAAAAATTACGAAAATTTTCCGGATTTTTGCGCTATAATATTTTGAAAGGCATCCTTTGCACAAAAATAGCCGAATTTGGGCTATTTTTTTTTCGCGTCTTTTTATTTTCTACACACGTGTGTTTACAGTGTTTCTATTTTATTATTTATGCCTACCAACTAAATAAACACATTTTTTTTTTTATATTATTTATTTCCTGAAATTGTGAGAGTAGAAAGCCAAAAAAAAATTTATAGTCTATTTATTACACCACTGAATTTTTTGTGTTGAAAAATTTTGTTATTTTTAACATGAAATTCCGGTTACGTAATTTCAAACCCAATTTGGGGTCTTTAGGGTTAGGTCCTAAAGCCGAGTTTTTGAGTTTAACGTCTTCGTCTGCCAGAAAAAATGATGCCTATGACGTCAGATTTTTGATTGGACCTTTGTGTCCAATGTTATGGACCTTCAAAAAATCGGGTATTTAGGGTCCGCCTCGCTACTTAGTAACTCAAGTTACTATGTACCTACGAGTCTTAAAATACTAAATGACCTATCGTTGGATAGCCAGTGAAGCTAACTATTCTTGCCTGGATTGACCTGGGACAAAATATTTGAGGAGCCGGGTATTTCAGGTCGTCAAAATATTAAGACCTAACTTAGACTATAATATAAACTAAAAACTAGAACTAGTTATATTTCCTAAAACACAGCCTTAAAAAATCTGCAAAAAAATTACAAAAATTTAAAATGAGCTTTACTACCTCGAGCCAAAATTTGGGCGTGGTAGGGGGTGGTTTTCACCATTCTTTATTTCTATTTAAATGTATTTCTCACTGATTTCAAAAGTAAAAATCTAAATATTTTTTTGTAATTTTTTTTGGGTTAAAGGTCTGGTTTAGGAGATATGACCCGGGATCGGGTACCCCGTGCCACGAGGTTTTTGGGTTTTTTGGTCTTATCCCGGCAAGTTCAACCTAGCAAAGCATAGCATAGCATAGTTCAGTTTAGTTTAGTTTAGTTTAGTTTAATGTTTAGCTTTCTGAAACTGTCTCCAGCGTAATATTTTAATTAGAGAATTTATTTAGGTTATATCAATTTAATTTATATACTTTATTATTTTTATATTGTAGAAAACCTAAAAATAAATAACAAATACAATTTTGAAAAGTGAAATAAACAATTTACGGTTTTGCGCGCCGCGACCGAACTCAGCTAATCGCCAAAACACCAAGTGCACCAACACTATGCTTATCCTGTGTGTTATTGCTCCTTGCCGCTTTACAAGGTCGAGTGCGCGAGTTGTGTACACTTTAGCTGCGCGCGACTGCCGCGCTGCCGTGGTTGTGTTTCACACTAATGCGGGTGATGCGAGACGCGCGGGTGAAATCAGAATTTTTTCTTGCCTTATACGCAGCCTTAACGCTGGTTTCGTAGCTGTATGGGAGATCCGCGCGGGTCGCCCGTACGGGTTCCCGGAGCGAAGACATAATTATGTGAGGCGCTAGAACATCGTTTCACAGCGACGCGGATTGTACCGTAAAAAACGAAATCAAAATCGGTTTACCCAGTTTGGCTACGATGCCCACAGACAGACACACAGATACCTACACACATTAAACTTATATTGTTTGCTCTGGGGGGTAAATAAGGCGTTTAAAAAGTCATCTTCTTGAAATTTTGTACAGACCTAGGTAAACCAAACTAAAAAAAAAACTGGCCAAGTGCGAGTCGAACTTGCGCACTGAGGGTTCCGTAACACCACAAAATACAATAAAGTTGTCCAAGTAACCGAATTACCAGTTATTATAACGCCTTCTAAATTTGTCGGAGTAATTTGCTACGCAGTTTGCTACAGGCTTGGTAATGAACTGAAATTTGTAACCAACTCGCACTTTGCCATTATTTATCATTTGTTGTTATACCTTAGAGTGTGTACTACATTCGTGCCAAGTTTGACGCTTGTACGTATTATTGTTTTTACATTAGAGCTAATACAAATACAAAAATACGTTAAAAAATACGTTTGTTGTAATGGGCCCTTTCGTTTTTACTGTGGGTTTTTTTATTATTTGTTAGTTAATCCGCCGTTACGTTACATATTCTGCGAAAATTTCAACTATCTATTACGGTTCGAAAGATATAGCCGTTAATAGGTAGAACAGACGGACGGACAGACAGACAGACATCGTAGGCATAGTAATAGGGTCCCGTTTTTACCCTTTGGGTACGGAACCCTAAAAACAAACTACTGAACCGATTTTCATAAAATTTGTATGGGACCAAACAAAAAAAAACTAAATCGGTTCATAAATGACGGCGTTCTGAGTTATAAAACATTAAAAAAAACTGCATTTAATTGGATCTGATCTTATAATATTTTTGAATTCCTGACGTTTCGAACACTTTGCAGTGTCCGGGGTCACAAGCGCGTGGCAAGCGTGCTCCATCATAGACCGCATCATCACTTAACATCAGGCGAGGTGGTGGTCAAACAAAAACATATTTTTAATGTTCCTATGTACCTATATACGCAGTGGTCGCTCACAGTTTCCAGAGGTATTGTTCTGAGTCAGGCTTAAAGATTTTATTGATTTGATGACATTTCAGATCCAGCGCGGTGGTACCAACCACCCTCTCATATTTTTTTAAAGTTTTTAGTACTTTACTATAACAGTTTTTGATATTTACTATAACAGTTTTTGATTAAATATTTAATTGAGTTATTTAGCACAATATAGTAACAGCTTAAGTAATGGCAGTAGGTAATTGTTATTTAATCGAGGCATTTCAAACTATAATAAGTGGGATAATTTTTTGTTATCAGACTGGAATAATTGATAAATTTTCAGGCATTTTATGCAGAAATAGATCAGGCATATCTTTGATCTTCAAATATCGAGATACAATATTTTCAAAACTGTTTCTTAACGAAATCTCTATGTATTTCGGCTCAAATGTCGTGAAAACTACAATAAGAGATACTTTATTTAATATTCACTTCACACGAGTTTTTTGAGTGTTACACTTAGTACAAATTTTATTTTAAGCTATCCAAACTTGAAACAAAAATTAAGTAAATTATACTTAATCTAAAACAAATAATTAATTAAATCTGAGACTAATTTGTAATCAATCTGTATTTATAAGACTGTAATACACCAAAAAACTACATAAACTGAAATTACTTTAAGAATAACAAAACTTAAGAAAGTCAATTAGTTCAATTTGGGTTCAAAGAAAAGGTCCCAAAACTTAAATCCAAAGCATGCTTATACTTATTTCTTTTTGTAACATAACATTTTCTATAATATGCCAGCTATATTTAAGGTAGAAGAAGTTTGCTATCTTAGAAGCTTGAACTAGTCTCAATTATTTCTAGTTGCGCGATGATCATTGCATCTCCACAGAATTCGATTTATTTACTAAGGGTTATAGCAAAGTTTATGAGTCTTTGTGCATCATTGCTTCCTTTAGATGTCATAATAAAGAGTCAGCCATGCCACCATGTGAAACATCTGCTTGAAGAGAGGTCATACGATATACGAAAACTGAAAACATTATCAGACGACCACTGCTGAACATAGGCCTCCCCCTTAGAACTCCACACTGAACGACAGCCTGCTATCTGCATCCACTGGATGTCCGCGACTCTCGCATTGCCCTCGTCGGTCCATCCACCGTTTCCTTGCTAGCTACCTTGGCCAGGGATAGAAAAGCTGCCGGGAACTGGGGACCGTAAATAGAGCTTAGGTATCTGTCATGGGGGTGGGGGATTTGTCATATTTTCCACGCTTGGCTGGCAGCTTGGAGATCACAGAGAGTTCACATTGCAGAGGAGGATGCTGCTGCCCATCCTCTGGTGGTTCTGATCGCAGTTTTAGGAAATACCGGGGTACCAAAAAAATATATTATTCTGACTACTCCGCCACTTAAAATTATATTGGGACGCTAAAGAGGAACCCCCTGGAGTTGGTTCCATGGAAACTGTTGATCCTTATAAATAAAAAGGTTGGATCTTATAAGTCGCCTGAACTTGAGAAATCTGTGATTGCGGGAGGCAATGCTCGGTGACGATAATTTTTGGAGGTTTAAAAAACCTTACCTACTGTCGATTCCATAACTTACTGGGCTGAAAAAAAATCTCATAACATTTTTTAGTCTTAGGTCTAATAGGCTGTAACCAAAGAAAAAAAAATCTTTAAAGGTATGTGTGAGCCTTGTCTTCTTTTCAATTTAGAGCCCCCCCCTTAATTACCGATTGTAATAGTTGTTGATTTTACATGTTTCGAAGTTCTATAAGTGTTGTCTTTGCTTTGCCGAACTTTAGGCGCCCATGTTGTAATAGCTTGTAATATTGCGTACTGTGTATTAATTAATTAATTATAATAAATTAATATTCGGATCATTTTCCATACACGATCCTCTGACCCCAAACCAAGTAAAGCTTGTACTATGCCTGCCAGAGACTGATAGGTATACATACATCTATACTAATATTATAAAGAGGAAAGATTTGATTGTTTGTTTGTTTCCATTGAATAGGCTCCGAAACTAGCGAACCGATTTGAAAAATTATTTCACTGTTGGGAAGCTACACTATCCCCGGGTGACATAGGCTGTATATTTTTTTTAAATATGGATTCTTTCTAAAACTCCAATAATGTAACCCAAGGTGTTAAGACTTACACCCTTGCGAAGCTGGGGTGCTTTGCTAGTATACTATATTTTTAAATACATACCTAAATAGATATTTTATGGTATTTCTTACCTTTCGCCAATAAATTAGAACATCCATCTCCTTAAAATAGTAAACGACTGGTAGAATAACATCACTTCTTATTGTTTCAGACAAAAATTCGTAGAAGCGCTGTCTTAAATTGGACAACGCCACGGAGCGAAAGAAAACGGCGCTGAGAGGCGCCATTGATGATATCAATGAATCATACATGCCAGTTTTGGCCATCGAAGATGCAAGGTATGATAAAATTATTACACAAAAGTTTTTAGGTTTGTACAGATCCACAGTGAGAAATGAAATCAGTCGTTAGGCCGCGTTTTATCACAGCGGCGACTGCGGCAGCGGCTAAAGTAGCCGCGCGTCACTCTTGCCACTACCCTTCGTGCTTGTCGCCCTTCTGCCCGCTGAAATCGAAAATGCGGCCTTATATCGAAAAGTCTTGCGACTGTGTGTTGAGTTATTGCTTTTACAAAAGTGATGGGAATAGAAATTGGTAGCTCCGTACCTTAAAGGCCCTAATTATGATCGGTGGTTCTTCGTGTGGTGTTTTAAAAAGGTAGCGAGATAATAACATAGGTATCGAGTGATTGTCCAATAAGGGAAGTTTTTGACCTTAAGAGCAGCGGGGCGAGAGTGGTGTCCTCATTCAATAATAATTTAATTTGTTTGGATTCGTTGACGACAGCGGGGAGGCTGCAAGGCCGCTATAGGTGTACAAAACAAATGAAGCCGTCGCCGCCTTACTTTTTACGCTTTATCTTCCTAATGTCGCTCTCTCCTCAGCTCCGAGGTCAAAAACACGGCCTAATATGCTGCTTGGCTCTCAACTAAAAATACCAGTATACGTGGACGATCAAACTTACAAAGATGTAACCTAGATCTAGGTAATTTGTATTTTTATACTATTCATAATTCAGAAGGCAGCTTTTGAGATTGAGACACGAGTTGAGAAACTTATTTGTGTCCAACCTTGTGTCTTGTTAAACAAATTGATTATTTTGTTTTCATTTAAATACACAATATAGAAAATTGGCTTTCATACGGCTTCGATATGTTAATAGGGGATTGATTGGAATATAGTAAGTGAATACCTTGTGGGTATTGAATTACCGTACTAATCATGGCGACGAGCTGACGGCGAGGTTGGGTTGGGAGTCGGGACAACAGCAGCGGCGGTCGGTTTCCATGGCGACGACAGAGACGCCGCATGGCAGGCACCGCGGGGTAGCCAGCGCGGGTGGCTCGATCAATCTCGCGCGGAGGAAGCCTGCGCCCAGCCGAGGAGCGCGACCGACAACCCCGCCACGCCACGCCATGCGCCTTGCTGCTAGACCCTTTAGATTTCTTTACACGCAAATCTTTTATGTTGGGTCTTATCTAGATTTTTCTTATTCAACTATCCATAATATCATTCATATTTTATGTCTGATTTTTTTTATAAAAAATAAAATCCATGTTTTGACAGTTTTGTTCTGGGGTTCTGGGCCATGACAATATTTATAAAAGTATTGATATTACAGAGTTTCTTCAATCAAAGTCTTAATGCCTTTGCTTTGACAAAATTTTAATCCGTGGAAATATTTATGTATCAGTTACGTTACATTACGTTTTATTTAGCTTATGGGTAGGTAAAATATATTTATTAGCTAACCAATATAGCCACAATTCATATTTCTTTTTTTATTAATTATGCAATGAGAAGTCTTGGTGTGTTAACTCGGCGTCAGGAAAGTGTTAGACCGAAAAAGGTAAGGCCAAATAAACTTAAACCAAATCCTTAACACAATCTGTGTGGGTTGATAGGCTACATGAAAAACAAAGTAGGAAAGATCGAATTTCGGTTATAAAAGAACGGTCAAATTAGCGATTCATTAGATTTCCTAGTAAACTCGCGTCAGTCTAATAGTCACGATGAAATCGATTGTGAACTTATTAAAAGTATTCAATTTGTAGATGCGTTTAACAAGAACATATTAAGGCATGAGGTCGTCGACTTGCTAGAACTAGATGTAAAACTAAAGAAAATCATACCAAATCAAGTATTTTAACTTTCAAACTCGTATTATTTACACCTTGTTTGCAAAAGGGCTGAGTATTTCGGAAAGGGTAAGCAAGCAACGTAAGCACAAAAGTTTTATGACCGCAGTGCGCCCGAATCCGCGCATTATTTAATGCCTGCCTCGTTGTCCCTAGTACAAACAATCTTTCGGTAGCACGTAACGTGACCTTGACCCCAGTCCATAGGCCTAACCTGCCCCAAAAGCCACGAGTTAAAGTTGCCGGTCGATATAACACAGGATCATGTTCGCGCAAGCGCCAACTGCGACGCCCACCCAATCGATCCGCCCGCCCACGTGACGCAACGTATTTGCGGGGATTCATGCGGACAAAATAGTCCTGATAACTTGCTACAATAATGATATATTTATTGAAAACCCCACCATCATCCACAATATGCCACCCATTGCTGAGCATAGGTGTGTTGCTATAGTATCCGATATAGTAGTTGCTACTGTATATAAGTGTAGGGTTATTGAGGTAGGTGTATTGCATCAGGCGAGGTGGCGGTCAAACGCAAGCCTATTATTCAATAAATAAAAAAGGTTTCTTCTTTGCCGCGACATCTGTTTCGGACCTGTGTCGGCGGTGTCATCGACTGCTTTACTGCTGACGCCGCGAAAAATCCACTAAGCAGGCAGAATATATTGCACAAATACTACATACTGTTTACTTCTTAACGTTGTGTGTTACTTTGTCCCAGTTTTGTTTTTGTTTTTAAACTATCTCCCCAGCAAATATTGTGTTATAGTAATTGGAAAGTACTTGCACAGTTAATCATTAATAAATAACAAATATTCGGGACATTTTTGCACATACAGTCATCTGACCCCAAACTAAGCAAAGCTTGTACTATGGCTGCCGCAGACTGTTATAAATACTTTTTTTAAAACATATTTCATTAGATATTAACACCCAGATATAGAAAAATCACAATTGTTCTAAGGTGTTTTAGTTTAAAATAATATATGTTATGACACTATAATATTGTCCCAGACAAAAAAAAATATAACTTTTCAAACAAAACCGTTGTTGAGTTTCTTTAAATTCGATTGATCGAATCGATTTGAATCGAGTAAGATCAATTGAGGAGGAGGACATTCTTACAAACAATGAAAAAAAAAATACTGGCGCACCGCAAGCGAGGGCGAGGCACGAGCGGGACGGGAGCGTAGCGTTTCAGTACATTACAACCCGCACGCCATACTCCCATACCATTATATTCATATTATAAATGCGAAAACTAGCGAGTGTGTGCTTATGTTTTTCCCACTTAACACTGTAACGGCTGAACAGATTTGGATGAAATTTGGGATGGTGGCTGCTTAAACCCTGGATTAACATATAGGCAAGAATATCAGTTCCTGTAGGTAAAGGGCGAAACCGCGGGGCGCTGCTAGCTATCCGTATAGCTCTATAGACAACCACGACATTATGTAACTACAAACAACCATATTTTTTTATTTATTTTATTTTTTTAATCTTTATTTACTATAATGCAAAATACATATTAAGTAGCAGCGGCCCCTGCACTAAGCGAGAGCTTGTATCGCAGGAACCAACAAATTCAAACATTATTGTGGACGTCTCCTCCAATTTTGAAGCTGGCTAAAACAAAACCTGTCAACCTCATTACTGTGGACAATCAGTAGAGCATAGATATATTATTAGACACGCACGACACATTAATTACTTATTTACACATTTTCTGGATAAAAAGTATCTCATGTCACTTACCGACCCTCCAAATATTTATATAAAAAATCACAATCATCCGTTGCTCTGTTGCTGCGTGAAAGAGGAACAAACACAGTTTCACATATATAATTTTGCTACAGATCTATAGAATACAGAATACAGACACCTATATTTATAGATAACATATAAGTGACACCTATATTTACAAAGACGTAACTGAAAATATTTAAACACACAACCTGATTGCATAAATTAGTAATAACACAGGTGAGGATGGTCGCAGAGACAGGAAATACTTTTCACCGTTGAATACCTATTTTTCTAACTGCTCCGTCGTTAACTAACAGCATTCACGCCGTGGTCGGATAATTGAGTTAGCACAACATGCAATGTCCACTTGACATGTGATTTTGCGATGACGTACTCCTAAAATGGATACTTAACGGAACTCCTCTGCGGCTTCATTGCAAAAAAAGTGTCATTTGTTCGAAACTAGCGGATCTTCAGAGAAACTTGCGAACGTTGTTGTCCTTGCGCAAGGTCTGCCTTTCTCGAATACCGAATGTAGGATATTTTTCATGAATTAATAAATAATTAATATCAGAAAAATCAGAGCATTATTAAACACAATAGCTAGGATCTAATCTAATACATTATTAGAGGTATTATACAATTCCATTTATGTACCTAACCTAGATATTTCTAATAAGTACAAGAAATTAACACGAAATTATTACATTACGCCTGTTTTAAGGTAACTTTACCTAAACATAAATATTTTAAGGGGAATACTTTTGATCATAGTTCTCGATGTCAGTGTCTATATATAATTATGTAGATACTTAATTTTCCAATTATAAAATAAATTTAGATCAATATTGGTATAACCAAAAATAATATGAAATCTGTTTACCCAGTTTAGATTCAAAGAAAACCGTAAAGAAAATTGAAATCTTTGTTAAAAAAATTAGGATTCAGAGAATTGTGAAACCTATTAAATTACTGACTATGCAATACTGTGCATATAAATTACTTTCGAGAGATGGTAGTATCAACCTGTTGCTAGGCAACCTTACACTAAAGTTATATAAACTTAGTCACCTATCTGGCTACAAATCTAGCATACATAGCGTCACTCAGTATGACGTAAACATTAACAAAAAAACTTTCGCATTAGTTACGAAAGTGAAAGCGAAAATGAAAGTTCAAAATCATGCAATATAAACCTATGCTAAATTGAACGCCTATATGTTACAGGAAGAAGATGTATAAAAGTATATAATTAGATATTTGAATATTTTCGAAATTGATGAAGTGAAGTTACTATGAAATAGATCATCTATGTATATTTTTTAGTGTAGTTTTATAATGTTGATTTTATGAGACGACATGACTATAAATAGAGATCAGATACTAATTCAATCAAGTTTTTTTTAAATTTTGTGTGTAAGAAACCAATTACATTTCGTTGCATAAGCGAAGAAACTAATCTAGTAAGTTAACTCGTATTTGGTTGAAACAGTAAAGCAGATCCAATCTGACTGGGGTATGGCCAATGACTAGAGACGAATGTGTTGTCGTGCCATTTCAAATTGAAACTCTAAGCGTAACTTATAACTAAGTATTTTGTTAATTTAAAACAATTAGTAATTAATATTGAAGTTTTTAGTTTCGCCGCAAAATTACATATCCTCTCAAATTTAATAAGTGTGTTAAGTTTAAAAGGAAAAGTTTTCTACTTTATCCCGTTATACTTTTGTGTAGGTTTGATGAATCCTCTCAGTAACTTCTTTAAGGCAAACAATAAAGACACCGTTACTGGATTTACATTATTTGCGCCGAACAATAAGCAACGACCACCTGAAATGACAGCTAACAGTAACTGAAATATGTAGCTGATTTAGTTGAACTGGGGATATTCTCGATTGAAAATATTTTATTTTTATACTGTAAGATAGACAAATAAGTAGGTAATGAGGTCTCATTACTTAAATGCAAGGCTTTTAACAATACATATTTTCGATCCGTACAAGAGTTTCATAATGAAGAAATTTGAGTCTCGCGACGACGGGGAGCACCGTTCGTCCCCAACCAATATATTACGCCATTTATATTCTCATTAGTTGTTTCATTTGATCAGATTACTTATGCTCCCTCGAGGCAGCAAGCCCATCATTTCTTGTAAACATGATTTTAGTTGAGTTCCATTTGAAGCTATCGGAGTGTAAAATCGCTTCGACGCGAAATGTCAACTGCTTGAGATTTAAAACAGAGCTATTGGAGTGTCTATAAAAAACCGCTGCAATGTTTAGTTAAATCCTGACTCAAGAAACCCTCAAAAACAAAATAATTCCTAGAAACAAAGGCAAATAATTTGAATATACAGTCAATATTTTGCTCATAAAATCTAGAGAAAAGGCCATGGTCACCATTTCGTCATTAATCCGATTATTAGTACTCTGTCAACAATATGACCCACTTAAATTTCCTTAAAAGCTGCAAGGAAAATCCTACCCTGCTCCTAGATTCATCGAATTTATAAAATCGCTAGAACGAGACCGTGTATTTCGTTCTTATATGATTCACTCGGTCAATGTCAACAGAGTAATACGAACGAATATGGGTAGCAGAGAGATAGCGCTTCGTATGGGCTCGTTACTCAGCAAATGAAAAGAGAAATCAGCGCTGGTTGCAGAAATGAAGTAGATTAATATGTGTATGAAACGAATAGTTAAATAGCAATGTATGTAGAGAGACCGGGAGCTGAGAAGCGGAATTAGAATGAAGTGCGCGCCGCCGCGAGTCGCGGCGACCGTGTGCCACGTCATTGCCGTGACCCACTGACATAGATCCGCGGGGCCGCCTGCACCGATATCTGCACGCGCGGCACTCTTCCTCTACACCCACTTTACTCTTCCACATTAACTCCTAATATTTACATTCCGCTCGAGCCTGCATTTTTGCAATTTCTCGCTTTATCGGACCATCTGAATCACCATTAGGATTAAACAGTGACTGTAGTGAGGCTATTTTTAAAGAAATCCTTGAAAATGAATTCTAAATCAAGCGGGTTAATTTTAGTTTCTTTATGTGATGAGAGGGGAGGGGTACATAACCAAAGAATTGTGCATAAAGTACCTTAATATATTTTATGGTCTTTGCAACATTCAGACGTTTTTGCAAATTGCTGTATTTGCTACGTAATTTGGCTTAGATAGTTAGCACATTTTTATTGAATAATGCAACGAGTGACCTTGTTATCTAAATTGTGCACTTGACACGAATACTGTGCCATTTCACTTTCATTCGCATACGTCACTGTTACACTGCACAGCGCCGTATCGTGGGCTCGTGCGTTGTGCGATGCAAGATACTCGTATAGCCGTGTTGGTGCAATGTTGACTACATGCTTGGGCACTTCAGAAAAAATCTGCTTGCTTCCGAAACCTTGAGAAATATGATATAGACATGAACCATCTAGTTTATGCCCACCACCAAATATATTTTTTATGTTGTAATCTCGCAAATAGTCTTAAGCAAAACGCTTACATTAAAATTACAATACAAGATGCATTTAAGATTCTGTCACCGATATCTTCTATAGATTTCAAGTCGGAAGAATTATGATCAGCGTGGTATTGGTAGTCTTGGACTGTTGTGATACTATGTCCAATACCTTATTATATTATATACCAAGTATAATTTGTGCTGATTTACCTATACCCAATTGTAAATCTATAAATTTAGTTAAATCTTATCCAAGTGAGTTTCAGTTTCCAAAAAATTCTGCTTTCGATTTTTGTCAATAAAATTTTGTAAAAAATTAGAAAGGATAGAGATTTTTGTGCAGCCTGTAATTTATTAGAGATTAATTTCATGGCCTTGTAATTTTTTTGTAAGGCCTCCTAAAGTAGTGGTCTATGCGAAAAACAACTAGTTTGTAAACAAGATGATTTCGCCCACCTGATTGTTTATAATTTTCGCTCTTATTTCACAACAAATAGCTGGCTAATGAAATAGCATAAAAAATTTTCTATTCATAATTACTCTTCGTGATGTTTCGGCAACGATCGGTTACATTCGACAAGTTGGTTTTTATCCATTCGAGTATATGAGCGAGATCGCAACTGAGCTCGCCAGGCTGAGAATGACGTGGGTGTGACTGTGCCAACGATACTGTTCAGGCCGGCACGGCAGACTTCTGGCGCTCAGTCACCACCGCTGGCCATGGTCGGCGTTCGTCACCACAGCCCGGCTTCGTAGCCGCCGTCGATGTTCTGCGTCGTGTCGCGTCGCGCTGCCCTGCCTTCGTGTTGATAATAATTTGTAAGCGGTGAACGAAAAGGATGTGTGTATATCTACGTCTCGTCTTTCAGTTGACTTTCATCGTCGTTTTGTAGCGAACGTTTCGCACGGCTATCGATAGGAAATTGCACTATCACTACGTAATAAAACTATTGCTCGTTATTGTCGTAGGACATTAAAATTTTAAGACATTTAATACGGAGTAATTAAAAAGTGTTTGTGGATAAATTGTGAATCTAGGTGTCGGCGCTAGTCTAGACGTCCATATAAAAAAATAGCGTCGCGACGACCGTGGCGCAATGCAGTGTATGTTTGGATGCGGATACGGACTGTGTTGTTTTCAACTGATTTACGGAGACGTAAGGCTCTGGAGCATTAGACGTGTGTTCTAGCCATGCTCCCCATGGTGCAGTCGGAAACCGTGCTCTTCAAATGCGGAGTACAGTCGGTGAACACGGCCGTCACTCCGCCGACCACACTGCCGCCCTCGCTCACACCTGAGTCAGATGTCGACGAATTGGTTGATATCTTCTTCGACGTTGATGTGGCCGCCACCACCTATCCAAGGTAATTTGCTACAGATATATTCACATATTGAAGGTTAATCAAGAACTATTACGAGTCATGCGTAATACGTAGGTACCTCACCTAACACGAGTTTATTAAGAACAATGTTTCCTGTTTGAATTCTGTATTCGTTATCTTACCAATTGCATGAAGAATTGAAGACCTATCAAGACATTGAAATGACTGAAAATCGTGGCCTATCTTGTCTCAACACAACTTCAGTAAAATGATCATCGAAATTTATTGGCATGCTATCAAACTGGTTCGCTCTATTGATATGTTGTGGGCTTATGAACTACATGTAATTAATCAGATAAACTTTTTATAACATTGTGTTAGTTGAAGCTTCCTAAACGAGTAGGTAGGTATAATAGGTTACGGAGCAAGTGATAAAAAGGGTATTATCGGTAATGTCCGGAAAGCATAAATAATTGTATACTAAGAAGGAAGTATGTAATAGTATGTATAATTATCGGTTCAATTGACCAGATTTTTATCTACTTCATAAAAATATAAAATTGATTCACATGTTGACAGACAACGCACAGCTTAAACCGCCGAGGCTAGAACCATGAAATTATGCACAAGCGTTCCTTAGATAACGTTGGTGAGGACTGAGAATGAATTTTTGGACTAAGAACATACAAAGACGCCGGCATTTAGCTAGTAAAATATAAATGCCATTCTCCTCCTAGTGCTCTTATCACCGAAGTAGCTTCTAGCCTTTCCCAATCTTCTGCCAATGTTTTCACTATTATTGTACTTTTTTTGTTTTGTTTTGTGTTTTCATCATGCGATCAGTCTTTTGAATTTAAGCAGATCAGGTAAAGGCTTCTTAACGTGGTCCCAGTGCTGCTCCCAGTGGAGCCATCCCTTTGCAAAGTCAGTTTGACTATTCTGTTCAAAGATGTCCCACCTCTTTTTGAGCCGGCCGGCGTATGGTTTCAGGGATAGTAAGTTGTCCTGCAAGCTGATTCGGGTGTTTTTCTAGTCTCAGTTTGTAGTTGGCTCCATTAGTAACTATTTCTTGCTCTACCATAGCCATGTTGAGATATTCATGGACCTCTGTTGTTCTGGTAAACCATGGTGCGTTTGATATCTGTTTGAAGATATAGTGGTGTGTCCTTTATATGGTCATGATGTTTGAGGCACTAGCAGAACCCCACAATTGTATACCATAATCATATGTCTAGATTAGTAGTAGAATACCATTTAGAGTGACTGCGGGCGGAGCAATTTTTTTATCGGAGGGTAAAAGTTATGTTTACAGATTTTCATACACTAGCGGCAATTCTCAATTTTGCTAGCCATTCCTCTATTTTTGTTCTCTGCTTTTGTTCAAGCTCTTTCCTAAGGTTTGAGAAGCTTGTACTGGACATTTGTTCGAAGCCAGTAGGGCCGTGTCGTCAGCAAATGTCGCAACTGTAAATTCTGGATTCTGTGGTAGGTTGTAAGTAAACAATGTGTACAGGACCGGTCCGAGTACAGAGCCCTGCGGTACTCCTGCTGATATATTGTCTAATGCTGATGTATAGTAATTTTCTCTTACTTGGAATATTTTAGCAGAAATGTATGATTTCAGTACTCCATAGAATGTGTGTGGAAGAATTAGTTTATTCTTATACAGCAAGCCCTTGTGCCAGACTTGATCAAAGGCTTGTGGTAAGTCGAGAAAAGCTGAGGAACAATACTTTTTTTTTCTAGAGATTTCCTGATTTTGCTGCACACTCTGTGGTTTTGTTCATCAGTGGAGTGCTCCTTTCGAAAGCCGAATTGGTGATCTGGGATAATCGACGTTTCTCTGATAGCATTTAGCATCCTGTGCAATATACATGATTCGAGTAAGTTCGACATTATCGGTAGAAGGCTGATCAGCCTGTATGATGTTACCGTCATGCATAGGTTTTCCGGGCTTGTGGATCATTATGTCCTAAGATACTCTTCATAGATCTGGGACGTATCCAACTTTCAGTATGGCATTGAATAACATGGCATTGGCTTTTGTTCGATATGACGTTTCTCCTTTGGCCTGTGTTCGCTGTCCTTGGTCTGCCTCATCCACTCATGCCTTTGGCTTATTTTGCTTACTAGCCAGTAATATAAATATGTGTCTATGTATAAAAGTAGACTTCTTTCAATTCTAGTTATGGATAGAATTCTTGCTACTACGCCGATTATAACTTAACCTATCAGATCCACTTGAGATTATGTAATGAAGGGGTTTTATGGGTTCAAAAGCACCAATGCTACCTTGGTCCCTCATATTTAATATCTCATGGTCAAACAGGTTTACTTACTGAATTTACAAATTGCACACAATGTCATCCTGTGTGCATAACGTCCAGGCAATTATCTATTATTGCCATTATTCACACTGTATTCCCGGGCAATATAGATAGTGTCCGCAAATCACTTTCCCCGTAATCTTTCAAATATAGCAGTTTTTTTTCCAATATTTATTTTGTGCCCATAATTTTGAAAAGTGTGACCAATAAACAACAAAGATTAATCTACGTTTTATCGGTTCGATGTAACAACACAGAACCAATGACATGAAACACTGACACCAAGAATGACTACAGGTCACTCAGCGCAGATAAAGTAAATATTATTGATAAGAACTACATTTAAATCAACGCATGCAAATAATCCAGCAACTTTATTCGCCACTGCTTATATTACTCTCTCTGTAGTAGACAAAACGAAAAATCACTTTTAATACCTCTGTCATACTAGTTATCTTATTTTCTTAGTATTCTAAGTTCGCCGTTGACGTTTGTCATGGAAGTAAATGAGAATAAAAACATTTTAAATGTACAAGACGTTAACGAGACGTTAGTGCTCAAAATATTTGTTCCTTCAATGATCAGTCTGTTCCTCGACTCGCAGATAGAAAAAGATACTGAAGAAATAGTTGCAATTGCAAACAATGAGGATTCATATTTAATAGCGTTTATATCTCAATCCGATATTTTGAAATGAGATTCTATATCCCGATGGCAGTCAGCCGCAAGATCATGGACGTCGGTTGCTTCCCATCTTGACCTACGGTGCACAAACTTGTCCCTCGTTCAAATTCCATAAGGTCAAGCTCAAGGTTTACTGAAGAGCTAAAGAGCGCAGTATCTTTGGTGTTACGCTAATAGACCGTATTCGAAACACCAACTGCAGCTAGCTCTCATAGCCTCAACCTGAGGTAGAGCTGGGGTGACGATATCAGCCGCATGCGTAGCCATATCTATGCTCTGTAGGGTTATCTGCTTGGTGCAGCTTTGTAGCAGGCTCTGCAAAATGACGTGATGAACTCAACACCTTTGAAGGCATCCAATTAACAGTGACCGGGGAGAGTAAGCACAAAACGCCAAAATTTTAAAAGTAGAAGGGGTGCCTTTTCCCTGCCACTCTTCAGGCTAATAGCAACAGTCGGACAAATAATAAATACTTAGCTGTCATTAAAACAAAGATAAGCGTATCTATTCAATGCACATTCATCAATACAATCTGTGCTCACGACAAAGAATGAGATCTTAAGTGTTATGGTACGTGCAAGCCCTGAAATTGTAATTTTCACGGTACAAGAACTAGACTCGCAAACTAATCAAACTAGTTTTTTCTCAAACTTCATAGCTATTACATATTATAAATACTAAAAGCGCTTCATCTTTGTTAGATTTATAGGCGATAGCATTAGTATACTCCGCTAGAAATCTCGTTGGATGAAACCTGGATCGTCATTACCACCTACATTAACTTTCACTATAGAGACGAACAAAACAGTACCGTTGCTTCAAGCTGCGTGTATTGTGAAGGCCCTAATGACTCCTGCATGAAATATTCTTTAGATCTCTAAGTAATGGCTATGCCTATTTTAGAAAACTGGGTTATGTATGAGTGAGGCGAATGCAAAAGTTCGAATTAGGTCTTACCCACTATAGCTTTAACGTTGACCTGTTATTAGTCAGCTAATTTTGCAATAATAAAATAAGAAGTGGGCAGATCTTTGACGATTTATTGCTTAAATCATCTCTACATTTGTCATACTAACTGTAGATTAGTTGCTTTAAATATTTAATTAAATTGAACAGATGAAAATACTGCAATAATCATGACCAAGAATCGCTGCGAATTTTGTGAATTAAATTTAAGTTACATTGTCTGAGAAAACAAGCAAAGATCCAGATAAGTCCAGTTCCCAAAACAAAAACTGGACAAAGGCATATTTTTGCATGAAATCTAAGTTCTTGAAGCAAATATCTAACAGTTAAAATTGTATATTTTTGCATTGGCCATAGTTAACTACGTAAAAACTATCTGCTGAGAATTATTTTGTCATACACAGCCCCCGAGGAAGAAGTACTCCAAACGATCGCTTTTATACCGATCGCAACCAAAGGTATGTACTTAGTACTAAGCTTGGAAACGATGGACCAAGTTATTCCAACAAATGGATCGATCTTTCCACGAAAAGGTTTATAACTTTCTTCAGACATATTCATATAATGTATTGCTTTTCTACAGTACAAAATGATAAATGTACCAAAACAATTAAAATATTAATAGAAAAACAAAACACCTGTCTGCAAAATATAGTCTATGACACTGGGCATGAAAAATCAGTCAAGCCGTTTAGGCTATAAGAGGTAATTGTAGAAACATAAAAAATACAAACAAACTTAAATACGCCCGAAAAACATAACCCTCCTTGTTGGGCAGTCGGATAATTAGTTCATATTATGGACACTGCAGATTTACTTATTTTTTTTTAAATTGTTTGTGGAATGGAAGTGGGAATAAAAAAAATTGTTTTATATCACTGCATTATATCATTTCGATATCGATTATCGATAGTTCATTCATCACTATAATACTTCTTTAGAGGAAGTTCTTTTACATTAATTTCATTTTAACTCCCGATGTCGAAAAACGAGGGGTGTTATAAGTTTGACGCCTATGTCTGGCTTCGTAACTCGCAGTCGGATGGATCGATTTCAATGTGGTTTTTAGGGTATCGTAGTACTACAAGGAACCCTTATAAGTTCGTTCTGTCCGTCTGTCTGTCCGTTCGTTTTAATTTCCTAACTTTTATAGTTATTCATCATTTCATAACTATAGTTATAGTTATAAGATAAATGTATTAAACTGCGCAATAACAGTTTTGGTATAGATCTCAATTTTAACAGTATAATTTTGTATTTTTGGGGTAGCTCTGATACATATATATGAAATGGGGATATTTTTTTCGCTACGCCCCCTCGTCATTTGTCATTTGACATGCTGATAGGTCATATTATAAACTTTTAATTAAAATCAATTCGAACATTTTTTGATCATAACTTTTTGAGTTATAGCTATACAACTAATAAATCCAAGACGTTCTAGCTCAAAAATCATTTTGAACCGAATCTAAATGCCATATTTTACTAATTTTAAAGTCGGTTTTTTAAATTGATAATTATTGTATTTTGTGGTGGTACGGAACCCTAAGTGTGCGAGCCCGACTCGCACTTGGCCGGTTTATTTTATTTATATACTTGATATTTATAATATATAAGTTTCTTTACATAATACATAGTTTTCATTTCATATTTTTGAACTTTGTAGACAGATTTTTCATTTAACATCGTTTCTTTATAACATTTTTATGTTTTAACTCCCAAACCGATTTCGCTACATGAAACTTTGGGAAAGACCTACTTACTTCTCTGTCCATGACTCACGTGCAGTTTCTTGACGCGCGTTTCATTTGCAAATGGTTTAGCGCGTGACGTAGCACGTAGAGACATCATCATCAAGCCGTTATCCATTCTGCCATTCTCTCCGGTCTCCGTGGAGACATCAGTCGTTGCAAATGAAAGGCATTACGAAATGTTCTTTCTGTGCAAATAACATTTTAGCTGAATCAGCGTGATCGCCAGCAAGTGATTGGTTTGACATATAAACGAAATACCTACGAAATTAAACAATACACTGGCAATTTGTTGTTATTAACCGTTGGCTTTGTAAATAATATTTGACAGTAACTACAATTGGTTTGGTAAATTCATAATTAACTGTAGCAGGTTGAACAGACATGACAGCTTCAAGTGGGAAACGTAGTTGACGTTTAGATAGACACGATGATATTCGTTGTCTGGCATCAACCGATATTGAAACTAAACGAAAATCAAACCAAAGTTTGAAAATTTATGTATAGCATTTATCTAGCAAATAATACTACAGTTTGATAATGGGGTGAGTTTTATAGGGTCGTAAAAAGAAACTGTCGAATGCGACAATTTTGAAGAAAGTACACTACTGCTGCTCGCTTGAAGCTCTGATTACCACTTCATATACATATTACATAATTAAGAGATTAATTACCACGGTGGTCACAGAGAGAAGATGGCAACCCGAAACGAACTTATGATGGAATGTTTCACCTATGGCGGGAAATTCAAGTTTCAAACAGTTTTTTGTTGTCCTTGTAGCTATAGGCCGGGAAATTATAGTATAAATGATCACTGTGTTTGCGAAAATCGATGATTGTTCATTACTTTGATGATTTCGTCATCAAAAAGCGGGACTTCTATCAACCCTGGTCGCTCTTCTTTGTTATAACGATAGTAATTTCGTTTTTCAATTGCGTTGTTTCACGTGCTGGGATAAAAATACAGTCGTACTATTATACAGCTTAGTTCGCTATCATTAGTTATTCTGTGCGACTAATCAAATTAAGTTTGGCACAGGTTACGTTTTTGTTTTTCTTAATCGGTGTTCTTTAATATTCGTACACCGTTACCTACTTGGGAATTTATTCTGCAAATCTTCTTCCTCGTACGAATGTTATGTTACGCAATCTTGACTTTGGCCATCATCGTCGTTGCATAACCATTCCATTATTAACATCATAGTTATCGCCATCAGAATTAAAATTCTTAGTTATTTTTTTCGTTTGGAGATATTTAAGCTTCTACCATCTGGCATTCATGAGGTCCTGAAAGTATCGTGTTCTAGAACTATGTTTCACTTTTTTGGCTACATAATCATTAATTACGTATACATATTAAATTATTCTAGTCTAATCTAAAATACATATAAAACTGTAAAAAGTATATTAATTAATCATGCTAATGAACATACATTTTAATTGCGTTATTTTAAGTATAAGATGTATTTTTTAATGTGGTCAAACTGGGTACCCAAGGTGGGTCATTGTTGCTTAAAATCGCCTTCAAGAAGATGTAACCTAGAAGCAAGTTACTAATGACGAACGAAATATAGTCGCCGCCACCGGAAACAATGTATAATTGATGATTGTAAGGTACGAGAGCTTGTAGTGTTTGGCATCATTATTATTTTTAGATGATACATTTTTATATACATCGTAAACACGTGAAGTTATATACCTGGTGTTTGATAGTACTGCTGCCGACATAATATGTTGTGGAAGTTTACTAATATATAATATGGGTTTAGAACATATTTTGCCTATACACACTCGATAGAATATATAAAATTGCTAAAAAGTTAAAAATCACCGTCTCATGTCTCAACCTCAAGATGCTCGGTAGAGCTTATTTCAAAATCGTATAATATGTTATTGAATTTGTATGGTATATTTTGATTCGCAATTTCTTATGGTTATGGTCTGGCCAAGGTTGCGCCAAAACGATGGCAGTCACGTATATAGGTACGTATTCGAAATTGTTTCAACCGTATCGCCCACGTACAGTTTTATTTATTTGCTAAATTTATCTTCCTCTAATATTTTAATGATCTAATCTATTAACGTCACTGTAATTGAAACTATGTCAGCGAATACTATACATACACTTGATGCTAATCAAGCTGTTACTACTGTTCTAAGCATTAAATAATAAAACAAAACACCTGCAAAATGACGATATTAAATACTGCATATAAGTTAAAGACGCAGTCAGTTTGGCTATAATGTAAAAAAGTTACGAGCATGTTACGTTATATGATTGCCATGAGGCGAATCGACCACACCGCGCTAAATCGGAATACCTAAGCAATTTAAAATTAATTGTGAAATATGTACGATTTATATAAACCAATTCCGCTTACGGGCACCACATCACGTCAGTACAGTTCACGACAGATTTCAATACGCAAGTCGATAGCATAAAAAATCAAGCTCAGTAGAGTTACACAGAATTAGCAGTCTCGATGACGAATACCTGTTAAGTAACTATTGAAAAAGCGAAACCTTCGGTCGCGAAACGCTGACAATACTTACCAACTTTCACCTCTCGGATTCAAGTGTAAAATGAAAAATATCTACAAGTAGGCAATATACATTACTGAAGAATCACCTCAGGATAAATATCTTGTTTACACACGACGCGGATAGGGTCGTTATCGCAACTATTTGCAAAAATATTGATAGGTATATTATTATTGTAGCTCCCGGTGCCAAAAATGAGCACATCAGATTCAGACAGGATGTGGCACTAGGAACTAGATAGAGGCTTCAAACATTTTAGAGAATTATTTATTATACTATTTCTGGTCACGCTTGTGGCGCGTTGTTGATATTCCGAACATTATTATTTCAAGGTTGCGCGGCCGTCGCAGTGAGGTTGCGTAGTGGGGCTCCTCGGTAGGCGTCGTTCGACTGGTATATCTGTCCCTCTTTTGCACTAAGGTTCAGCTTGCTCTGTACTTGGCATTTGATATCAGCAGAGTCAATGCGAACTCAACTACTCCTCGACGCGATAGCCAGCTCGTTACGATACTGTACTACCTCACCTGGCTCGAGTTTTGATAATGTCATCTAATATATTGTCTATTTAAAACCTGAATACATAAATGCTCGTGTATTGTGTTCAGTACATTAGCAGACAACGCCGAATGACTCATGCGTACGGGCAACACTTAAACAAATTATTATTAAGTAATTGGGAAATGTACACTTATTGCAAAGATCGCTTCCTTTGTTATAGATAGCGCATTTATTATTGAGCAGCATTGGCGTAGACATCTAGCACCAGCTATGGTTCACTATTTTATTCATGGTAGCGGGGGCATAACTTACCCCTCTGTTCCACAGTAGCTATTTTACAAATTATTCCGTTAATCATCATCATTTTTCCTTTATTATAATTTTTGAAGCCATCCTACTTTATTAAAAGTTTATTTTGTTTGCTGCTTCTGTAGAATTGAATCCTGTGACCTCCAACTGGGAGACACATGGAGGGGGATGCAAAGCAAGATGAGCGTGACTGCGCCGGATAAGAAGATTAGAAAAAAGTCAGATAAGCCGCAATCTCAAATGTACGTATGATGCGCTTGGAATGTTTTATTACGTGGAAGTTTTGCACAGGGCTCCAATTTCTAATTTTATCCAATATCAACGGTTATACATCTCGAATACAATGAATGTCAACTATACTTTGTCAAACGTGTCAACTATACTTTGTTTAATTATATTTTTCATAATCGGTAAACAAGTAGCATCCACAAATTTAATATCACCACCATTCCATCCATCAAAAGCGTCCGCTCAGTGCTTTTACTGTATTTTTTTCTAATTGTTATCCAATTTATTCAAACAAAACTATACCTACATAAACCTGAATTAATAGATCTCAGTAAAAAAAGTACATTGAAATTGCTGTACTAAAATACACAAGGAGCGACCTAGGTATCGTAGCAGAACAAATGACGCTACCTTGCAACATTGTAAGTGAACGCAAATATCTTTTATTTTATTTTAAAGTAAATCAAAATTTTAAAAATATATTGTTTAAACGTGACAATGTTTTAGAACAATATCTTCATAGTCTAAGCGCCACTTCGATATTTCACAATAAAAATATCTGCTCAACGTTTTTGTCAATTTGTGGAAATTATTTCAAAATATTGTACATTATGTTGTCCGTCTTATCTTTGTTGTAAAAGGTAGTTTATCATTTATATCAACGCAGAGTATTTATTCACGTGTCCTTGACACCTAAAAATTGACGCGATACCATTTGCTCTACCAAAATTTATTTAGGTACCTATACGAATTTTGAAGCTATCGTCTGACGTTTGGATGTTTTTATTGTACTAACTACTAAAATGAATTTGGCGATATCGGATTAGTGACGATATAAGATAGTGAGACTGGTGTTTTGGCACGGGTTTCTCCGAAATATAACCATAATACGAAGCGTTCTGTAGTCGTACCTCGGAAGTGCCCCACGACCTTCGTGTTTATCTCATTTATCATCAGACAGACCGTCTGCTTGTTTGTCATGCATTTATATTAATAGTCAAATAAATAAAAACAAATATAAACTGGTTTTTAATAATTGTTCCTCAAGGTGTAATGTAGAGTGGAGCTAACAAAACATGTCTAAAATAGGTCAACTTTGTATTTGATATTTTTGATTACGCATATGATTAGATTTTGTTTGTATCTTATACTATACTAATAGAGTTAATAAAATTGGTTTTGGAATGTATAACGAGTGTTCAACCTCAAAAAAACAGTCAAGTCACGTGTCGTGTTCAAAAAACAGATTTCTATTCCCAGTTTGTAGATAATATTACCTGATTTTTATAGTCATTGTGTGAAGCCAGTTAAATAGAAAATAATATTTTACAAAAATCTGCCATGAAGTTGTTATACTGTATATTAGCAAAATTATAATCTCTTGGAATCAATTCCAAGTAAACAAGAAAAACTAAACAATTTACTTAAAATTGCGGTTTTATCTTACATTTCGATGATGTACAAAATTGCACACATATATAATATTAAAAACTAAATAAGGGTAATCATGCGGCATATAACCACCGAGTAGGTGACATAGGGTCTGATGGATTGAAAAGAGGGGTTTAGTGAAGAACTGTGTGAACGCCTACAATTTACAAATCAGAGGTAGAGCTCCAGAAAGATGGCCTTTAACAACAAGAATTGAAACACCAAAAAGCTTCAAACACCGATGAAGTTTTTACTTTACACTCACAACACTAAATTGTAAATCGTTTAATTATTATGCATTGATCTTACGGACTAGGCTAGGTGATAAACTGTACGTACATGTAGCATTAGAATATTGTACCTTACGGTACCTTTGGGTACGCAGACGATAGCACAGTAGTAGACAGCTATACATCTTATGCACGAACAAACGGACCACAAATCCATTATCTCAAAGAGGCCATGGTCGAGCGCATGAACTTGTCCCTTAAGGCAGTCTCCGACTGGGGCGATGTCCTGGTCAAGTTCAATGTTGCTAAGACCCAGGCGTGTCTGTTCTCCGCCAAAAGGATGCCATTTCATCTAGCTCCTACTTTCCGGGATGTATCCATTGATTAGCTTGAGCTTTTGGGCGTTTCTCTGTCATCAACCTAGAACTTTAGCTCCTATATTGAGAACAAGGCTCAATTGGCAGCCAAAAAGCTAGATATTCTATCAAAGGTGCGACGGTACTTGACCTCGGAACAGTTGCTTTCACTGTACCAAGCACAAGTTCGGTCGTGCATGGAGTATTGTTTGCACCTATGAGATGGATCAGCCATGTACCAGCTTGGGGCATTGGATTCCATTGGGAAACGTGCCAAGAGACTCATCCGCAACGAATCCCTAAATCAGAATAAGCTTTTTAGTCTTGAGCATCGGCGTAAAGTTGCTAATCTATCGGGTTTTTATAGGATACATTTCGGAGAGTGCGCATCGGAACTGCATGATCTAATTCCCTCCCTCCTGCCCATATTTCTATCGGACTGTTAGAGTGAGCACGAAAAGGTGACACCGCTTTATGGTTGATATTCCGAAAACCCGTACGAACCGCTTTGATTCCACTTGTATTATGCGAACTGCTAGTCTGAGGAATTCGCTGCCTGAATGGGTGTTCCCCGATGGTTACAATCTGGGTGTCTTCAAATCGCGAGTGAATCGGTTTCTTCTAGGCAAGCGTGCTCCATCGTAGACCGCATCATCGCTAAACATCAGCCGAGGTGGCGGTCAAACGCAAGCCAAAACAACAAGACAAAATGTACTTGAGTAATATTATAATTCGGAGATCAAAAGAAAAACTATCGTAAAACAGAATTGCCATACACTTGCAAAATATGTCGCAAAAATTATGCTAGTAAAAAAACTGGCCACCCGATTGTTTTTTTTTACATTGGATTTTCTTTCTTATTCTAATACTCCATAAAGTAGCTTGCTCTACCTGTCCTTTTGAAGACTGCGTGTTCTGGCTGTAAAGTGATATCTGTTATAATTATATTTACTTATTTATTAGCATATTAATCACCCCATTATTATACATCAATGTGCTTTACAATTTGCTGCTTAATTTTCTTAACACATTAACCGTAGGCTCTACTGCAATTATTGCTGAAATTACGGTTACTATTTTCAATTAGTTGTATTGTTTCGCGTCGATCATAATTGTCTATGTTGTTTGCCATCATATCATCGTCATAACAATTACTAATCTGGTCATGGTAAGATAGCCTATTGGGAATAAGATGGCTAAAATTCTTTAAAATTTAAGACGTTAGAGCGAACCGGTTTCTATGCGATGTCGGGCATAGGAATTTTAGGTTTGGTACACAACGAAGATCTCAGATTTTAGGACAGGTGATACAATATCCTGTAAAATAAATTTCCATGCTGGAGAAATATTATGCAGGGCTGTGGTAATAAATGCTAGCCTGGCAGTCACCATTAACGTCGGTTTCAGCGGGGTCCAACTAAAATAATGTAATGTTGGTGTACCTTAGACAAATAGACTAATATTTTTTCTTCAAAATTAATCATGCGTGCCATGTTGAATCTTAATAAATTATCAACTACATGTTTCTATAGTTTAAATATATACCTTGATCAAGTTCGATACGAAATAAAGGCACCATTAATTTATAATGTTTGGAACTATATTTTAGTTTACAATAAAGTCTGTACTAAAATATATGCAACTAAGACTTTTTTAACGATGTGTTCGAAGGTCTTCGACCACATCGTCGCTTACCAGCAATCGAGTTGGTGGTCACACGCAGATTTATTCGCGATAAAAAAACTATTTAAAAATCTGTATTTGCTTAGTAGAAGACTTTATTGTAAACTAAAATATTGTCCCAATCATTGTAAATTGATGATTTAATTACCTTTATTTCATATCGAACTTGGTCAAGGTATAGATATAATCTATAGAAACATGTAGTTAATAATTTATTAATATTAAACACGGTAAATACTAATTAATACATTTTTCGGTATTGACTTATTTAGTTAAAAGAAATTCATATTCTAGTTGCAATTTACAATATCACCTGACTTTCTGAAATTGCTATGATAAGGGAACAAAGACTGAATGTCTGTTGTGATTTTGCAAAAAATATATATTATTACTCAATAAAGCTATAAGAGCATAATAAAGTTTTCGATGAGTAATACGGAACTCCAAAAGCACGACCGGCCGGCACAATCAAACCGGTTTCGGTTCATTAGAAATACACAGGAACTCCATTTTATTGCATTTAGAATGGAGCAAGCTTTAGGCACAGGTGTGTCTGTGTGGAGCATTCAGACGGACTAAAGACATGCTGAAAAACGGCGCACACTAAAATGTTGGTTCGCTTAGAAGGACTTGCGCAGCGTCTCATCGAATATACTTTTCGTTTACATTTTTGTTTGTTATGGCTGCTGTCTTCAATCTGTGGTCTTAGCCGCTATCATTACCATAATTTCACATAAAATTTTACTAGGTTTTATGTATTATCTCGCAGTGTTTCTCATGGTTGTGTAGGAAATTGATTCTTTTACATTAAAATCATCGAGATACTACAATAAGATGCTTAATTTTCATACAACTTTCACCAACCAGCAGTTCAAAAGTGTACCTTTTTGTTTTATATAGTTATTCTACCATTTTCAATTCGTTTCGTTATTCAAGGTCATGTCGTAAACACATAATCAATGTGTTCTTTGCGTTTTTTTTTTTTTAAATAATTTAGGCTTGTCCTTGGCTGTGTAAATTGTGGGATGACAAAAGATAAAAAAAAGTTTTCTGTTTAACTTATAAAGTTGCGTGCGTTATCCCTGTTTACTTAAATTTTCTTATCAAACTAGAGCTCAGAAGAATTAAATAACTATCGAAATCATTCTAGTCATCATGATCTAGTTACTGTATTGAGTCGACATAAATATCTACAACTCTAATAACAGTGACACACGATAAAATGCTGATTCCATTCCTAATATGATATTATGCAAGCATCGTATGTCTGAGAACAGCCATCAAGCTTTTTATTCAATAAAATGTGAGTTGTTGAGACAAATTCTATAAATTGTTTACCACCTGGAGTACCTACATAGTTTTCTCAATCGAAAATTGTAATTAGTGCAATGAAAACGATTTGTTGTCCTAAAATAATATTTCGAGCTTTGTGAATGTTTGTACTCACTGTCTCAATCTGCATGTGTGTTTGAAAACTACGTGTTATGTGTCATAAATTCATAAAAACAATTATAGGTTCATGATTGTTCGGTGTCGTCACAACGTTGCCTGATTGTTTTAATGTGAGAGACGGAGTGTAGCAGAAACGGGTAACAATGTTATTCGTTTTGAATTACAGAAATAAGTGTTACAACGAGAAGAAGCGTCGGGAACAAGAGAACGAGACCATAAATCAGCTCGAGGAGCTACTGGGGACTTGTCTGGCGGAGGTGAGGCAGCCAGACAAGAACGGCATCGTTCGCGAGGCGACGCGCCAGATCCAGGACGTGCTGAACCGGCGGCGCGAGTGCCCTGACGAGTGCCCGCTGCGCGCCGCGCACGCACTCTCGCCCGTGCAGGCCGGCGAGGTCAGCTCCACGCAGCCGCAGCCGTTCTGCTCGGGGATATACTACACCGAGCTCACCACTCTCATTGAGGTACGGACGACGTAAAACTTTACTAACATGTCCTTGCAGTCGAGCGCTTAGCTGTGTCGTCAGCTTTTTTATACAACTGAGACGAGCAAGTCGCTCGCCTGATGGTAATCGTCACGATTGCTCATAACAGTTTAATGCCACCTAGACTTTAGAACTTGAACAGTTCAAACCCCTTCGCGACAATGCATTACGCTCGTTAGCCTGAGAAATACTTTATTCTTTATTTGCATTGCTTGCGTCTATTTTCGAATTAACCGTTACTTAACATCACCAGACATGTGGTCCTGTTAAATTAAAAAAAAAAAACAATGGCTGGGATGCTACAGGTACATGAAATACATCATTGCGGATCTGAGATAATATAAACGTTATACAAGGATCGTTCTGTAAAGGCGATTTTATAACTTGTAATGGGAATGTCATTCACAAAATGACCTAATTTTGAACCCCTGACGCAAACAGAGGGGTGTTATAAGTTTAACGTCTGTAACTGTGTGTCTGTCTGTGGCGTCATAACTTCCAAACGGTAGAACCGATTTTGATTTAGTTGGTTCAGTATTTTTTTGTTTGAAAGGTGACTTGATTGCGAGTGGTCTTAGCTATAATTCAAGAAAATCTGTTCATCCCTTTGAAAATTATCAGATCTTTTTGAAAATTATCTTTATTTTTTAATTTAATGAAACGAGTATGTCTCGTGTTGCGCATTTTGTTCCAGGAAAAGTAAGTAGCAAATTTGCATTTTAATATTTTTTTATTCTGCCAACAACAAAGGGTCAGGTGCCAAAAAGACATCAAAGAAGTGTTGACACGCACGGAATGTACTCTAGACAAATTAGTACGTTCAATTGATGTGTTTTACAAAATCTATATAAACAAGAGACGTTTGATATGTGAAACTGCTTTGTCCTGGTATTCAGAAGTATAGGGCAAATTACTTTAAAAGAAGTCAGCCTTGCATGTGCTAAGAGATGATATGAAGTGCAACTTTATCTTCATATATCTACTCGCTGAATGTTTTGCTACTTATTAGGTACTTCGTACTTATAGAGTATTTTGAAGAAAAAAAAAACATTATAGTATTAGTTTTTTTTTTAAATTTGGAATTATACCTACCCACCGCGGGAAGAAGTCGGCTCCGGGAATCAGGTACCCTTGTCCGGAGTACGACGCATCATAAAAACTGTCTCCACAAATTTTGGCCCGAATAAAAATTTATTATTGTTATTCACATATTTATTTTCTTTCTTAAATCTAAGTTTTTTTTTTTACAATATTTACCTATAAAACATAAAATATTATTTAAAAAACCTCAACCTAGAGTGTTGCTGGCAGCGGGGCAGGGCCCAAGCTACCGGTGGTTAGGGCTGCAGAGTGAGGAACCTCCTGACAATATAAATAAATAAATATTCGGGACATTTTTGCACACACGGTCATCTGACCCCAAACTAAGCAAAGCTTGTGATATGGCTGCCAGAGACTGATATACATACATATATAGGTTTAAATACATACTTAAATAGATATTAACACCCAGATATAGAACAAACACAAATGTTTGTCCTAGGTGGGAATCGAACCCACGCCCCTAAGCTCAGAAGGCAGGTTCACTACCAACTGGACCAACGGGCTATCTAATGCCTCCTGTATTATTATTATATCATAACAAACCATTGAGAAAGTCACTCGCGCTCGCGGAAACTATCGGTTTCTTCTAGACAAACGTGCTCCATCGTAGACCACATCATCGCTTAACATCAGGCGAGTTGGCGGTCAAAGGCAATCATTAGTAAAAAATTAATAAATATCAAAACCGTAATGAACATTTTGTTTTTTCTAGACACTCAAACACTACACCGGGAAGCTCGGGTGGATTCTATTGGAAATAAACGCAAATGGAGAAATCGAATGCGTAACAGAAAATATAAAAGACCTGATTCTGCGGGACAGAACAGAGCTTTATAAGAAATCTATTTTCTCACTTTTACATGTGAAAGATCATGCAAAACTGAAACCCTTATTGCGGAGCGTACAAAACTTCAATTGGACTACCGGAGAAATTGATAAGTTCCAAGCTATACAGGCCAGCCTTATCGTGAAGAACTCTAATGGGACTGAATCCAGGTAAGAAACAATGTTCTTATATTCATCATTGTCAGCCTATCATGTTCCCACTGCTGGGACACAGGCCTTCTCTCAGAGAGAGAAAGAGAGAGTGAGGATGGGCCTTTTCCACCATGCTGGCCCAGTGGATGCTGGAATGTCATATATCTTTGAACAATTGATATTCTTGGACATTCGGTTTCCTCACTATGTCTTTCTTCACCGTTTTTGAGCAATGGCATCGAAATTGCACATAATTTATTTATGTACTAAATAAGTCATTGGTGGAGGACCGAGGATCGAACCGGTTGCCGTTAGGTAAAGTGCACACGCTATCCGCTCGACCACCATTATATCCAGAAGTCCTTATTGACAGCTAAAATGTGTTTTGTGCTCGCGCATGACATTTGCCGTTAGCTAGGAGTAGACAGTAACTTTGTACGATAATGACTTTTCAAACATTTCCACATGTTTCGAACATCTCTAGGGGGTTAGTGTAAATTTATGTGGATTGGTCTCTAAACTATATATTCCAATGAATATTTCCATATTATTTATTATTTTCATTATGATACTAAAACTTTACAACTGCGGGCAATTGGAAGATTAATGTCTGATATGAAATAGATTTTCAGAATATAGGTAAATGATAGACTAAAGATACCCTTCGATTGTTGTTACAGTATTGATAAATTGCGATTTCACCGTGATAGTCGCTCGTGACGTTTGGACGATAAGAGGCCGATTACACACGCGTTTACCTTACTAGCTGATGTAAAGCTATTATTTCTTACTATTTTAATTACGGAATATTATAGCGCATTCGGCAATATTAGGAAATACATAAACAACCTAAAGTGTGGCCGCTGAGAGAAAGCGTCTGACAGTTGCTATAACATTGTAAGAATCTGAACGAAAACAGTAAATTCGGATAATTTTTACATGAACGTAAGATTGTATTTGGTAACCAATATACTACAGTAAAATATTTTCATTTAGATTTTTACCGGAAGACGCAGCTTAGGGAGGCCTTCCACTAGATGGACCGACGACATTGTGAGAGTCGCGGGCATCCAGTGGATGCAAAAGGCAGGCTGTCGTTCAGTGTGGAGGTTAAAGGGGGAGGCCTATGTTCAGCAGTGGACGTTTTCTGGCTGATGATGATGATATTTTTACAATGTAATTGCTGCTGTCAGATGCATTCTCTCAGTGGCCGGACTGTAGTATGATAGCCGTGAGTCGTAATCCTTTATTTGAAGAAAATTTATAGGTATACATCAGTACTGGTATAAAGTTAATAAACCGGCCAAGTGCGAGTCGGGCTCGCGCACTGAGGGTTCCGTGCTACCACATAAATTGTTAGCTACTAAAGTACAAAAAAGTAGTGCAATAAGACAACATCGAGCCCAGGCGGTCACCCATCTAAGTACCGACCGCGCTCGACGTTGCTCAACTTTGGTGAACAGAAATTTGTTACTGTCTCGCACTTGGCCAATTTTTATTATTTGTTGTTACTTTAGAATGTGTTCTATAGTCATGCCAAGTGTGTCTTTTGTACATATTACCGTTTTTACACTAGAACAAATACAAAAACACGTAAAAAACTTTTTGTATGTACCTTTTGTTTTAGTTTTTTGACTTTATATTTTTATTTCTTAGTTAATCTGCCGTAACATCACATATTCTGTGAAAATTTCAACTAGCTCTCTATTACGGTTCGGAAGTTACAGCCTTTAAAAGGTAGGACAGGCAGACAAACAGTATAGGTTTAGTAATAGGGTCCCGTTTACACTTTGGGTACGCAACCCTTAACCAGATTTAAAAAAACTGAACTTATTGCAAAACAACTGTGCCATAGGTTCCTACTTTTTTCATTTTATTGCTAATAAGTCCGCGTTTGACCACCAACCCGCCTGTTGGTAAGCGACGATGTGGTGGAAGATAAAGCACGCAGACTTAGAACATACCTATTCACTCTGGCCTTGAAAAGCCTTCTACTACACATGGATTTGTGGTGTGAACAATAAAGAGTTTATAATCTACGGAGTATAAACCTGTCACACCCTAATTTATCCGTTTCGGTAAAAAACAGTCGTCCGATACTATGTCGTAGTTAAAGTAGAGCGAACAGTAACATAGCAACATTGCTGGAAAAAAATGCAAACGAAAAACTACTTGTAAATTGAAGGTCAGGCAGTTAATGATAACATCTGGTTAGTCTTTATTATAATGATAAGCATGTTGAAAGACGAGTGGTCTTGGAGTTTGGCAAGATGTCACTCTTTTACCTTAAAGCTTGTCTATGTGTGCTTTTGACTGAAGTAGAGCTACCACGCGTTCTGAAAAAGTCCAAAGGCCACAAAAAGCTTTAAAAAATCGCTTGCTTTCGTTTGTTTGTTACGCTATTAATTTTATTAAATAGGCTATTTCTCGAAGCTGCAGTGCAAGTACCGTTCTTTATCGGTCGTCAAATTCGATAAAATGCCATAGAATCGATCATAGAGAGTACTGATCAAATGGCATTTTATCGAATTTGACGATCTCAACTGTCAAATTTGACGATCGATAAGAACGGTACTTGGACTGCTGATCCCATAGTATTCCACTTTTTGTAGAAATGTATTAATCATTCGTGTTAAAAAAAAGTGATCCTCGAAATTCGTTCAAAGATAAAAAAAAAATTACATCACAAAAAGTTATCACATATAATTATGACAAGTAATACAGCTAAAACTATCAAAAAGTTGTTATCTAAGTATCTACCTATTTCGTCGTAAATACTCATTGCAATCTTTGTGCGCGCACTCTGTGACCTCATTACTAAAATGTATTCTTATGGACAGCTATTTATTCAAAAATCATGAGTGTGTGCACGCACTTTAACATAATATAATTGGGAGTAAAGCTTTGTTGAGAAAAAGAAGACATGCAAGTTAAAATAGCATTTTCGCACAAAAACTTACGATTAAAGTGCTTCAGACTCCATTTTGCTTTATTGGCGAATTTTAATACTGAAATCATGATCGTAAATTTATTTTGTAATAAACTTTAACCGACTTCTAAAACGGAAGTTCTCGAATATTCCACCTCTAGTACGCACGCCTCCATAGAGGTAAAGACAAGCGGAGCGGAGCGAAGTCGTGCCGGAAACTACCAAACACATTGGTTGAAATCCGTATCTCGTCTGCTCCGCTTCAATGGAAAAAATCATATCGTAGACAAGTTTTTTTTTGACAAGCGGAGTAACGGTTCAGAGCGGAGCGGAGTATAGCGATGCGAGCGGAGCGGAGAGGTGCGGGGTGAACCGCACCGGCGCGGCCGTGCTGCGCTTTTGCGTTATAATATCTCACCGCTCGACTCTGCTCGTCTTTGCTTCAATGGAAACACTCACATCTTTTCCCAGCTCTGCTTCAGTTAAAAGCACCCTTAGGAATATTAGGGGATGAATCCCGGTTACTGAATGTCGTTTCACCTCCCGTGAGGTCGGTATTGATTTTTTTGTTATAATTTACAATACATTTAAACCTGTATTCAAGTAATAGCTGAATTTTCCTACATATAAAAAAAATATATGCTCACGACTTTCTGTGCTACATTATATGATATCGACTTTTTAATTCATTGGATCAAAAACACGCTTAGGTATAAAGAAGTTACATAATTTTATTGTCACATTCTTACAATAGAATTGTAGTATGTTATTTCCTACCAAAGGTTTAAAAACCCTGGATGTTAAAAACAAAGAACCCCGTGCAATTATTCTCGTAAGCTTTATGACGTTGTCAGTTGGTCCAGCAAGACTGAGTGTGCAGATATGGGGGCCAACGCGTATTGCCAATCTAGTATTGATAGCCAGTTTTTCCTTAATATACATATTACACACGTGACCTTTACGAGCTATCTACCAACCCTATCCAACATGTTGTTGTGAACCTCTTCTATCTTTAGAACGAGATTGGATTAACGTACTTTGTTAAACTCCCGCGACATTAACCTTGGGGTAATTTGATAAAAATCCCGTGACCTCAAAACCGCCCGTACGTGACCTGGAGTAAAAATCTAAACGTAGTCTTGGGCAAGGCGATCATATGGTCACCCTGTGTTTAGTAACGCTGGTAACCGTGATATGGTTCGCAAGTGTTCTCGGTCATGCTTTAAACACGTTTGTGACGCGACGATCTACATAGTTATGCAACGATACCGACAAGACTCATAAAACCAGATCGACTTGGAAAACGGATGTCGGTTACATACTGAAATAACACTTAATTCATTTCTAAAGTCTGTCCAATAAAAAGAGTTTAGTATGTTAACTTGATCGCCTCGAATTGTTTGATAATATTTTGAAATATAATCCAACATTCGCGAATGCGCACGATGCGAAGATTTTGTAGACTCTTTTTGTCGTGAAAAAACGAGACAAGGTCATGAATATTTATACATCTATCCCATTTCCGTACGAGAAAAAGTATTGACCATATTTTCGTGTTGTATACACAGTGCACACTCTCAGTTCACAGCAATCCTATAAGAGCATTAAAATGCCTAGTATAAACTGTAGGTATTCATGCAGCAAAGTTCTGGCTTCGGGGACAAAACTTCAATTTATTAAACCTGAAGTCAAGATTCACAATAAGTAAGCTAAAGAAGAAGCCTTTGTCTCTTTGTGTTCTCTTAAGTCTTCGTATATAGGTATAATGTAGGTTACTTTCCTGTAGAAATGCAGGTACGTGAGGTCGTTTGCAGAACTTAAACTTAATTCATTGTCCGCCATGAGTGATTTTTGTGTATGGATGACTCGGCATTATTGCACAATAGCAATCACGATCAGACAATTTTATGACGTAAGCGGGTGAGTAGCTTATACCGCCGAGCAGGGTTGCAGGTGCTACTCTATGTTTTTGTTTATATTCGTAGGATAGTTTATGTAGCAATTTTATTTATTAAAAAAAATCTACGGCGCAATGGCTCGAATCTACTTAATAAAAATCCTAAACTCATTATATTCAAAACAACGCACAGCCTTGACCACTGGGTCTAGAAGTGTGAAATTTTGCCTTAAATAACGTAAGAAGGAAAGTAGTACTAAGAAAGGATTTTTGAAAAGTCATCCCCTAAAAGGGTAAATAGGGGAGGAAAGTTTGAATGGAAGTTCGTCATTTTTGAAGTTAGAAACTTGTAGTGTGTTGTTGTATGTTTATGTATTCAAAAGTTTGGTGAGTCATCGTTTTTTGGATACTCGTCTCCTAAGGGGGATAAATAGGGAAAGAAAGTTTGAATGGAAGTACGCTATTTTTGCAGTAGAATCCAGGAAGTTGGCACTTAGATATCTGTTTATAAGTACTATAAAAGTAAGTTGTATCTTCGTCATTTGAAAACTCATCACCTAAAAAGGAGTTAATAGGAAATGGAAGTTTGTATGATCTTCGTCATTCTCTATTTAACCGCTTTCAGAAAATTTTCATTATTTTGTTCGCTTCTTCTACGCTGACAACATACGCGGCGCGCTTGACTATTGCTCTGATCGTACCTTGAAGTATCGAAGCGGGCGGGGGAAGGGGCGCTGGTTTGATTAAGTCACTCGAATCGGGCGTTTGTTTAAAGTCAATCTACTGTTTTTCTCTCTTGCTTTTGTAGAGTTTTTTTTGGTAAAATTTTCATGACCGTGGATTCAATATCCTTTAGTCGTAATATTAAACATGTTTACATAGTATTAAAAGCGCCAAACAAGTCATAGTCACAGTCAGAGTCAAGCAAAGTAAGTCACGGTCAAACTCATGCCCCTGTAAAGTGGTGGAGATTTACAACAGGCTTCTATGGAGTTTTGGAAACAATACGAAAAGACACATTTCACCTCGTTATATCACTTGCCCACACTCGAGCACATTTACGAGCACTTAATGAATAATAATTCGTCATTTAGTACACATTTACACTCGAAAATACACAAGCTTAGGAAAATAATTCAACGAGCCGACATGTTTTTTTAACGTTGGGGCCAAAACTCTCGTGCCTTTGTAGTGATGTGTGTTGATGTTGCCAGTGTGGTGGAGGCAGTGATCCACGCGGCGCCGGTGCGCGGCTCGGCGTCGGAGGAGGCCGGCTCCGTCATGTGCGTCATCCGGCGCTGCGAGGACGCGTCGGCCGCTCTCATACCCGTCGCCGGCGCCGGCCCGCCGCACATCGCGCCGCGCAACACCGCTGACCACATCGTCTTCCGACTCGACAACAACTATACTATCCTCTGTGAGTACTCTCACCTCTACTTACACTATAGCTACTTACATAAACTGGAACCTCCGAATTGCATGAGGCAGGTTCATCATCATGATCCTTGTCACCAAAACAGCTTGGCTGTCTTACCATCATCTATACTCCCATCTACGCCACTGGAGCAACTGGAAACTCCTCAGAGTTCCGCTCCGGTGTTTCAAGAAGCTGGGTTCGCTTGGTTAGATATTGACGGAAATTTACAATGCATCCCAACGTCATGGCAGAACCCTATCTCGAATAAGAATAAATATACATTCATAGCGATCGGACGATAGCAATGGAGGCGAGTTTGAGGTCAACGTGGATATCGCGATTTAAAAAAAAATGGAATCGTCCGAATTGTTGCAGGTTCAAATCATACTGCTTCCCAAATTTAAGGCTTCTACAGACCAAAAGAAGCAGCTGCAGCGCAGTTTGATTGCGGGGCCGCACGTTTTGTAATACAAGTAACTACATGAATTACTTCAAATACGTCGGCGGCTACTGAGCAGCGCAACCACAGCCGCTCCTGTGGTATATACAGCTTCTTGTATTACAAAACTCGCAGGTCCTTGTTCAAGCTGTGCTGCTGCTGACCACCGTTTGGTCTGTAGAAGGCTAAGTCGCGTGTAAAAACATTTTCTTACTATCGCATGAGATTCACCGCCGCATTCATCTCGCTCTTAACATGATTGAAACAATGTATTGATAAGAGATCTCTTTTTTCAGCGTGTGATTTAAGTGGAGTGGAAAACTTTATAAAGTTACCTAATTCGCTTGTGGGTGGGTGTTATTTGGAGCTGGTGGAGAGCGGTGACCGCGGCGCTGTGAGCGCGCACCTGGCGCAAGCTGCGTGCCTGCCCGCGCCGCCCGCCGTCAGCGACCCCTTCCGGCTGCGGCTGGCGCCCGACCGCGCGCCCGTCCGCGTATCCGCGCGCTCGCGCCTCTTCCGCGCCAAGCCTAGCTCCGGTGAGCCAGATTTCATCATGTCCACGCACAACGTACTCGGCGACGACGAGGCGCCGGAAACGCCTGCGCCCGCGCAGCCGTCGCGGGCCAACGGCGACCCTGACGGAGAGCGGTACCGCCCCGCCAGCCCACAGCAGCCCTTCATGATGAACGACTTCGATCTAGACCCGTGGACGGCGACACTCCTCGGCGACATGCCCGACGAGACCAAAGAGCGCAAGGAGTCCTCGACGGGCGAGAGCTCCGCGCCACGCACGCGCACGCCCGCACCCTCCGAGCCCGCTCACCACCTCCACCAGCAACATGCGCAGCAACAACACCCGCAACAGCAGCAGCATCACATGCAACAGCACGAGGAGCCGACCCGGTTGCGCTCGATTCTAACGGGCAAGAACCACATCCTGATCGGTATCCTACGGCAAGAGGATGAAGAGAACGGCGGCAGCAGCGACAACTCAGCTCCGCAGACGCCGCACCCACCACAGACGGCGCACACTCCGGCGCCGGCGCAGTCGCCCGCGCACCCGCGCACGCCGCACGCACAACATGTGCCACAGCCGTCACACGCGGGACCCTCTTCGCATTCGCATCAACAACACAATCCTTTAGTACGGGTGAGTATTTTATGAGTATTTTGTTTGGCTTGGTTCGATGACTTTCTAACGCATAGAATTTTCGGAATGTTACCTAAAAGAGTTTGGGACTCGCATGATCTGCGACTGCACACAAAGATTGCTGTGTACAAGGCAATAATTCTACCCATATTGCTGTATGCCACCGAAACTTGGTGTCTGTACAAGGGTGATATCATACGCCTTGACACTTTCCAAATGAAGTGCTTAAGATAAATTCTTCGTATAAGGTGGCAGGACCTTGTTCCAAACTCCGAAGTTTTGAAAAGTCAAAGTCAAATCATATTGCACATTATGCTAAATAGATGACACTTATGTTAACATAATGACCCAATTAGGGTATGGCAATTTAATAGAAGAACAGAGCTATGTGGCATAGAGTCCTTGCTCATAAAGGGTCAACTGAGATGGTGCGGACATATTGTACGTATGGATGACTCCAGGTTGTCTAAAGCTGTCTTTTGCTCACAGCTGAAGAATGGAAAGCGCATACCTAGAGGACAGTACTTACGTTACAATGATGTTCTAAAGTGCAATCTCACCGCATGTGACTTCCAACGCGACGGTTGGAAAGAGCTCGCGCAACAAAGACGAGAGTGGCGTGGCACTGTTCATAAGGCTGTTAATAACTTCGAAGAAAAACGAATACAAGACCTAGATGCCAAACACCTTATCATTCAGACCCGTTCTAAGGCTTCTCCTACACCTGCACATACACGGCCTTACAAAATGTTACTTAAAAGTTAAGCAATGCTTAAAATTGCTGTCAAATTATTTTTTACGGAAATTGTCACAGGTGAAAACAAGCCGGAGCAATTTTAAGCTTTGCTTAACTTAAGTAACGTTTATAAGTAAGGCCGACAATACTGATGGCCAATCGCACTGTGCGCAGTAGGACCTTTAAGCCTAAGTTTGGTTTCGCCAGCCATATTATACGCGCTCATAACCGACCTAGCCGGGTTCGCCGTTGACGGACCCGTCGAGAATGCCGATATTTTATATATACCCCATAGGCAGCGTCCTATAGCAGCGGAATAGCCATCGCTCGCTAAAACCATGCTGTTACGTCGACGGAACATCATATAAAAAAAAAAAAATGATCGACTGACTATGTTTGACCACAATTCACCTAATGTTAAATGACAGTGCTATCGATGACTGCGCGCCCTGCGGTTTCACCCGCGTTATTCACTCCTTATAACATCAGCTATCTGCCAGTGAACGTCCCGTCAATATCGGTCCAGCCGTTTTGGAGTCCATAGGGAACATACATACATACACACATAAGCTTAAGAATAAGTAGAAGATGGTAAACACACCTAACCTGGAATGGGAATTGAAAGAACCTGGTACATTAATTAAGTTAGGACACTATTAAAAGTCGTATATTTATGATTAACAGTGCGATGCGATCATCGTTTGTTCGCGCGAGCGATGGCCAACTAGGATACCGCCATAGACATATTGTATATGTATAAGGCGAGCGCATTCAGTCAACACATTAGCACAAAAATGCGTATAGAAATCTATACCCATCAATGGCACACAAGTATTAATGTCGCGACCTTGAGCGGACCAATCAGCGTTCAGTATCCCACCACTGCTCATCTAAACTAGTAGACTGTATTGTTTACATTAATGTTCATAGAGTTTTTGAGTCGCATCCTATGGAATTAAATTAACACACTATTCTAAGCGAGTATTTCACCTTCGAGCCGCAGATTCTGAACGACAACACTGACGAGGAGGGTGATGATTCGCGACGCGGGAGCGGCGTCAGTGGTGGCGGGGGGCGGCCCGTCGCGCACCAACATCAAAGCGTCCTCTCCCAACTTCTCCAGCCAAGTAACAACGGGAATTCGAATAATGGACGCCCAGACAACGCAGAGTCCTCATACCTAGAGAAGATGACCGCGCAGAAGCGCAAGTTCGAAGAAGCGAAGGGAATGGCCACCAACGCTAAGCGGGCTACGCCTGAAAACCAACAGGTAGGTACCTCAATGACATAATTTTGTTAATAGGCTAATGGACTGATTAATTTTTTATTGACCTTGAACATAGCTGACCTTAAATATCACCGATAACATAATTAAGGAAGATAAATAGGCAAATGTCCAATTTTTTTTTATAACCTCATAAACAGACAATAAACGAAAACAAAATAATAATTTTATTTAAATAAATAAGTTAAGTATTTAAATTTCATGCTAGAAAAAGAGCGTACTATAGTACTTTAGCGTACTTCAGATGCTTCTTTGAAGGTAGGCTTGAAGATAAATATGACCAAGACCAAGGTGATGTCGAACGTTTCTGGGACCTCAAACCCAATCATGATAGGGAATGAGATACTAGAGACGGTTGACAGTTACGTGTATCTTGGTCATACTCTATCTTTCGGCATAGAACATCAAAAAAAGGAGGTCTCCAGGCGCATACAGCTTGGATGGGCGGCATTCAAAAAACTGGACGACATCCTCAAGTCACGCCATATACCACAATGTCTGAAAACTCGCCTCTTCAACCAATGTGTTCTGCCCACCATGACATATGGTGCCGAAACATGGACTCTCACACATGAGGCTGTGCACAAAATCAGAGTAGCACAGAGAGCCATGGAGAGATCCATGCTAGGCATCAAACTCCAAGACCGAGTTCGTAATACCGAAATCCGACGAAGAACAAAGGTTCGAGACGTCGGAATAGCGGTAATGAAATTAAAGTGGAGCTGGGCAGGACACGTTGCCAGGCGCAGTGATGACAGGTGGAGTAAGGTTTTAACAGAGTGGTGGCCCAGGCAAGGTAGGCGGAGCGTTGGTCGTCCAGCTGCAAGATGGGTCGACGATATTATTACTATCGCGGGTCGAACCTGGACTAGATTAGCACAGGACCGAGGCAGATGGCATAGCAAGAGAGAGGCCTATACCCAGCAGTGGGATAAGGAAGGCTGTGGATGATGATGATGATGATAGTACTTTATGACGTCAAACCGAGCGCGTGCCATATAAATGCTATACTAACACACGCTTTGCGGGAAATGGACAGAGTATCTCCTCTAAATCTATGGGAAAGGCTTCGACCAAAATAAAATGAATGGACAGGCCCCAGTAGAAGGGCATTTTTTAAGATTACAAAATGAGCGCCGGTGCTCACTTCGTTTCAGTCGGTCTCTAGCAGTAGGTAGTGCAACACGAGTATATTGTTACGTGATAATGAAACATCTGACAAAATTATGCATTCGTATGCTTTCCCGAAGTGTAAATACACAAATAAAACCGGTGTCAATTTTTTTTAACAAATATTCTGTACATTTTTATAATTAGGTGTTGAAGTGTATGTCAGACGGTATTTACTCGTTTTTACTGAGCAAGTTCAATGGTTAGGGCCCGTCCATTCATTTTATTTTGGTCAAAGGGGAAAGGGACATTTTGAACCTAAACGAAACTTAACTCTTATACATCAGAAATTTATCAGGCAGTTTATTTTAAATTTGTTTAATGTATCACTATCACTATCACAAAGTATAAAACAAAGTCGCTGTCGCTGTCTGTTCGTTCCTATGTATGCTTAAATCTTTAAAACTACGCAACGGATTTTGAAGCGGTTTTTTTTAATAGATAGAGTGATTCAAGAGGAAGGTTTATATGTATAACTAGCGACCCGCCCCGGCTTCGCACGTAAATTACACCCGTGCGAAGGCGGGTCGCTAGTTTAATTATAATATCCTTCGCTAAGCTTGTCATTTTATTAAAAATAAATAATAGGCTTGCGTTTGACCACCATCACGCCTGATGTTAAGCGATGATGCGGTCTACGTTGGAGCACGCTTGCCTAGATGGAACTGATACACTCGGTTTGTTTGTATGTCATTTGTTTTAAATGAAACACCAATCAATACGCTAGCTTATTATATGTTTACAATTATATTTGTTTTAAATGAAACACCAGTTAATACTCTAGCGTATTATACTATATCCTCCCGGCTGAAGTATGAGTACGATGATGACTGATGATGTTCCGGCAGGTGAGCTCGAGCGCTGTTCCAACGGCGGTGAACGTACCAACGAGCGTCAGTCCCTCCAGCAGCAGTGGCGGCGGCATGTCTCCTCTGTGTCAGAAGAATCAGATCCTGGTGTCGCTGCTAGCTCGGGAACAGAGCACGCCCACGACCCCGCCGGTGTTGAACCCGGGAGTGCGGCCGTTCCCGCCGCGCCGGCCGCATCACCCGCCCCACCCACAGCCGCCGCACCATCCTCAGCACCTGCCCAGGCATAACTCGGCGCTGTCTGACATACTCACCGGGAACAATCAGTAAGTAATAACAAGGAAAATAGACTAAGGGGAAATACAATAGCGGAATGTTAGAGCGTTGCTCGGAAATTTGCCGGTATAAACTTAGATGGCACCGTAATTTGAGCGTGATATAGGTTGTCCCGAACTTCCGTAAGCGCTGCAGTCATATAGCGTACGAAAGGGTTCTACAAATTACCGTAGCGCTAGTATCGCAGTCAAGTTTCGCAGCATTTCCTATTCCGGGCTAAGCGTGTTTACCATTTTCGACCACACTGTAACTTAACACCAGCTGAGCTGTGGTCAAGCGCCTAGCCTGTCGGCCATAGAAAAACATGGGAGAGACTGAAGCCACGCTTACATAGTGTGTTGATTCTTAAGAGCCTCTTATACCAAATTTAACGGTTTTAAATAAAAATTTTTAAGTTAAATTACAATATTTGAGCTGAAAAAAATACATGTCACAGATACATCTGTGTTAGAGTCTGTGATTTGGTTCAAAACACGATAGAATAAACTTTCCTCGATCAAAAAAAAAAAATATCTGAAACAAAGTCGATTCAGTTTATTTTTTTCGTTTTATGCTCTAATGAAAGCTCGTAACAACCTGGAAATTACATGTACTGAAAGGCAATTTTATTATTATTTTTTTTATTTGGATTGAATTTTGATAGTGAAGTTTCGTTTTTTAGTGAAATTAAAAGCGTAAAAAGGTCGCGAGAATTTGCGCGCGCTGCGTTCAGTGCCGCGCCAGGCGTCATCGAGGTCGGCCCTATGTTCGTTTTTGTCGTTGCACTCCCCCCGCGGGCGTCCTGACTCTAGCGTGGCAATATACATCGTCGCTATAAGTTGGCGGGGGCTGAGGGAGCGTTTTGTTGCTTACGCGACTCGGATAGCCGGCCGTTAATAGAGTGTCTTGTGTACAGCCGGATGAGCGTAGTAAACGGAGGCGCGGGGCCGGGGGCGGGCGGCGGCGCCGGGGCGGGCGGCTCGCACCTGCAGATCATGCTGCAGCAGGGCGGCGCGCCCGCCGGCGCACGGTACCCACCGCCGCACTACCCTCAGCGACAGTATTCGCAACAGCACCATCACCAACAACAAATCAGGTACACCAGAAAACCGAGGACCTGATGCCTTATTACGGATGATTCGGATCGTGATCGCGATCGCATGCCATCTCACTTGCGCACGTGGTGCGAGTAAATAGATGCGAACGGGATGGCATGCAATCTCGATCACGATCAAACTTCTATAATAAGGCCGCTGGGCCCCGATTCTACTACAAAGAAAGTAGGTAATTGTGCTCATTGTTATAAGGGTCTTATGGACCTATGGCAAAAGCCGTTCATAACAATGAGCACAATTATCTACTTGCGGCTTAGTACATCCCAAGACCACCATGTATACATAGTGATTGCAATACTGACGAAAGTTATATGATTATTTACGGGAT
Source organism: Agriopis marginaria (assembly GCA_932305915.1). Classification (NCBI taxonomy): domain Eukaryota; kingdom Metazoa; phylum Arthropoda; class Insecta; order Lepidoptera; family Geometridae; genus Agriopis; species Agriopis marginaria. The sequence goes on from OW029915.1 coordinate 10,663,465, forward strand.
ATTTACCGTGTTAGGGTAATCATATAACTTAAGTGAACAACCGTGATAGTTTAAAACAGTGTTTTGCAATACTGACGCCTACTTCAGCTAAAAACCATTCATTGCCAATTGGCTGCCAGCATACTGGCCACTTTTCCTTTCTTGAAGCTGTCAGAGCAAATAAATGCTTGGACCGAACTTAGTTTTCTGTATATTTATTTTTAAGCACTTATGTTCTGATTTTCTGCAAAAAGTAGTGATGAAACACATAATATTATGAACAACTTTTACTATGGGAACAAACCTGAAATCCAGAAAAAAATATCAACTGTTTCCTTAGAAAATTGTAATGAATTATCTTTGTTTTGAGATGTATCGGGCTATAACTTCTACAAATAGAAATAGTTGTGTTGAGCCCCATTTTGTTATGAAATTCCAACGTGGGATGCGATTCCGAGAAATCTGTTTACTAAATTAATACAATTGCGCAGTATGATGACGCGTCATGTATTTTTCGATCGCGTGTCGTCATTATGTTGCCCTATGCACAAATCGATATTGCAAGTATCTCGCTCGTCGATACTTTTGATTGGTTTTTTCATACTTTTGGTGTGAGATGCGCCGGTTGTTTTTACTCTCGCAAACGTTGTTGCGTTAGATATCGATGAAGTACTTTCTAGAGGCGCGAATCATTGCATGTGACATGGGAAGCGACGAAATCTGATCATTTTTTCGCACAGTAGCTACGAAAAAGTTGATGGTTTCTTTCTCTTTAGAAATATGAAAATAAGAGTGAATTAGATTTAGGCCCTGTTTGGTTGCTTAGACAGTCTGGGGCCTTACGGACAACTGCTATTGCGACACCAAAGTAACGTTAAATCCTCTCAGTTGGAAAATCACGCGAACGTGAACCTTAACGCGCCCAGATACGGTTTGCGGTCGGTCCGTAAGGAACCTGGAAGATGTTGCGATGACGTAGTCGAGGTGGCAGGTGCGACCAGAACTTGACTAGCCCAAGACCGCAGCTCTTGGCGTTGCTTGTAGGCCTTTTCCCAGATTTGGGTGTTCGATTAAATACAATTGAATATTTAAGTTATGTACATAACTATGATGTATTGTTATGTTATCATCATCATCATCATCATCATCATCATCATCCTTCCACACAGCCTTCCTTATCCCACTGCTGGGTAAAGGCCTCTCTCTTGTGCTATGCCATCTGCCTCGGTCCTGTGCTAATCGAGTCCAGGGGCCTTACGGACAACTGATATTGAGGCACCTAATCCGCTCAATTGGAAAATCACGCGAACGCGAACCTTATCGCGCCCAGATACGGTTTGCGGACGCGTGATTTTCCAACTGAGCGGATTAGGTGCCGCAATAGCAGTTGTCCGTAAGGCCCCAGGTTCGATCCGCGATAGTAATAATATCGTGGGGCCATCTTGCAGCTGGGCGACCAACTGTTATGTTATGCAATAGGATAAATAGAATCAATTTCATTTAGTTGCAAAGTTTTTTTTCGTGTTACTTATTGTATTAAAATGTGTATTTCAGTGCGGCGGTGGCTGCTCGAGCCGCTGCCAGCGGCGACTGCGAAGTTCCGAACGACATTTCTCTCTCCGACATACTGGACGATGTTCTCGCAAACATGCCCGAAACGATGCCCGAACGCCAGCCTGAAGTCAACATGCGTCAGCGGCAGGTGTGTAGATATGTGGTTGTTACTTCAAATGTGTTTAAAAACTGGCTTACACAACTCACAATAAACACAGAGTGTCATAGGCTACATTTTGCAGTCAGGTATTTTGTTTTTCTTTTAATTATCTATTTATTGGATGAGACAAAACCATGGGAACAAAAATTATATTATTTTTTTTGATGGGGGGGAAATCTTTAAAAGATACCCAGTTGTATAGGGGTGAAGCCGGGATATGTGAGATTGCACCCACTAAAACCCCCCTCGGTGGCCGACCTCTGTGCCAGACGGAGGGTACCGGGATCTCCATAGGAACGCACCGGTATCTTCCTAGAATGGAAAGAAAAACCTAGATTGTGTGCGCATTTAAGGTTTGACCAGTTGCGAACTCGTCGCACCTTCTGTGAAATTCATGTTACACTTATTAGGCTTGTATCAAATTTGTGTGTTAAGCGACAGCTTTAGTGAAGTGACGAGAATCCATATTAGTTAGTGCTACTGGGATTGAAAGCTCAGCCAAGATTCTAACGGTCTTACTCGTCTTACTCGTTCAACGGATCGTCGTGATTTATTTGCATTGAGATAGATGGATGACCGAAGAATGACATTGGGTACTTATTATCCTAAAAATTAAAAACATTCAGGGAAAAAAATTTACGCGAGTAAAACCTTTGGGCGCAGCTAGTTATTTCATAGATTTATCCGTTTTTAGCCATGTTAGTGTTAGCCGAGTGGTAGCATTTGCGCTTTACTATCAAGCGGTTCTATCACCGGCCCCTGCACCGATCACTTCAAGTACTTAAATAAATTATGTGCAGTTTCGATGGCATCGCTCAAAAACTGTAAAAGAAAACATCGCGAGGAAACCGCTTTGTCCAAGAACTTCAATAGTTCAAAGTAACGTACACCAACATGCCAGCATGGTGGATTAGCACCAAATAGTGGTTAAATTGTCTTTGATTAGGGTCCATCCTCTCTCTGAGAGAAGGCTTGTGTCCCAGCTGTGGGAGCATGATAGGCTGATGATGATGATGATGATGATGATCCGTTTTCAGGAGATCGAGGACAGGAGTGCGGCAGTGAAAGCGATCACAGCCAGCCTGATGCAGTGCGAGAAGGTGACGAAACACCCCGCCGTTTCGAGTCCCGGAACAGCGCCGGTGTATTCCGTTCAGAGTCCGGTAAGTCTTCTAAATTCCCTAAATTCAATATTAATGCTTGTAGCCGTAAACCAGGCGTTGGCAAAACTGATAAAAAACGAAAACTTTCTAATCTGTCAATGTCATTATTGAGATTTTGCTTTAAACAATTAGTTTTTTTTTTTATATGGCATAGAACGAGCACAATATAATCCCAATGATGGCCGCATACGGGGCTAATAAAGGTCGATCTCATTTATTAAAAATACTATAATACTTTCATCAGCCATTATTTTTCAACAAAAACAGATGTACCGTGATCAGGGAGTCTATTCCTCCAAATGGTTTTCTAATTACAACGCTACGAAAAAAAAAAAACCATCCCTATTGCGAGGATAGGTAACGTAGTAAGACTGCGTTGTAGCAAGGAAGATAGAATAAGCGGAAAGACAATAGCGGAACATTAGAACGTTACTCGGAAATTTGCCTAAAACGGTATAAACTTAGATGGCGCCGTATGTTGAGCGTGCTATAGGTTGTCTCGAAGTTCCGCAAGCGCTGCAGTCAGATAGCGTACGAAAGGGTTCTACAAATTACCGTGGCGCTAGTATCGCAGTCAAGTTTCGCAACATTTCAAGAGAAGCGCAACCCAACGTAGACCGCATCATCGCTTAACATCAGGCGTGATGGTGGTCAAACGCAAGCCTATTATTTATAAGAAAAAAAAAACATACCAGTAGATGAAAAAAAGTTGTAAAATGGAAAAGCTTGTTTGTAACAGCCGTGTGTTCTTAGGTGGGCGGGTCAGGCTGTGCGATGGGTGGCGGTAACAGCTCGAGCGTGTACACGGCGAGCCGCGCGCCGCCGCAGTCCATCGCCGAGCACCACGTGCGCCTGCTGCAGATGCAGCGCTCGCAGCAGATGCTCGTCTCACCTGAAGTAAGAAACACACATAAGGGGGTCTAGACAAGAGCCACTTTGTGTTAGCGTTCACGCTTGCGGATAGATGAAATTGTATGAAAATGACATTAGCTTGAGATAATTTCTCTCTAGCTAATGTCATTGTCAATGTCATTTTCGTACAATTTCATCTTTCAGCAGGCGTGAAAGCTAACAGAAAGTGGCTCTTGGCTAGACCCCAAGGGCATGTTTAACCCGTGAGGTGCCTTGGTTGGTGGAGCCTTGTATAGCCAAAAACTAATACTCTAGCCGAATTAAAGTC